>WEIV01024872.1:374858-458843 GCA_013390005.1 Calyptomena viridis
AAATAACTTCTTTTCAAACTGGCAACCCGTCACAAGTGAGTTGCCCAGAGATCAATATTAGGCCCAGAGCTGTTTAATATCTTCATAAATGATCTGGACAGTGGCATCAAGTGTACCCTGATGGAGTTTGATGATACCAAACTGAGCAGAGAAGTGGATACTTCAGAAGGGAGAACCACCTTGCAGGAAGACCTGCAAGGATACAGGGCAAATTGAAGAGTGGACAAACATGAACCTTATGAAGTTCATTGAGAACAAGTGTGGGGTATTGCACCTTTGAAAACATAATTCAGGAATACAGCACAGGCTGGGATCTACCTGTCTGGGGAGCAGCTCTGTAGAAAGGGACCTAGAGGTCCTGATGGACAACAAGCTCAGGGTGAACAAACAGTGCTGCTGCAGCAAAGAGAGAACAGGATGCTGGACTGCAGCAACAAGGGCATCACCAGCAGAAGTAGAGAGCCATTATCCTGCTCTATGCAGAGTTTGCCAAGAATTCCACACCTGGAATATCGTGTTCAGTTCTGACCTTTCTGACTATACAGAAAGGTGTGGAGGAGAAGAAAAGGTCCAGAGAAGGACCACAAAAACAATCCAAGGACTGGAAAGCCTGCTGTATGAGGAAAGGCCAAGAGAACTGGGTTTGTTCAGCCCTGAGAAAAGAATGTGCCGGGGAGGCCTTATTACCATGTTACAGTATTAAAAGGGTGGCTGTGAAGAAGGTGGAGACTCCCTTTTATTCAGAGAGTCACGTGGTAAAGACGGAGGTTGAACGGGAACAAGTTAGTTCTTGGAAGATTCCGATTGGACACAAGAGGAAAATTTTCCACAGTGAGAACAATCAGTCTTTGGAATCATTTCCCCAGGGAAATAGTGGATTCCCCAACGCTGGATACTTAGAATATCCAGCTGGACAGGGTGCTGGGCCATCCTGTCTAGACTGTGCTTTTGCCAAGAAAGGTTGCACCAGATGATATTTGAGATCCAGTCTGGTATTCTATGTTTCTGTGATTAATTTTTCAGAAAAGGCTGCTGGACTTCACCACTAAGGTAAGAATCAAAAAAGAATATGACTCAATGTGTGCTTTAGAAGAAAAAGCTAATGAATCGGGATTTTTCTAGACTGGAAGAGCGTGGAGATTATAAAGGAACATGTCTACTTGGTTTCATATGTTTGAAAGTCTTCTCAGTCATTGCCGGCTTGTTTCTTAACTTTCAAAAATATTTGGAGCTTTGCATTGTAAAACTGTGTCCACAGCATCTTTTGGTGTGCAAAGCTATTATGATTGCTGGCAGCTAAAATACATTCTTGTCTCTTCTCTTTTAGCGTTGCCTTTAGTTCAAGTGGATGAGAAGGGGGAAAAAGTTAGGCCAAATCAGAATCGCTGTATTGTGATTTTACGTGAAGTACCTGAATCTACTCCCATTGAAGTGAGTATTTCTCTGTGAAGAACATTTTTCCTGTAGGATTTGGAAGTTAAATTTCTTCTAGATTTTGATGGGCATACCACATTTCTTAATACATTGTTAGTTTCTTACAACATTTCTTAAACTTAGTTTATTGTGCTTGTTTGGATAATAAATATGTTTGATAGAGCCATGTTGCTCACAGGAAGACTGTGGTAAAACCTGTAGCTCTGCAGAGGGCTGAGAAACGGACAGTGCTGTCTTTGGTAGAGATACCATGATTTTCTTGGACACTGCCTTATCCATATGCACTTAGTGCTCAGATCCTTGGATAAATAGCAAACAAAGATGAAAGAAGATAAGTCTTAGACTAGAAAATGCCTTGAATGCACCTTGAAGCTTGTTCGAGTAAAGTACTTAAAGCTTTGCAAATGTTTCCATAATGCTGAGGTGAGTGTCAGTAAGTGACTAAGGATCTCCACTGTTGCACACGTTCCATAAGGCAGTGGAGAACTTGATTTTTTGAAAGCTACTCAGTGCCACTGATGTGGGTGGGACTATGACTAACGGAAAAAATTATGGGGCCATAGATTGAACCATCTTGAATTTTCAAAAACGAGGAGAAGGCACAGATTCTTGGTGATGATTACATATTTTAGTTTATCTTCTATTTAATTTCATGAGGAAGACTAAAAATTCTGAGAGAGTTGCTCTTCTTGGTAGTCTTCTGATTTTTATATGAAGACTATCATATAAAGAAGACTTACAACAGAAAAGTAAGTGGCCTTAATAAACAGGAACATGAAATTAAAATGAATTAGAGGGAAGAAGTTGGATATTTGCTGTAGATAATAGCCACTTCTAGCTTTCCAAATGAAATTAAACCTTTCAAAGATAGCCTAGCTTTTAGTATTGTAGATTTTTTTTATATTAATTTTTGTTGCTGTCATCGGTTTGTGAGGTTGGATGTACTAGCACTGGGTGGTTACTCTTAAATGCTTGACACAAAATTCTTAGGAGTCTTTATTTTCTAAAGAGTTGATCTCAAATGAAGTGTTTTATACATTCTGTTTAAATTTGCCAGACTGGAAAAATTTAGACTTAACCGGTCAGATTTAGTAGCCTATGTTTTCTGGTACAGCAGGGTCAAGCTTTATTTAAGCAGTGAAGTTCCAAAATACTGTAAGGCCTTCCAAGTCACATTGCCTTTTGATGCTGCTTGCCTCAACTCTGTGACAAAACCAAAAAATAGGCAAATGATTTAAATAGAAAGTCCAAGATGTGTGTTTTCTCTGGAAACTAATTGGTTATGTTTGAGGTAACGTAAACCCTGTCCCGTACCATATGCGCAGGTTTTCATGTGGCTCTGTGGTACTGGGGACGGGAGAAATAGACATCTTTCTGCACTTGATGCCAAGTTTAAATGCCTCTCTGTGCCCTAAATAGTTTATCTCCCCTTGCTTAAAGGGTGCAGGCAACTTCCCTTGGAGTATGGCCTTAGAACAGTGCTTGTTTGAATTCCTTCTAGCTAGCAGGGAGACGGGAGAGAGTTAACACTGCTGCAGGTTTTCTGAACTTCAGTTGTATTTCGTAAGCCTGAAAGTACTTTCTATCTTCCACTTGGAGTTTTAGAGTTTTGCACTTCAAATGAATGTTTTCTTCTCTCCATTCTTTTTTTTTTTCCTTCCTTCCACCCCTTTCTCTACCTCCTTATCAAACTGCTTTCCTCAGGAGGTTGAAGCACTTTTCAAAGGAGACAATTTGCCTAAGTTCATCAACTGTGAGTTTGCCTATAATGACAATTGGTTCATCACATTTGAATCAGAAGCCGATGCACAGCAGGTAACACTATTTTTTTGAAGCATATTAGAATGTAACAGTAAACCAGGATGAGATGAGGATAAACATTGTTACAAATGTGTAACAATGTAAAAAAATAATATCCAAACATCTAAAACCAGTAGTACTCCCCCTTAGGTAGTATTGAGTTATCAGTACTATTAAACATAACTCTTAGGAGTTTTATCGTGTTCACATTGACTTACTGGCCACAGCTATGATTTTTTGTACTGAGAACATTGATACACTTTGGGTGAAGCACTTTGTACTGAGAAGATTGATATTTTGGGTGAAGCATTGAAATGCTTCAATCATAAGTATTAAAAGTCTTGTTTCAGTGCTACTGAAGCACTTCTGCAATGGTAACTTAAATCTTGCTGAATGCAGATTATGTATGAGAGTTTTCTATAGTGTAACATTAGCAGGCACTCCAAGAATTACTGTTAGGCTTAGCCTGTCAAAACATAAGTTTCCTTTGTTTAAATTATATTTGACAAATATAATAATTACTTGTTTTAAAGGCTTACAGATACCTTAGAGAAGAAGTGAAAACTTTCCAAGGAAAACCGATTAAGGTAAATAGAGCTTAATGGGGTCTTAGAGGAAGCATGTGGGTATGTTTTGATTTTGTGACGCTCGCTGTGTTTTTTAATATCAATTTAAGTGGTCCAATCTCAGGAGCCGTTTGAGCTGGAGATGGGTTTTGAAATGTAGCACATGCCATTTTACTTCTCCTTTTCCTCCTTTCTGGCAGTGGTATATCCAGTGCAGCATCAGGGAGCAGGGAAACATTCAGCTATTCCTGCTGTCCTTGAAGGAGAAAGCAGTTACTGACAAATATCCATTTAAAGTTTGAGAGCTGCTACTTCGAACCATCCTGATTTAATTTGAAAGGTTGCTGTAATAAATAATCTGATCTCCTTTGCAGGCAAGAATAAAAGCAAAGGCAATAGCTATAAACACATTTTTGCCAAAGAATGGGTATAGACCTCTGGATATGAACCTCTACACGCAGCAGCGTTACACAACATCCTTTTACATACCTCCAGTATACAGTCCCCAGCAGCACTTCCCATTGTACAGCTTAATTGGCCCACAGACCTGGTCAGCCACGCACAGCTACCTTGACCCTTCATTGGTAAGTTTCTTGTGAAACAGTTCTATTCTTTTCAAAGCTGGTATTATTTTCTTATGAAGTACTGAGGTGTATCCTGAAGAGGGGAGTTAAGATTGTTTCTTCTTGAAAAGAGTTCTTCAACATCCTTCCTGTGGTGAACAAGATGAATTATTTGAAAATTGTATCTGGTCTCAGACTGGAGTGTGATTCTCTTCTTAACCTTCTAGTCTATTGGGTAGGTCTTTAGTTAAGATTATTAATTAACCATTACCAAAAGAAATCTCAGTGAAGACTTCTTTTAGCAATGGTTAAAAGCTTCTTTAGAAATTAGTTCTTCAGAATATGTCTGTGAATACCAGAAAAAGCAATTCTGATATGTACAGAATAAACTTAAGGGAATCAGATAAATAAGGATGACTTGGTATCTTGATCTTCTAGCAGGAAATTAAGTTCTAGGTTAACATGCTGAATTAGCTTATTTGTCATGTTCTTAAAGCAAAATACTTTCTTTTCAAAAGTAACGTATCTTTTGGCAATAAAAAATAAAATTACTTTTGCCAATTACAAAATTCACTTTTAAATTGCTGCCTTTTTTAAAATTTTCTTAAAGTGTCTATTGATAAACTTTCGAGCTGGGTTGGTAACAGTAAATCTTTATATATCCTAACGGGACACCCACTGCATCCTGCAATGCTGCTTCCATCTTCTCCATTGTGACAGTCCCATCAGAATTACCTTGGCCCTTTTTAGTCTGTCTTTGTTATCCTCCAAAAACTAACATGGACATGGTTTCCTGTAATGACTAGAAGGCTATAGTTTCCTATCTGGAGCCTCTTTCTCCCCTCTGGAAATGCCTCTTTACTTGCGGCTTAGAGAAATGCAAGTAGCAATACTCAAAATTGGAAGTTCTTTAGAGGTTGTTTGGCAGAGGATTAAAGTGTCCTCAGACAAACTTGGGCAAACTTCCTGTGTGCTGAACAGCAAGCTAATTAAAAGGTTGGTGTGGTAAACACCTGACACACAGGGAAGGTAACCAGAGCCCTTGCTGGGGAAGGCTTTTATGGGGGATGAAGAATGCAGAGGAGACAAGATAGCATAGGAACAATGTTGTTGCAGGAGAAAGCTGCCTTATTAAGCAGCAATGAATGTGAATCTTCCTGTAGATACACTAAGTATTGCATACTGTTGCTGTGGGGTACTGAAGTAGCTGGATGGGACTGCTGCAGAGGATATCTTCACTGGCCATAGGTTCAAGCACAGCACACTGTGTATCTGCCTTAGGTTGTCCTGGAACTTTTTGTATTCCATAAAGCTTACTAGTCCTGTCCTTCAGGGAAGACATTACAATCTTGCCAGCATTAAGAATCTCATACCTTTCTTAGTCGAAACAGAAAATTAATTGTCTGAGCTTTACCTCCCACTGTTCTGCAGTGTATTGTCATTGGTTAGCTGCATTTTACATACATGAATGTAACATGATGTTTCTTGATTCTTTTGTAGGAAAAGTTATATTTGAATAGAAATCACTTGAGGAGAACAGGGACCATGAGGAGCCATGACACAGGAATAATTTCTGAGACAGCATTACAGTTTGCATGTAGAGACTTGTGTGAAAATACTGTGGGTTTGATCCCTGTATGAGCCACTCACTTAAGAGTTGGACTTGATCCTTGTGGGTCCCTTCCAACTCGGAAAATTCTATGAACTCTGTGCACTCTGTAGCAGAAGTTTCTCTCTTTTGCTTCAGCATAAACACTAACAGTGCTTTGTCTCATCTCTGATTTGAGGTTGAATACACCCAGTAGTGTGGCCATACTGTTTTAGTTCTGAAACTAGAATATGGCAGCACATGTCCTCAATTCTAAAACTACCTAATTCTCCATCACGTACTTAATAGTATTTATAAAAGATCTAGTTTGTCCTGCTTGGAAAAAGAAAATTGAAAAGGAAGTATGTTTGAGCCAGATGACTTCTGTGGAGCTGCTTTTGGGATTGGAAAATGGAAAAAAAAAAAGATGATCTTTTTTCCTCCAAAAGGATCACCCATCATTATAAAGAAAAAAAGGGTTGAATATTGCTCAGATCCCTTTAAACAATGACTTAAACTTGTTTTCCTTTAGTATGTGTAGAGTCTTCTCATTATTCAGGGTCAGTGGTTGCTTACTAGCTTTGGAATTTTGCAGCATTCAAGTGCTGCAAACCAAACCAGAAAGCACCAGAAACCAGTGCTGCAAACTCTTAAACCAGAAAGCACTTCAAAGCAGCTATTTTGATGAAACTGTTCCTCAAAGAAGACTCCAAGTGGCATTTTTGTGGAGTCTGAGGTAGCATTTACTGTTGTGCATGCTGGGTTAGGCTGACAGTAGTTTGACATGACAGCTTTGGTGTTAAATTTTCTTTTCCATAGATTAGTGATTTGCTTTAACTTGGGCAAGAAAGCTTAGTCAAGTTTAAAGATACCTATATAGGAAAAGGTCTTAATCCCAGCTGTTTCTTGTCACTTAATAAAGTGTAGAAGAAGTCTTATTGTTCTGTATTGTAGTTGTTTCCAGAGGGAGAAGACAAGCAAGCATTTGCTGGTGCTAACAGTAATATTTCCTAAATGAAGCTCACTTAAACATTTAAATAAAAAGACAAAAGTGTACTGGTGAAGCTGGAGAAATTACTTGGAACGTGCTTCAGGTTTTAAGAGATCTTGTTAATACAGGACATTGATATGCACCCAGCCCAGAAAATCTTTTGCTGATGTAGCTTCTTTGGACAAGAAGACAGTATTTCATGTGTAGAAAAAAGGTGGTAAGATGTGAAAAGCATCAGAGTTCCACTTAACATCCACTTTTTCTCTAGGCTTTGTTTAGCTGTCATTTGGAAGTAAAATAAGGAACTAACTTTTTTTCTTTTCAAGAAGGGATTCACGTACAAATTGTAAGAAAAACAATTACAGGCTGTGTACATTAGACACTATTTTTGACAAAGTAGTATCTCTGTACTCCAAAGTCACGCGGAGTATAGCGTGAAATAGAAGGAGAGTTATTTAACTTATATATACCTTATAAATAACTTATGTACCTCTGGGAATTTTGGCTTGATGTTTTTCAATCTTCTTCAATTATCAGGAATTGAATATGTGTAGTAGCTGTCTTCTCAAAAAGCAACATTTTGTAAGTTGGTTACAAGGCACTATTCCTGGTTACAAATGCTCTATTCCTGTTTGAGCTAATCTTTTGAGTACTGTCCTCCACAGAATAACATAAAATGAGGGGTAAGAAAAAATAATACTCAGTTTGTTTATAATGATAAGCATGCAATATGTCTTTTTAGGTAACACCATTTCCAAATACTGGATTTATCAATGGGTTCACGTCTCCAACTTTCAAGCCTGCTGCTTCTCCATTGACAACACTCAGACAATATCCTCCCAGGAACAGGCAAGTTCAACCATCTTTTAACAATATGCATATGGTTGTATTGTCTGGCACATGGGGCTTTTATCTGCTTATTTTAGTAACACCAGCTAACTTAAGAATACTTGTGAAACCCAATCTGGTGCAAGGTTAAGTGAGGCCAAAGGGCAGATGGTGCTCCTGTTAATGGATGTACTGTTTCAAAATGTAAATGGACAGTCTGAAAGCTGAGAACTTGTCTGTTCTGTGATTTAGGGTAATTCAGCTGAAAGACGACATGATCAGCAGGATTATTCATACAGTATTTTCCATTTCAAGTAGGTTTTAGTAAAGGCATAGTGAAAGCAGACAGTGAAAAGGGTACTTTTGATAATTCACATGACCTGTTAAAATTAATATTGATCATCCTTATAAATGAAATACACAATGAAGGACTGAAGATCCTGCTTCTTCTGAATCCTGTGTATAGGCTTAGGCCTCAGAAGATCTCTCGTAGTACGTATGTTGAAATGACTTTTGAATTTATAGGAATCCTAGCAAGTCTCATATACGACATACAATACCCAGTGCAGAAAGGGGACCTGGGCTTCTAGACAGTCCTACAATATTCAACTTTTCTGCTGATCGTTTAATCAATGGCGTCAGGAGCCCACAGACGCGGCAGCCGGGACAAAGCAGGACACGGATGCAGAGTGCTACCACGAGCTACACCAAGAGGGAAGTAGGGACCGGACGGATGGAACAGACCAGCGTTGACTCGTCTCCCGGATTAGGGAGAGGAAGGTGAGTGTACTCTGTAGTTGTCCTCTGAAAGACCAAGTCGCTGCTTCTAAAGTACTCCATTTAGTAAAGAGGTGTGGTAGTATTACTGTTTTCAATACTGCTTTAAACTTTTAGCAGACTTTCTCTCCTCCAATCTAAAATCTTGGAAAGTACTTCAGAGAAAGTGTCTAATATAGAACAAGTGCTAAGTGGACTTGCATACTTTTGTACCAGATGAAAATCAGTGTCAACTAATAATCAGTTTACAGCCATAACATCTGATCCTCTCTCCTTTCTTCATCTGGTGTAAGAAAGGTTTTTAATAAAGAAGTTCTGCCCATCCCATTGTTCAGCAGTGCACCTGAACCTCTGCTAGCAGTGTTCATTCTCAACTTTTTCAGTTGAAAGATCAGAATTCTGACAAATTGGATGTACATAGCACCAAAGATGATGGATTGGTATAGAGGGAGGAAAAACTAAGGAAACTGTTATGTTTTAAAAACCAAAACCAACTACCTGGGGAGCTGAAAATTGGTGGCACCAATGTCAATGTGAGAATGTAGCAGGGTTATCTTGGAATTTTTTAAATGCAGTAGGGTTCTAATAAGTGCTTTATAGAAGTATTGTGCAGCTTTGATAATGGCAGTGTTTATGTCTCCAAGTAAATCACTTTTTAAGTGACTTACTGAATTGGATCATCTGTTTTGCAGATGATCCTATTTTAGACTCGTATCATTGAAAAATTAAATGGGGATTCTGTGCAAAGAATGTAATACTTTTCTAAATCTAATTTGCCAAATTGTGTTATAACTAACGGATGAAAGTATGATTAAGAGTTGAAAGTAGTTAGCTATATTTGAAAAGTTACATTGATATTAAAAAAATCCCCAAACCTTTATTTTGGATATTGCAATGTTTTGTCTAATCCTTATATGTAATCAGCACTGAGATGCTTTTAACACAGGAATTACTGACTTGCATATGCTGACTTGCATAAGATTTGTACCTTTGTTTCAATGAGAGCTGGGTAGGAGTTTTTCCCTAAAATTTTTTTAATAACCTGTTTAAAATGAAGATGGATGAATAGCAATTTGAATTAATTTCACCTAGTTTTATTAACTGCTTTCCATATATTTATAGGCAAGGTTCTGATACCTGCTTTTTTTTTTTTTTAGGAAAAACTCATATGGCTACCGAAAGAAAAGGGAGGACAAGTTTACAGTGAGTGTTCATGATCTTATCTGTCTATAATAAAAGTAAGGTAACAAGGCAATAGAGTGGGTGTTATGTGAAGTAGCAGGTGGTATAAGTTACTACACAAGCAATTGTATGTCACAGTTGATTGAAGACAGCAGCTCATTAGTCAGGTGAGTTTACTGCATTTGGATATCAGATTGTCCATGAATACAGAAGTCAGGGAAAAGTTCAAATTACTTGTATAGTAGCAAAAAATTTTGGTATTAGGGAGAGCTGAACAGCTAATCCCAAAGATCAAAACACTTAATGCATCACTGTCAATCATTGTAGACATTGAAGAATATTTTATAGATAATGTATAGCAAGAATATTAGTTATGAAGTGGTCAGTTCTGTTTCTTACATTCCTCTCCAAGTGCCACTTGGTAAGGGTTTGCTAACACTATTGAAATATTACAGTTAGAGTAAACTGAAATTCAAGGTTAATACCAAAATAGCTTTGATACTTGAAAACGCTACACTAGACATTGTGTAGAAAAGAAAGACATTTTTTAAAGGATTTAAGGTTTGATGTGATAAAACCAGTAATTTCTCTGCAATTCATTTTTGCCACACATGGCATGTTCATGAAGTTCAAGTTGAAGTAGATCCTTTACAACTGTAGCATGAGTAAGGAAATTAACACCACTGCATGAGCCATAAGACTTTCCTGAGAGTCTGAAATCGTTGCATTTGTGTGTTTGTGGCTTCTGCTGTTGAGTAGCCTTTAGTCAGATGAAAGAGCATGTGTTTCTTTCCCTATGGTTGCTTTTAGTTCTTGTCAAACTTCCCAAAGCCAGTGAGGTAAGATTACATGTAGGATTCCCAGTACTTCTTTCTGTTGCCCTTTCAAAACTGCTTGAATGTTTTAGATTGCAGTTTTCCTATTAACTGTTTTTATGTATTTGAAAGAACAAGGAATTAGTACAGGTTAGGTGTGTGAGTGGCTGGAGTGAAAGGATTGCTTTGGACACTTTTACTGAGCAGGGTGGCTCTTCTGACTGAACTGACTGCAAAGATTATTTTAACTTTGAGTGTAAAAACTGGAAGACGTGACTTCTTTGGAGACCCACAGTTCCTTTCTCTCAGCACCAGGCTATAATTGCAGCCTGTGTATCCAGGTTTCTTCTAGTCTCTTCTGGCCCATGAATCTTCAGTCTGTACAGTCCAGTGATGTACTTTGAACAGAGGTGAGAGCTGCTGCACACACATGACTGTATACAGTGGGAAGGAGCTTACTCTGAAGCAAAAGATGAAAATTTTACCCCTTTAGACTGTGGAAATAATTGAATCCAGGATCCTGTTTCTTGTGTGATGCTTTAGCAATTAGATAGTGTATACTGGACATCAATAAAACCAGTTGTATTTGAATAGAGTAATGACTTAAGGTTTTATTTTTAAAGGGAAAATTATTTGCAGGGAAAGAGTATGGAACTTTGTGATCAGATTGTTTCTGAGGCTGCAGACATAAACCAATTACTAACTTGTAACAAGTTAACTTTAGAAATTTTATGCAGTTAGCTTAAAATTCATTCAAGTCTTCCCTCATCTTGATAATTTAAGATGTTAGTGCCATTTGACTCTTAATATGTTGAAGGTTTTGGGTCTTAACTGTGTAACTTAAAGTGCTTGTAACATAAAAGCATTTTCTATTGCAGAACTTCAGTCCATTTTAGGAAATCCAAGTGCTGTGATTTGAAGAATGATTCTTAAAAACACCCAAGTTGTTCTTCTTGCAGTTTGAGCTGGATAAGTGTAGTCACTCTCCATGACCTTTAACAGGTCAACCTATTTCATTTTGGAGATTTACAATCTCCGTAGCTGCAACACTCTCACACTGTGTTCTGGGGGGTAATGCTGGGTCAGGTGCAGTCCTGGGAATTGCAATTGTTCTTGCCTCTGTATTTCTTCTTTCTCTACTTCTCCCTTGACATACACTTCTTTTGACATAATCTGTAGTTTGTGAAAATACCTCAAAGGCAGTCTTGTATCTGTTGCTCTTTTTGCCCAGAAGCATTGTTCTTACATTCAGACATTTTTTCTTTTTCAAAATAAGAAGTGTTTTAAAGACTGCTTTGCATTTGGTATTGCAGCAGAGATCATCATAGCACAGGCCTGAGCACAATCAAGAAACAGTTACTTCTTTGTTTGCATGATGTAGATGAAGTTAATTAGTAACTTCTGTTACAGCATATTACAAAAAGAATTCTTTTTTTTTTTCCATGTAAATAGAATTTAGCTTTACAAATCCTTACAATCAGTCCTCACAAGTGATCTTTAACTGTGGTACTTTAAACTCCTGAACTGCTGTCTGTATTGTGAAATAGTTACATTTAGCCCACTGATGCTGGATTTTTGCCTGAGGCATTGTTTTCCTTCTTGGATTTGTTAGAAAAAGTCTCTATCTTAAAAATAGTTTCAACACTTTTCTGTGTTTTTACACAGTGACCATATAAAGTCCTACTAATTAGATGACAGTTGCTGTTTTCT
This sequence comes from Calyptomena viridis, assembly GCA_013390005.1. Lineage (NCBI taxonomy): Eukaryota > Metazoa > Chordata > Aves > Passeriformes > Eurylaimidae > Calyptomena > Calyptomena viridis. Next base: position 387,113 of record WEIV01024872.1, read on the forward strand.
GTACTAAATGGAAGGCATGCTGTCTTGCCATTTCTTGCTATATCTGAAAAGAAGATTCATGTTGACTCCTGTCTTTTATTTAGGATGTTATGTTAGGATGCACATAAATGGGCTTTATATTTTCATTGTTACCATGATACCTAAACCAGTGTTTTCCTTTCTACGTCAGTGTGTCTATCCTGAAGGAAGGGCCAGTGAGAAGACTTTTCTTACTGTACCAGTATCACTAAGGCTTATGCATATGCCATGCTATTTAAATAATAATTCAGTATTTAAGGGCAACAGTGGAAAATGAAAGCATCTATTCCTTTGGGCTGGATGTTTTTCTTGGGAGGTGGGATGGGGGAGGCTTCTCTAGGTCTTCACTGATACAAATCAAGTGCAAAATACAGTTTAGGGTTGCATGTCTTTTCCAACATCTAGTGCAATAACCTCAACGTGTTATTTCTATTCCAGAGAGGCCAAACACAGTCTCCACCACCCCCAAAACCTCCATCTCCCAGCTTTGAATTGGGTTTATCTAGCTTTCCTCCATTACCCGGGGCTGCTGGCAATTTAAAGACCGAAGACCTGTTTGAAAACAGACTGTCCAATGTGGTAATAGGAACGTCAAAAGAAAGAGTGAGTAATGAGTGTTCATTTTTGCTGGGAAAAGAAAGAATTGCATAACCTTTGTTTTCAGATTTGGTGGCTTATGCATGGAAATAACTTGTGATTTTACATGAGTTGTAAGAAATGCCTTTAGAAAACAGCTGTCAAATGATATGCTGCTGCCTTCTTCAATTATATCTTAGAATTTGTTGGATATTCTCTTTGAAATTGTGTCGAATATGAGCACCAGTATAATAAGTAGATCTTAATGGCAGAGATTAGAAAATATGCTCTTTGCTGTTCATAATTGCCTCAGGCTTTTTGATGTACTCAGGTGAAAAGTATGTGGTACATTTTCCTCCTGTTTGAAAGTAAGACTTCTAAGTTGTATATAAAACACTCTAAAGTGACAAACTTTTAAGCACTGAAATAAAGAAGCTGCCTACATGATCTCAGTACACAAGGCATCATAGCTGGAACAAGAACTGTTACCAAAACCAGCTGGATCCCAGTGTTGTCTTGTCATATTGCTCAGAAAGATAAAAATACACCAGGATAACTTGGCAACCACTGCTGTATAGATGTAGTAGAGATGCAGTTGAAAATTAATGTTCAGTAGCTTTTCATAGATTTCATTCTTAGAACTGTCTCTCCATACCATCTGTGAGTGACAGTATGTTCTCCTCCAGCAAGACTCATATAACCCTCTACACTTGTGGAACACTATGGAAGTCTATATTGGCTTTTTTTGCTAGCTCTAATTTAACCTGTGTTTTTCTAGCTGTACCACAACTGAAGAAATTAACCCCTGGATTAGCAGTGCAGAGCAGCCTGGTGAAACACCAAAATCTCTCATATGTCATCTCTAAAACCAGCCTATTGCAGAAGTGTTTTCTTTGGTGCCCATGTTGCGGGTGGGTAGAGGGTATTTGTTGGGAAAGGAAAGGGGAAGCAGCAGGGCACCCTGCACCTGAAGCAGTGATTGTACAGACAAGCCATCTACTGTCTCCTGCAAGTGGTAAGAGGGGCAGCTATGTTCCAGGCTTGCATTTAGGGGGAATGTGCAGTTCAGAGCCATCATAAGAGTAGTGTTTAACTTACTGTCAGTCAGTACTACAGATTGTAGCCCATTCTTGGCCAAGATCTATCCATTTTAAAATTATTTTACCTCTGTTATTTACAGAGTATTTTTGACTATTGTATTTCAGGGTTTAAATATAATTCCAGCACTTGCTATTAATATTGCAGCTGAAAACCCCTTGTTCCCTCATTACAGTACTTGCTTTGTACTGTGCTTATTGTAAAGAACTTACACTTCTCCCCTGTAGAGGCAGTCTTCATATCAGTCAGGCACTGGGGTTTTGTGATAGTGCAATCCACTGTCGCATTAAAAAGCATCCTTCAGTTTACAGCTTTGTTTTTTCAACTTACAGGAGTTATTCTGTACCATTGTGTGGAAGAAAGGGATTATACTGCTTTTCCTAGTTGGCATTTAAATAATAAGATAACAGCAACTGGCCCCGAAGAGCGATTGTGTTCTGCTACAAAGGTGTTTGAGCTAATGTCAGAATCTTGCCAATGTACACAAGCGGCTTTTCACCTTGAACTCAGTATTTTTTCATGTCACCTGATGTACAGTTACAGCGTGCTGAAGTAGAGTTGTACAATGCTGCTCTTGTTTTATAGAAGCCGAGTGGACTAAAGTGTAATTTCCAACAGTTTCATATATTTATCATCATATATTTATGCTCTTTGCTTTGTGATGCTCCTCTAGATATACCTCTGGGGAATGACAGGTAGCAACCACATTTTGCAATTAGGAAATGCAGCACTGTCAGATCAAGGGCTGAGTGTTTTGCCCAGGAACAGCACTTACATGTCTGCTTGACTTGAAGCTAATCACACCTGACCATGTACCTACAAGTTCTGATGCACTTGGATCAGAATGCTCAGCAGCTTGCAATTTCAAGCCTTTGCACACACTATTATAAGGAGTCAAACTACAGAAGCTGTTCTTTTATTTCTAAGCATCCACCGTTTACGGTCTTACATTTACTTTGAATCAGACTAGGCTTAGATCTACTGCAATAATTTATGGTGCTCGATTGTAAAACCATGTTGTCAAATACCATTTTCCTTTCTAACAGTGATCACAGGAGTCTTAGGTTTTATGCCCTTTGAATGGTGGCTGGTCTGGGATAAAGGAGATGGCTATCTTGTTCCTTCTGTGCTTGTGTTCTGTTGCTTTTCCTTCTGCATACCAGAATCTGTTCCGGTTTTAGAGTTTTCAGGGTCAGACAGGTCAGAGGCAATACAAAGAGCAGAGCACCCTTTAAAACAAAATGATTATAAATTTGAGAAATATATTTTTCAGGATACAAAGTTGCGTTCGTCTTTTCTTACTTTGTTACAATTTAAATTCATGCATCCATCTTGAACCTATTTGGCATTTGTCTGGAAGCACAGTATCACTTGGCACTAGCAGAATCTTTTGAGGGCTATGGAAAGAACCTCTTTTGCTTGGTAGCAGATCATGCTATAGCATAAGAAAGGGACTTTTAAATTCTGGTCACATCCTAATTTACAGAAACTTCTTGATGATTTTACTTTTTTTAAGATTAGGGGTTATTAGCACCAGCTGTTGGGATGAGGCAGCGTTAGAGCTTTGAAGAAGACAGTTCTTAGTGCATAGCTCTAGGAGACTTGACTTCATAGGCTGCCTGTGGTTATGTGAAGAGGCACAAAACCTACTTTGTCACCAGCAGGTGCAAAATTGCCAGGTTGAAAGAAGTCACTAGTTCTATTGATAGTGGTGTTCCTCAAGGCTTAGTATTGGAACAAGTCCAGCTTAATACCTTTATTGATGATCTGGACAAGGGGATTGAGGGTACCCCTAATTTGCAGATGACACCAAGTTTGNATGATCTGGACAAGGGGATTGAGGGTACCCCTAATTTGCAGATGACACCAAGTTTGGCAGGAGTGTTGATCTGCTGGAGGGCAGGAAGGCTCTGCAGAAGGATCTGGATAGGCTGGATCAGTGGGCTGAGGTCAATGACATGAGGTTTAATAAGGTGAAGTGCCGGGTCCTCCACATGGGTCACAACAACCCCCTGCAGTGCTACAGGCTGGGGCAGAGCGGCTGGAAAGTGGCCCAGTGGAAAAGGACCTGGGAGTGCTGGTTGACAGCTGGTGGGACACATGCCAGCAGTGTGCCCAAGTGGGCATCAAGGCCAATGGCATCCTGGCTTGTATCAAAACCAGTGTGGCCAGCAGGACCAGGGCAGTGACCATCCACCTGTATTGGGCACAGATGAGGCCGCACCACAAATTCTGTGTCCAGTTCTGGGATCTTCACCTTAAGAAAGACATTGAGATGCTGGGGTGTGTCCAGAGAAGGGCAGTGGAGGTGGTGAAGGGTCTGGAGAGTAAGTCCTCTGGGGAGCAGTTGAATGAGCTGGAGTGTTTGGAGAAAGGAGACTTGGTGGAGACCTTACTACTCTGTACAACTACCTGAAAGGAGGTTGCAGCCAGGTGAGAGTTGGCTTCTTTTCCCAGGAAACCAGCAACAGGACAAGAGGAAATGGCCTCAAACTGTGACAGGGGAGGTTCAGGTTGAACATCAGGAAGAATTTCTTCACTGAAAGAGTAGTTAGGTATTGGAACGGGCTGCCCAGGGAGGTGGTGGAGTCACCATCCTGTAAGTGTTCAAGAAACGACTGAACATGGCAGTTAGTGCTGTGGTTTAGTGGCTGTGGATTGGTCAAAGGTTGGGCTCTTAGCTCTTGGAGGTCTTCTCCAATCTTAATGATTCTATGATTTTAAGGGATTTTGTCATCCAGATAGGTCCCAAAGGGAACTAAGTTTACATCTTTTTTGGAAACAGCCACAGTGTGTTATTTATTTTCTGTGTTTCTAAAGAATTGTAAGGAAAAAACTTATTACAATATACATATGTTGGCTCCTTCTGTATCTTCCTATAGTTAATTTACTCTTACAAGTCAAATTGTGAACTGTTTCCTGGATTTGCTAATTTCTGGCAAACCATATTCATTGGATATTGTGATTGTCCTGTGCCTTTTTCTCCTCCTTCAGAACATTAATGTGGATGCAAGTACAAACACTATTCCATCAGGAATTCCTCGAGAGCCGTTGTTACCAGTTTCTTCTACATTGCCCAGGACCTTTGAAAGGTCTCCTTCGCCACCCCAGTCTTCTGAGTAAGCACTAATTACATGGGTATAATTATTCTGCTCTGAATCACATTTACATTTTCTTTCATCAGGCAGAACAATATAAATAGCTATTAAAATCTTAATCAGTGAAAGGAGTAATATTTTTTTGTATATTGTACTTGTAGTAAACACAATAAAGCTTAATTTCTGAACAATATCATAACAATGATTCAATCACAATAGTCATTCAGCAGACAAAAGTTTCGTGTTGTGTTTTAGTTTCTGTGAGTATTTAGAAGTTTAATGAATACCTTGCTGTCTTGTATTTAAATAGCTTTGAAGCGTAGAGAGTAAACCAACAGTCCTGTGGGCAGTACTGATGTCCATATTATAAAGGTTTTGGTAACATTTGGAACCTGCAAATCAAATTGAGGTGTTTGAGTATCAGGAGTAAGATAACTGATTAACGAAATGCTATCAGAACATCACAAATTACAGGTAGTGTCAAGTTCCACAGGAATATATTTTTTATATTTGATAGCATTTTTAAATGCAATGCTAGTCATAATGTGGTAGGCAAATTATAACTTCTTATAGTTGTACTCAAACTTTTTAGACCTATTACTAGATCATTCATCTATCCTGACGTTTCACTTTTCATGAGCTTTGCTTCCTGCTGGGTGCTTACAGGGACTCCAAGGTTGTGGATAAACAGCAGAGAGAGACACATAGTACAGAAAGACTTTCTTCTTCCACACTCAGTACTGCATGTAAATCGGTACAAGTCAATGGGGCTGCCATAGTAAGTGACCTTATTACTTCATTTTTCTTAGTGATCCAGTTTGATGCATTTAACAGAATATTTATTGCTGTATTTATTTGTTGCTTGATCATGTGAGCCCAGCATCCTTGAATTTGTCCAGCAGCTTTAAATTTGCATGTTGGTGGCTTCATGATTACTGGCATGATACAATTAAGCAATTAACAGTGCAAAAGAGAGCTCCATATCTAGATGCTCTCCTTGGTAGTATCCTTGAGGTAGAAGCGTTAATACATACGTTGATATTTAAACCAGAGTATTCATCGTCTTTCAGCTGGTTTAGAGTTTTCTTGAATGGGAAGTATTTTGCCCTATGCCATTTTTCTGAAACACTGTTTTGCATTTTACCTTGTCTTCAGCTTTATTGTCTGTACAGCTTCTGTACACTTCATACTCAAGCCCTCATCTGCAACAATGTTTTGGGACAAGGACTTTACTCGTTTTTGTTTGTAGAAGAATATTATCTTTCTGTCAGGATGCTTTGTTTAACTCCATCCTGTTTGCTTTCGATTTCACAGGAACTACGAAAACCTAGTTATGCAGAAATTTGCCAGAGAACAACTAAGGATCCTCCTACATTGCAACCCCAGAAAGAACAGAAGCCAAACACTGTAGCATGTGGGAAAGAAGAAAAAAAGCCCACAGAAACAATAGAGAAAAACAGAGAACCTCCTCCTGCAAAGTCACATCCTGGACAACCCAAAGACCAGAGGAGACAGTCAGGACGCAGATCGTCCCCTCCAGCCGTTGGCAAACGCTTAAATAAAGAACAGAGTACCCCTCCAAAATCTCCTCAGTGAAACTAACACCTGGGAGGGATTTGAGAAGAGGTCTGCTTCCCACAAATTAAATCCATGTTCCCACTAAGATACCTGAGAATGAGTTGCTGGTTAGGAGCTTGCAGTGATACTGGGCATGTAACAATGCCTGCAAGTTATTTTTCTGTGAAATAATACTTTTTCCCCTCTTGAACAAACATTCTATTTTTCTGGGTATTTCTGGATAGTTGTTCTAAACCTTACATTTAGATTGGTGCTTAATTGGAGGTGAAGCTTAGTGTGAATTTTTTTTTTTTTTTCCAAGATGTAAAATATTTGTCTTTAAAAAAAAATCAACTTTTTATTAAGCCTCTCTGTGGCTGTGTGAGTGCAAGCTCTGTATAGTGAGTTTTTTCTAAACTGTTAAGCAGAAATGTGCTGCTGCAATATTTTTAATAAACTGGTCTGCAAGTACATATCTAAAGTGTCCAAAAGACTGATAACGGCAGCTAGTGTGTAGAGTGCAAGGAAGTAGATATATTTTACAAATTAGTATGTGACCTTGAAGATTTTTTTTTTATTGGGCTGCTGTACTAAGTGTCAGCAAATGAACTTGCACTTTTAGGTTAAATGAGTAGCTGTTTCTAGCATTTTTAAAAAATTAATCTTTTTTTGATGTTTTGCACACACCAAATTAATTCTATGGGGCACCATAGCAGTCTTTCTAAAATATTTCCTTTTTTGACTTACTGCAAGCAAGTAACCATCTTCTCACTCCAGAATAAAACTGATGTTATAATTTGAAAATACAAAGCACATTGTGAATAGAAAGAATCAAGTCTGTGAGCTTCTATGATGGTGAAGCCTGTTAGTGGATGTTATCAGGAGAAAGCAGTGTAGCCTTCTTGTGATAACTTTAGCTTCCCTGTGCTTGTAAGGGAGTTAACTGAGTCAGCGCTGTATATTCTGGTTACCCCTGTGCTCTGTGTAGACTTTTTTTTAAGCTCTGCCCCAAGTGCTCTTTGAAAGAGTTCATATCTTAGTCAGCCTTGTGTTGACACCTTCCTGTAACTACAAGCATTGGCATATGGATTTAAATTTTTCAAGACATGAGATAATGGTGTTTGTTTTGTGTGGTGGAGGAAGAGATCCCTGATATTTACCTCTGGGATGAGGTTTCTCACACTTATTTACTTTAGAAGTGATGCGCTTTCTGAAGGACAAGGATGCACTAAATTAGCAAGTTTCTAATAAAGTTGAATATAAATTATTTTTGTTTTAAAATGCCTAAAGTTTTTCTTTAAGTGTTTAAAATGCAGGAAGTTCAGACAAAACTCATTCCTGCTGACTATGACAGTACAGTTTATTCCACAAAAATGTTTATTTAAACAACTGATTTTTTTAAAGAATTATTTCCATCCAATATTTAAAGACTTGAATTTTATTTAAACTTGAAAATGACTTTGCCTTAACTTTTGTACAAGACAGCTTAGAGTTAATGAGGTCTGACCCCGTGGAGGGTTAGCATGAATGGAATACAGAATTACTCAGTTACAGTATGTATCTATTGTCACTGGTCTTACTGGGTAAACATACTGTAGTACAGGAACTAGCAGCAGTTTTTGTAATATACCTTAAAGATCTTAAACAGTTGATCTTTTTCAGATTGTTGAAAAACCTGTAAATGCAAATAGTCAATACTGTATTAAATATGTGCACTTGGAAGTGTGTGCTTTGCTTGTACAGTTGTAAATAATCAGAACATATAAAAAGGTACCCTAAAGAAAAAAATCTGATAAAAATTATTGATATTATAAATGTTGCTGTTGAGCTGGATGTAGATAAACTAAATGTTGTGGTTTGAATATTACTTTAATTCGTTGTTTTTTCTTTTTCTTATTTTATTCTGGTGTGTTGAACTGACTCTGCCTCTTCACTGCAAAAGGGAAATGGAACGAAAGTCTTATTTGAAAGCCCTCAAATGTTTTCCCAAAGTCCCTCTAAAAACAAGCAGTTTAACCAATTCAAAAGTGTTCTGCAATGTAAATAATGAGTTTCAGCGGTCAAACGATAATTTTTAAGTCCTTAATAAAAATCAAGTCTAATTGGGAAAAAACTTGACTGCTGCAAAAATATACACTGAAGCTTACTTGTCTGCTTTCAAGAGTATCAGTGCATGATTCACAGAACTGTAAAGTAACTATAGAAGTAGACTCCTGATAAATTTCCTATTACAAGCATCAATTGATAACTAGTTGACATTTTAAATCCAGCCTGTTGTATGCTGCAGAATTGGTCAAAATAGGGCATGCTGGAGTCTGTTGATTTTTCTCGTTTGACAAGCGCACTTTGTGATTGCTGTGGGAGGAGATAAGACCCCGACAACATCACCAAAACCGCTCAACTAGTTCTGTCATTGGATTTTTTTTTTTTCCATATGCTTCTCCTTTCCCCAGCAGCAGTGAAAACGGTAGCTAGATTTGTGTATGGTTTAGGCCAGCTGTATGATTCATTTTGTTTGTCTGCTGCAAGTGAAAGGCTTTCCAGCTGCAAACAATCGCGAGTGGTTCCTTACAGCGACTGTGTACGGCTCGTCATGATGCTCAGCTGGTACCCGAGGTGATGTGTGGAGACCAGCGGGATGTGTTGTGCTGTTCTAATGTATTCTGCTGCCATTTGTGCTAGGTCAATACACTGTAATTACTGCTTACCCAGCAACAGTCTGTTGCATCCAAAGTTTAAACCTTCCTCTGATGTGGTTTTTATAGCTTTTTTTTTTTTTAAAAAAAAAAAGTGACACGCCAAATCGCTGTGTAACATACAATATAACTTCTCCTTACTGCATTTTACTTTGAGGGTTTGTTTTTTTTTCCCACTCAGTGACAAAATGGAGTTTTTGGAGTAGAGTTGTGAAGTTGCATGCAGACTGTTGCTATGATACAGAGAGAGATTAAAATGTGGCTTTTAAAATTAAAAACCTCCCAAAAGCAGTACCTGAGTTAAAGGTTCAGGGATACAGTAACAAAAATTGGCATTTTACCTTGTTAGGACTGTGTGGTGATGCTTTTCATTTTGAAAACAAGTCAAAATGGGATTTGAGACAACTCTTCCAAGAATTAAAAAAAAAAAGGTTACTTTCAAAACCAAATGTTGTTTCAGATCAGTCCCCTGGTGTGACACTGTCACTCACCACTTAGAAATCTGTGAACAATGGCAATTTTTTTGCATTGCTGCATTGTCCTTCAAAGCCTTGAGCAGTTGGCATGGAAAGGCCCTTGTTGGAGCATGGTGCAGTGTATCACGAGCAACAGCTGACTGTAATGGTGCACACCTGTCTCTGTATCTCCTTCAGTAGCTACAGGTAGGGATTTTTGTGCTTTGTAACCAATTACACTAATAGCAGCAGACAATCCAAGATTTCTAAGGAGACCTAACAGCTGCCAATTCACGAAATAGAAGTGTAATATGGGAGCCTTTTTGAGGGTTTTTGTTTTTGTTCTTCTTCCATTAAGACTGGAATCAAGCTTACATGTAAACTATCAGTAATTTAAGTTTCCTTTTGTGTCATAAAATGTAAAACTGTCTAATTTGAAAAAAAAATATGTAGGTTATGAAAAATAAAGATTTAGGCACTGTTGAATTCCTGATTTTTTTAATTAAACCTTTCTTCAGCAGTATTTTTCATTACCTTTTGTCTTTTGCTCCCATTTTTGGAAATTGTTTATTTCTAATTTTGGGAAAAAATATCTTTGCTTCCTCTCCTGTTCAGCACAGTTGTAACCGTCACCTAAGGGTATGGAGCAGCAGCAAGAAACCCTATCATACATCTATCTCTGAAGGCAGCAGTATCTTTCTCTCTTAGTTAATTATGGCTGGTTAACTTTTTTAAAGCAAACAGAAAAGCTGATGTCTTGTTTACTGGACATTGTCTTCATTAGTGGTTTCATGAAATTATTAGAGAAGGTGTTTGCTTGGTCTTAAATAAGGATTTTTAAGGTTTGAGTTAGTGCTTTGGTTTCATGCCTCTTAAATCTGGAGATGCCCTGGGATTATTTTTGTCTTTAGCCAGTTGTAAAGGTTATTCTGGTCTTGCCTCTAGGAGAAAAGAGTTTCTGGGATACCTCTGTTTACATAAAAGAATATTTTGGAAATACTTCAAATCCTTTTTCTTTTTTTTTAAGTCTTTTTTCTTACTCATCCGTATCTGACAAAGTTTAGCCATGGATGTAAGGATGGAAGTATTAGCAGTTACTCTGTGTTCCTGTATTATTCCTCGGACTGATTGTTCTGTAAGCTTTTGGAAAGGTTAGGCTGCTTGCTGCTCTATTCCCCAAGTACTGTCTGTCAGCAGAGTAGAGCAACACACAATACCATCATACCTGGGCACTGTGGGCTTCTCCATGTTAGAAAAGTTATTTAAACTCTGTGATTTGGTGATGACCTGGACTACAAGTCATCACTACCAGTCCAGTTCAACAAGTAGTTGAAGGCAACCAGTTTTCACTTCAGCATGGAGCATCCTGTTCTGCACTTGAGACAAAGTCTTATGCCAGTTAATGTGTAAAATTGCATGGGAATTTGTCAGCAGTGTTGCCATAATCATGTGGCTCTCAAGGAGCACCCCAGCTTTGACAGAAATTGGGGATTTGCTCACACAACACTGTCAGCGTCCCCTTTGTGCCAGTTTTCCCCAATACAAAGTCATGTTCAGTGATGACTTCACCAGTGTTCATGTTGAACACATGGTTTTGTTTCCTCTTGGGCATGATGAGAGAGTTAATATGGAAGATTATATGCAAATGTACAAATTGTCACAGAAACTGTGATTCACTGAGCTTTGATCTTAGAAAAAAGATTTTATGAAGTCTCAAGTTTTCTAATACTCTTTTACTTCACAAACCTTTAAGTTAAAATCTCCTGGTATAGCTGGGCTTTTATGAGTGCAACCACTTAAGTCAGGGAATTGATTGAATTTCAAATTTTGCTGGTTTATAGATGAAAGTAACGTTACGCACTTCATCTCTGCTTTTGAGAGAATAAGCTGTGGAATGGTCTGGTGCCATCTGGTCACAGTAGCTCAGATCCTGCCGCATCCACTCTCAGCATGGATATGGATCTTGCTTGTATTTCAATGCCCAATGTAAGCTGATCAGGTAGAAATTTAACTCCTGTAGAAGTGGCATGTGGAATACTGTTACTGAGCTGTTCTGCCAAATAAGGACAGAAATCCTGTAGGGAGGCTGGCCAGACTTGGCTGTTGACTCCCTCACATCAGCACACAAATGGTCTAAAAATTACCTGAAACAGATTTCTTGGAATAGGCTCCAAGCCATTGTTGTACCATCAATAGAATGGAGGAATAGACAAGAATGCACCGTTGGTGTCCAGAGGAGACTGGCATGGTGATGGTCCTGGCAGGAACAGTGTTACAATCAGCTGAAGTAAACTGAGTGTTGATAGAATTGGCTTATGAAAAATAGAAGGTAAAAATCTTGGCTGAAATGTAGCCTTGCTCTGGTAAATGTGGCTCAAGTCATCAAGCTTGGTCATTTTTGGGCCTTATGTTCACAATCGGGAGGAGAAAGGTTCCAATTTCTGCTTTAGCCTATTTGGTTATTGTGTACAAACTGTAAATGTGCTAAATCTCAAATCTATCTTATGGTGATAGACTATTAGAAGTCTTTGTGCATTGTCTTGTTACAACTGGTTTGGAAGCAGTTCACTGTTCTGCAAAATGGAGAGTGAAAGGGGTATGTGCTGGGGATGGGGGGAAGTCAAAGATAAAACCACTCCCTAATCTGTCTTAAATTCTCATCAGTTTTGGAGAGCAGATTCTGTTGTGTGCCTGTGTTACGCACGTAGGGTGTGGAAAGCATCCTGCAGTCTGATGGCTTTACATCCCATTTGCCGTGGGCAGACAGAGTCTGCAGAGCAGTAAATCTACCGTGGCTAAGGATGCTCTGAGAAAGGGGGAGGATAAATGAAAGAATTTAGAGTTGTAAAACATGCTGAACCTGGACAGATCTAAGAAATCTACATGGAGGGAATTATTGGTGCATAATAAATGTGTCTAATGTCTTCCAAAACAAAGTCGTATGCATGCCCTCCATACAGCTTGAGATACCAGCACAGGCAGATCGAGTGAGTGAAATTCAGCATGTCCAGCCTGTCGTCTCCAAGCTTATTTGCAGGAACCTGCAGTTCTGTAGGTTCATTTCGTGTGGCAGTAGTGCACAGGGGAAAAACGAGAAACTTTGGTCACTTTAGCTCTTTTGTCTCCAATATGTTAGCTTGGGTTTAGGATGTCAGCATGTGGCAGAGCCAGCTCTGCATGGCAGTGGCTGGCAGCCCCCACAAGCCCTGTGTGGGGTGGGGGGCAGCTGTGTGCCTCTCCAGCAGGAGGGCAGCAGGATGCACTCTGGTGGGAACAAACGTTTGGAGGTGGGCAGTTAAATATGCTCTCTGGGAGAAGGTGTTTCCTAAACGGAACCTCCTAGGCATCTGTGGTGTCTCTGGCTTTCCTGGCCCACAGAGTCTCATACTTGAGGAGGAATGCAATTTCTATCTTGTTCCCCTTTAGAAATGGGATGTGTAAAATTCGTAGTCATTTTTCCTCTCCTGATACATTCTTTCTAGTGATGCAGCGTTCTCATTCTTGAGAAGTACGTTGCATGTGGTAGATGGTGGCTGCTGCTCCTTGCTCCTAAGAATTGCACCTATTTTCAGAAATACAATAGACTTGGCATTTTGACACACGTCAGTTTGCTGGAGTTTTACATTGTTGTCCCACTCATTAAAGTAAATTTGGTACTCAAAGGAGGATTATCTAGGTGTGTGTCCAAAGTATAACCTATACCATACATTCAAAAAAGTATGTTCTATCTTTTAGTATTTGTAGCTGTTGCTGGGTTTATGGTGTTTATCTGATATTAAGTTCTTCATTCCTATGTTTGCTGGAGTCTGTGTCCTTCCTGTGTACTGGCAAATGCTGGCTCCATCTTCTCTGGTGTGACTCGCTGGTGCCAAGGGAAGGTGCCTGTCTTGAAGCTGTGGTAAATAAGAGCTGGACAGACCTGTTGATTTGGACAGTAGATACTGAAGTGACAGATTTGCTAGAGTGATTTTCTCAGCAGATCTTACTGCTTGGACTGGCGATCAGATGCTTCTTTGGTAGCAACTCCTGTTTCAGATAAACCTTTGTATTTTAATTTGAATTAGTGCTTCCCATGGAGACAGGAGCTCATCCATGCTGGCTGCCATCCTGAGTGCTGATACATGCTTTCATCCCAGCCTAGGAAATCTGAAGGCAACCACACCGAGTTGGTTTATGGAGGTTATGTGCCAGGTTTAATGTACATTGAGCTTGAAAATAAAAACAGGCAAGAGATATTCTGTGGAAATGTGTTTTAGTTCTGATATGGAAAAGGGGTTATAGGTACCAGAAGTGGCTCTGGAATGGGAAAGTAAGGAAGTACAACAGAGCTGGACATAGCAAGTCATGAAAGCAGCAAACCACATGCTTCTCTGTTCAGCCGTAGCAGATGCTGCTGTCTCAGTGGTTCTGGCATCCCAGGGCACAGCAGATGTTAGCATTGATTTGGTGTGAAAAGTCACTACTTTGTTTCTGCATCAAATGATGTAGAATTGCCTGAAATCAGGCATACAAACCCTTTTCCTGTAACTTTAAGCTGAAGTTTATTGAGGGTTGCTCTTTAACAGGGTGAGTTGCTGATGTTTTTCTACTGTATTGCTGGTCATGGTATATCAAAGATTAGTTGAATGTTGTAGAGTTGGTGATTGCAACAAGGCTGGAGAAATGGGCCAACAGAAATCTTACAAAGTTCAGCACAGGGACATGCCAAGTCCTGCACTTGATGAGGAATAACCCCGTGCACCCGGGGGTGACCAGCTGGAAAACAACTTTGTAGAAAAGGATGTGGGAGGTCTGGATGAGCAACGAGGTGGACATGAGACAGCAATGTGCCCTCAGAGTACAGAAGGCAACCCTAGGAGGATCATTGCCAGAAGGTTGAGGGGAAGTGATTCTTCCCCTCTGTTCTGAACTGGTGAGGCCCCACCTGTGGTGCTTGGTCCAGCACTGAGCTCCCCTCTCTAAAAAAAGTCATACTGAATTGAGTGCATTGAAGGGCTGTGAAGATGACTAAGGGATTTGAAGCATCTGTCATACAAGGAGAGTGTGGGAGCTCTGGGAGATGTTGTCCATGTGTACAAATACCTGATGGGGGGAGAAGAGAAAATGGAGACATATTCTTCGCAGTGCTGCCTAGTGACAGAACGAGAAGATAGTGGGCACAAACTGAAACAGGGAATTCTATTCAGTCAGAAGAAACCCCTTTGATTGTTCTAAGGGTAATTGAACCCTGGTGCAGGTTGCCTAGAGAGCTTGTCTCTATCCATGGAGATATTCATTCTCACCAGACACAGCCTCACCTTACCTACAGCCACCTTTGGGTGTCTGGCAACATTTCCAGGGACATCTAAATATTTTCTGACTTGATTCAATTTATCTAAGATCTGTTGATTTAAAAATTACTGTACAACAGGAAGCAAACAGCAGGCTGAGCCAGGTGACTGTTGGGGCTTCTCATGCTCCATGGAGACTTGACCACCCTGATTACAAGACACTTCTCCATTAAGATGTGTAACAAGTTGTTGGTCTCCTCTGCTTCTTACAAGGTGTTCCCATCCTTTACCCACAGCTGCCAAGCCAGCCTGAGCTCAGCATAGTAAAAACTTCCAAGAAAATGACACTAAAATTGCCTTATAAGCACTTAAATGGGAGATTGTGTTAGGCTGTTGTCTGCTAATACAGCATAAAAGAGCAAGGAATGTGTATATAATACACAGAAATTACGTTATAAACTACTAGGGAGTGGTTGGGACTCAGCTTGCATATGTACATAAATTGAATTATCTGCTTAGTCCCTGGAGATTAGAGATCAGATCAATAGGCAATGGAGCCTGGTGAGCTGTTCATCTGCATCTTGATCAGATGAATTTTGATTCTTTGTCTTGATCAGCTTGAGTAGCTCTTCAGGCTCCGATGAAATATGAGGACACACATATACACAAGCTGGATGGCTTGATCTGTGAACTCTTTCATACATGCAAATGGCCAAGTGATGCAATTCTTTATTAATATAAAAATGCATAGGACATTTTTAGTGGCCTGAAGGACAGTCTTAGTTAGGAAGTGACTGCAACTCATAGCATGGTTTTCTATTCGCTATTAAATCCTTTTCAGTTCAGTAAAAGCTATAGAAAAATAGAGTAGTTTTGGTCTGAACGGATCTCAAAAGGTCTTTGGTTTAACATCTTGCTCAAAGGAGGATCAGAGCTCTTTTCTCAGGGCATCATCCAGTTGATTCTCCAAGGATGGAGGCTGCATAACCTCTCTGGGCATTCTGCTCTGATGTTTGACTGTCCTTATGGGGAAGTTTTTCCTTAAAACCTTGTGCCTGTTCCCTCTTACCCTCCCTCTGCCCTGCTGTACAGAGTCCAGCTCTGTTTCCTTGGTGGCTCCCCATAGGCATGGGGAAGGGGGCTGCAGGTTAGTTTCCCCAAAGTCATCCCACGTCCATTATGACCAGCACCAACTTCCTCAGCCTCTCTGCCCAGGGCAAGTGCTCCAGCCCCAACCACCTTAGTGACCTCCTCTGAACTGTCTCATTTGCTGTTTTTATTGGCCCAAAACTGGACCCAATACTCAAGCTTCAGTCAGCCTTCCAGAACTTTTCCATACAAAGGACAAAATTCTAGTTGTCTTTCACCTTTGCATAACTGGAGACTTAAAAAATTTTGGAATTCCACTTCTCCTAAGAGGTTGTGTAATACTTGACAAAGTCTAATGTGAGACATGCAGGCTGCTTAAAACCCTGATCACTGCTTCTCCCAGGTGATGAGTACTTGTTGTTTGGGTTTTTACTTGAAAGTACGGATTGCTGTCTCAGTGTAAGAGGGAATAAAGTCTAAAAGGACCTTCAGAAAATGAGTCTGTTGCCTTGCTTTTGTTCCTTCATGGCAGACGGGTTGTTATAATTCATTTTGTTCCCACAATGGAAACTACCTTCCCAAGCAATCTAGCCTGGTGCTTACCCTGTTCAGGCCTCCTCCCCTGTCCTGCTTCAGCCAGTCACCCTGGCTCTTCTCCTTGCTCCTCTGGGACATGGGGAAGGAGTCTGAGCTAGGAAGGAACAGTCCTTTGCCTCTGGGCAAAGGAAGGGACAGACCAGGAAAAGATTAATAAAACTGCAGTCCCACAGAATTAGGCTTTTTGCTTCTCTTGCTGTGAAGAGGGTTTCAGTGTCCCATACACGCCCCTGTGCCAGCAGTGCTGGAGAGGCTGCATAGGCTGGATGCTTGTCCTGACCTGCTGCCACACCAGGCTGGCCCTGCTGGCACCAATAGGGTGCATTTTTTTGGAATGTCTCTCTCAGACAGAGCTGGCTCAAGTGAAATGCTTTGCTGGCGTTGCAGTAAGAGGATCATTCCCTGTTGGAATTTTAAAATCCAGTTTATAAAATGTAGTGTAGTAGTCATTCAGGTTTGCATTGCAGCTCCTGTGTAATCTGGTCAAAGAGTCGAGACAGAGAATTTGTACAATATGATTTGTGATGTCTTCAGTGTTTTGGCACTTATGTCAGCTGCTTGAGTTGTAAAAACCAAAGACCAT
Organism: Calyptomena viridis; assembly: GCA_013390005.1. Lineage (NCBI taxonomy): Eukaryota > Metazoa > Chordata > Aves > Passeriformes > Eurylaimidae > Calyptomena > Calyptomena viridis. The sequence continues at coordinate 404,150 of WEIV01024872.1, forward strand.
AACTGTTCAACCTGAAGTGACTCTTGGCCAGTGACTCTTGTATTGTAGTAAACTAATGCTCCAAATGCCTTTTTGACTGCATCTGAAAATACTTTGCTAGATGGAGCAGTTGCTTTCTCAAAGTGTTCTTTTTCAAGGACTAGGAAATTAGCTCTGTCTTATAAATACACTTCTGGTGCATTAAACCATTGACAAATGCAGCATAGCCATTCTAAACTAATTTGTCTTAAGTGGGCATCTGATAGCTCAATTTATCTGAACTTAGTCATTTGGATGTGGCTCAGCTGCTCTGTTCAAAGCAAATCATCTGAATGCATCTGCTGTTTCTCAGCACTAGTCTAGGACTGAAAGAGAACTGAGCTAACTCAAATTATCATAAATCATAGAATGGCTTGGGGTTGGAAGGGACCTTAAGGATCATTCAATTCCAACTCCCCTGCCATGGGCTGGGGTACCTTCCACTAGACCAGAACACTCAGAACCCCATGCAATCTGGCTTGAACACTTCCAGGGATGGGGCATCCACAGCTTCTCTGGGCAACCTGTTCCTGTGCCTCATTCCTTCCTAATGTCTAGTCTAGATCTACCCACTTTCAATTTAAAACTGTTACCCTCATCCTATCACTCCCTGATAAAGAGTCCCTCCCTGTCTTTCCCGTAGACCTCCTTTAGGTACTGGAAGGTGCTGTAAGGTCTCACCAGAGTTTTCTCCAGGCTGAACAACCCTATCTCTCTCAGCCTGTCTTCACACAGAATGTCGTGTGGGACAGTGTCAAATGCTCTACACAAGTCCAAGCAAGTGATGTCAGTTGCTCTTCCATTATCCACTAATGCTGTGGTGGATATCCACCAACTCTGTCTTAGAAGGCGACCAAATTTTATCAGGCACAATTTGCACTTAGTGAGGCCTTGTTGGCTGTCACCATGTTATTTTCCATGTGCCTTTTGTCAGTCTCCCAACTTCTGCTTTCACTTTCTGTGACTGAGGCAGTGTGGCTGGAACACTCGGTGAAGACTGAGACAAAAATAATGGAGTACCTCAGCCTTCTCCATATCCTGGGTAACAGGTCTCCCATACCTTTCATGAGAGGACACATATTTTCCCTACTCTTTCTTTTATCATTGATGTACTTATGGAAGTTTTTCTTGTCTAGAAAAAGACGTCTCTTCTGGGTGTCCCTGGTCAGATTTTACTGTATCAGAGCTTTAGCTTTCCTAACCTGATCCCTGGCTGCTTGGACAGTTTCTCTGTATTCCTCCCAGGCTGTGTCCCCTTGCTTCCACTTTCTGTAGGCTTCCTTTTTGTGTTTCTCTTGTGTTTCTCTTGTGTATCTCCAAGCAGACATCGTGGGGGTTTCACCTGAATTCCTCTTTATTGGGATGCACCACTCCTGAACCCGGAGGGGGTAGGCTTTGAATATTAACCAGCTTTCTTAGGTCCTTCTTGCCTCCAGGGCTTTATCTCATGGGACTCTACCAAGCAGTTTCCTGAACAGGGCAAAGTTTGCTCTCTTGAAATCCAGGGTGGCAAGTTTGTTGTGTGCCTTCTACACTGCCCTGAGGATCCTGAACTCCACCATGTCATGGCCACTACAGCCCAGGCTACCCTTGAGCTTCACATTCCCCACCAGCTCCTCCTTGATGGTGGTAACAAGGTCCTTAGTGGCTCCTTTGTCACTTGGAGAAGGAAATTATCATCATGGCATTCCAGGACTCTCCTGGATTGCTTATGCCCTGCTGTGTTGTCCCTCCAGCAGATACTGGGGTGGTTGAAGTCCCCAGTGAGAACCAAAGCTTGTCACCATGAGGCTGTTCCTATCTGTCTATAGAGGGCCTCATTCACTAGGTCTCCCTGTTGGAGCAGCCTGTAGCAGACCTCCCCCTATAATGTCACCTGCCCGTGCCCTCCCTTTAATCCTGACCTATAAACTCTTCATCCCAAGGCAAAGCTCTGTGCACTCCTCCTGGTCACTGGCACAGAGAGCAACACCCGCTCCTTGTATCCCTTGCCTGTCCTTCCTACAGACCCTGTGTCCTTCCATTCCAACACTCCAGTCATAGGAGCCATCCCACCACATCCCTGCAATGCCAATAAGATCACAACCCTGCAGGTGTGTGCACATTCTAACTTGTGATCAGCTCGGATTTGATAGAGACAAAGTGCACACATGGAGTCAATTACTGCACGTTGCCCCTTCCTGCTGGTAACTGAACCCAGAGGTCTGGAGAGAAAGCAGTAAGATTTTGGAGAGTGTCTTTTAAAAGAATTGTTAGAAAAGGGGGATTACCGGAGATAGCAAATTGCTTTGCTATTTAGAGTTTATCGATTCTTAAAATTACTAAAATGTGGTATTAAACGTGTCAATTCTCTTTGACCATGAGTAATGTGGTTTTTACTAAACAAGAAATCTGCAGATAAAGATCTGTAGGATCCTCTTTGTATCTTACAATATTTCAGAGATTGTCCAATTACACAGATATTCTTGGACAGAAATCACCGAGCAGCCTGGCACACCAGCCTTCTCACACTGGCTTGCAGTGGAGAGCTCTATGTGTTCTTTCTCAGTGTTCCTCTCCATGGGAGGGCCAAGAGCACTGGTCAGCTTCTGCCCAGGGAGATGCTGAAGCCCTTTGTGAAGCTCTTGGTAAGATGACTTTTTGGATCACAGAGATGGCTGCAGTATGTTCTCATGTGTCGAGGCCTAAATGAATACCATGTATCATGCTGTCTTCTCTTAGACACTTAGCCTGTACTAGGGAAGCTTTAGTGGTATTTTAAAAAGAAAGTACCAATTCTTTGAGTAAAAGATCGTTTAACAAAAGCAAAGACAATAAATACTTTCATGTACTTTTTTTTTTTTTGAGTTTGCATCTATTAGTTTCTCTTGCCCTTTATTCAGGGGGATAACTGGCTGATTAAATCACCCAGCTCAAACCCCACCTCAGGCTGTGGAGTAAAGGTTAGACCTATGCTGCTGGATGCAGCTTTAAATATTTTCTGACACAAAGTAGGGAATTCCCAGAACTCTCCAGGCTAATGTTGTTGGTGGTGATTGGAGCTATAATTAGGTCTTGCTGGGAGATCTGACTTGAGCTAGTCAGAGCACACTTATTGCCAGAGCCAAATAAGAGTCTACTGGTTATGGCTGTGGGGTGAGGAGGCTTTAATCTTCCCTGTCTCTGGCAGTATTCCTGAAAAGCAGGGTTAAAATGGAAAATTGAAGGACACCATGTAGAGGTAGGATCGGGCAAATATCTCTGTGTCATCATGTACTCCTTGGCTGGGCATAGAGCACAGCAGGCTTCCATCTAGGTTACAGATTTTAGATTCTTTAGTCTTCTGAGGCTGAGGAATGGTGATATCCCAGGTTAGGTGAAATGACAGCTTTTTGGTGACAGGGAGAAAGCCGGATATTTGCTTATGGATACACAGCTACCCAGGATCAGCAGCTGCAGAGAGTCTTTGGAGTAACCTGAGTCATGGGGTTACTGACTCAGTGAGCCCCCTGAAGGACTAGTGAGCCATGGACTGGGTGGCAAGGTGGTGTTTGTTCCTCGGGTGCTGTTAGAGCTTCTCCCAACAGTGTTTGTGCTGGCATGGGTAGGGGGTTCCCATTAAACAGCTTTGAGTTTATGTGAGGGATGAGTTTCAGCAAAGCACCAGGTCCTGACTCCCCAGGGAGACAGCTGTCAATATTCACTAGAACAAAACATTTAGGAATGTCAACATATTTTATGGGATGGAATTATTTTCTAATTAAACTGTGCAAGCTTAACATTCTAAGTCCATGTGTACATGTGCCTGAATAACCGCTGCTCTCCCAAGAGTTGTCTTCCCAAGTCTGGTCTTTAAGTTTTCCAAACCTTAGCTATCCTCTCCCTGTATAGTTACATATTTTCACAGTACAAAAAATATTTTAATTAGTGCTTTTAAAAACCAGGAAGTCTGGGTCTGCACTGGTTAGGGATACAGTACTGGGTGATGAAGGACTTGCTGTAGGAACTGCTCTCTGGCTGTCTACAGCATTTATTATGCTGGGGATATAGTTCATGCTGGTTCTTTCTGGCCTTCAGTCTACAAATCTCTGCAGAAGCCCCCCTGCCCCACGCTCTCTCAAGCAGATGGTGAGGCAGATGAAGAGCAGAGAGGCACTACCTCAGCAAGCGTCTTGCTGGTGCCAGAAATTTTAAAAAGTGAGTTGGAGAAAGGAAAATGTTCAACAGCTTGGGGTGAGACTTCCTGGTGAAGAGCTCTGTGCTGGAAGGACACGCAAGATGGTGACTGGGGATGAGTGGGGCCTGTGGATCAGTGAATTGACTCTAACTGGAGGGAAAACAGGAAAGAAGGAAAAAGTGTGACCCTGAGGTGCAAAGGGCTGGGATGGTCTCTGCTGTCAAGCACATTGTTCATCTCTCACTGGTGTGGGGGATGAGGAGCTTGCACTGTGTTAGATGACGATAACAACGTCCCCTGAGAGTCCCTGTAAACACTGTGGCACAAAGGACACAAATATCTCAGACAAGTGTGAATTTTGATGTCAGGTGGGAAAATTCAAATGACAGAGAAGGCATCTGAGAAAAGGGTTGGTAGCTGGGATCACAGTGATTTTAGCTATGTCTAGCTGAAAGGATACCAACAGGTCAGGGAAAATTCAGGGATACAGGGAGTAGCTTATCAGCTGAGACAGAGGAAAGCCCTGTGTAAGTGCTGTAGATCTGGCATTTCTCGTGGATTTGGGAGGACAGTGACTTACAGCTGGTCCTGGAGCTCTGCACAGCAGGAGAGATGATGTCTTGCTTTAGACACCTTCAGCACTTTAAACCAAAGTCCATTAATAAACATCACAACGCTATACGTATTCTGCTGTTTATTAGCAAGCGGAGAGAAGTGACCTTTTTGTGTTCTTTCCCTCTCCCTGGGAGCCTGATGGGCTGTGATAACCCACTTAGTGGGAGCGTGGGTGGCGGGTGATGGCGTCAGCATGACGAGAGGGAAGCAGCTCATTCCATATCCTTAGCTCTACGATACCAAAAATAAACCCATCTCACATTGGGAGCCTCTGGCTGTGCCTCAGCTCCTCTTGGTTGTTCCTCTCCCCAGCAGGTCTGTCAGTGCTGCTCGGCAGCAGCTGATGCACTGCACTGCCTCTGAAGCATGTGAGTCACCAGGGACCAGGCTATGGAGAAGTGGATGGTTTTGCACAGCAGGGAACACAGAGAAGCCATGGAGCAGTCATCAGGCCCTGCTACTGAAATTTCAGGGACCAGGGCACCCACAGCTAGCAGCTCCTCTGGGTGCCAAGGTGGGAAACAGAGGTTTGGCCTCAACCCAAATCAACACCAGTGGGCATGAACTGTAGGGTGGCTTTAATTCAACGTATCTGGCACAGGTCGGCAAAATGGTGCTGGATGAAGGGAGCATCTTTGCTGCAGAGCTGGGGCAGGCAGGCAGCTGAAGCAGCTTGGGTAGGAGGAGGTCACAGACAGGGCTTGACCAAGGATTGTACCAGAGGTGGTGGAAGCAGGAAGATGGGGAACTACCTCCATGGGCCATGTCCGGACCCTGCATTACTCAGCACTTGTGCTCTGAGTGTGTGCAAACACCAGCTGTGGTCACACACACGGTCCTGCAGTGCAGCTCTGACTGGCAGTGCACTTGAACACCTCACCACGGGGTGCAGCAGGGCACGGCATGACGTGGGGCTTGGGCACATCTGACACACGCAGCTGGGGACAGGAAGGCTTATCTGGAGGAGCAACACTTCAACAGGTGACATATTTACACATAGCCACTGTAGGATGATTTCTGCAAACAAAAACATGAGAAATGAAAAGAACAAAACATAAAATAAACCCCAGGAGGACCACGTTCCTGTAAGAAAAACATAAATGCCATCAATATAAGAAAAGCGTATGTACCATTGTCTCCCTTCCTTTTCCTTGCCTTTCAAACATGGGTTCAGTCCATCAGCCACCTGGTGTAGTCCAACCCCAGTGCCTACAGACACCCACAGGGACAGCCTGGGCTGGACTGGGAAGAGGCTGTTTTTGGGCTACAATATTCATGCCATAAGTGAGACCAGCAGCTGCTTAGTAGGACCTGCTCTTGTTGAGGTCCTCATCACCTTGTTCATGGAGTTGTCACTGGCTCTTTATCCATTACCTACATTGTTCCTGCTGCATCTTTTCTCCAGTCCTGAGCTGGGACTGCTCAACCTGAAGAAGAGAAAATGCAGGAGGATCTTTTCTGTGTGTAAAATACATGGTGACGGGAGTAAATGAGAGAAGACAGAGCCAGGATCTCTTTAAGGTATTTATAGAATGGACAAGAGGCAATGGACACAAACCAAAACACAGGGAAGTACATTGAAACATTAGAAAAAGTTATTTTATGGTGACTATGGTCAAGCACTGGATCTCCCCAGAGAGCTTGTGGAGGGTTCCATTCTTGGAGATATTCAAGCCTGATAATACACTGCCCTGAAAAACTGCTCTGGCTGACCCTCCTTGGGCAAGGGATTGGACTGGACGGTCTCAAGAGGTCCCTGATATCGCGAGCCAATATGTGGATGTGTGGTACTGCTCCATTATCCCTCCCCCAGCTCCTGCTGGCCATGTGACCTGCTGGCACAGCCATGCATAGTTTTCAGCAAGCTGTTTCTGGTGCTGTATTCCTCCTCATGTAGCTCCTGGGTCCTCTTATTGAGCAGTGTCAGGAGAGATGGATGTATCACCTTCACTAAAGCTCAATAAAGTGGTGCATTATCTTTGGTCTGAGAAAGATTGAGTGGTGGGTGAGGGAGAAAGGAGTTTTTCCTCTCTCTTTTAATTGCCTTTGTGACATGAAGGAAAAGCTTGTGGCTTCCAGCAGTGCTCTCCCTGAGCTGCCCCATCTCAGAGTTTTTCCCTAAGAAGATAACAAGAAGAGGCTTGGATTGTTTCTTATATAAAATAAAAAAGGCTTTAACTGTTAGCAGGTTAGACATGTTAACATAATTTCAGGCTGAGATGGCATTAGAATATAGCAGCTTACTGAGAAGGACATCAGTCTCAGGATGCTGTGACACTCGTTTGGCCGGGCAGATTAGTGAGGGATGGGACCTGGCACTGCCAGGCTGGTGTCACTGCTGCCTGTGGACCTGGCACAGCACTGGTGGAGCTGTGACTCCACCTCATGGGGGAAAGAACAGGACACTGGCTTATGCCTCAGTATCCTCCAATGTGCTCTTGTGACTGTTCCTGTCGAAGGCAGCGGCACATCACCTGAACCACATACGAAATGTTCTTGTATGGGTGTGAGTGTAAGGAGCACACACTTGTCTCTGTGTGTGTGTATGTGCATTACTCTATGTGACCTGAGAGTTGTCCAACCATCCTGAGAACTGTTTCCACAAAGAGGAGAAAATTACGCTAAAAAGCTCATTTTCTGTGATGCTACCCTGTTTATAAAGAGCATATTAGGTGTTCCTGCATCACTGGAGTAACTGCAGTGAAAGTAAGTTTCAATGTCTGTAGGGCAAAGATGAACCTCAGAAGTGCTATCCTTCAGCTTTTCCATCCATGCTTGTATGCACCAGATGCCTTTTCTGTGTCCTCTTCCAGTTTTTTCCCTGTGTTTCACTACCTTCAGAGAATCCTCCTGTACTTTGCTTGTGCTGTGTTTTCAAGTGAGATCAAGTCTTAGCATTTTTCTGTGGAATTGTGCCAATTTTCACAACCTGATACTGTAAAGGAAGGCTGGGGCTTCCCACAACTATCTGGAAAACGGTGCAATGAGCACATACTTGCTTACAACATAGTTTGTGGGGGCCGGTAACTTCCCTGAAATGTCCTCCAGCACCAGCCTCAAGCAACAGTCACCATAAGATGTTTCCATATTTCATAGTTTCTTCCCACAGAGTCTATATTAGATTTTAAGTCCCTGAGAACAGCAGGGAGAAAAAGAAAAAGGAAAAAAAATTAATGTCCTCCTGAAACCCAACTTTGATGTTGGAGGAAAGACCGCAGCAGACTCCTGACTGAAGTGTGGGTTTTGTCCTGGTATTTTTAATCCAGTAGGAACATCATAATCCACTCCTTGCATCTTAGCTGAAGCTGAAATGCTGTGTCCTCTCATCTGCAAATGCCTCTGGACCTTGGTTTTGGTAGAGCACCCCAAAATGGCCGTGACTTCCCTGAAGAACTTTCCTGACACCTTGCACTGCTCGTGCCCTGTGCAGGCAGGAATCCTGTTTGTAGGTGAGTGTGAGGAACTAATTGAACAGATAAACAGATCAAGAGAAACAGAAGTTCAAGCCAGTTTTTCTTGCTTTGTGAAACTGAACAGCTCGTCACCTTACAGGGCTTGGAGTCGAGGGGGTAAGACACTGAAAAATTCATGCCAAAGTTTTGAAACATCCTGATTAGAATACACAAGAGAAATAGATCAAAAACAAGAATAAGCATTTTGAAATTGAAATTGAGTAGTTAGGCAAAATGCATATAATCACAACTTGTTTTTTTCAAAGGGAGGATGTGGCTTAAAGCTCCTGTTTTGTCAAGCAACAAAGACAAGAGAGAAGACTTAGTTCTGGTTACTTTTTCTAATTGCTTCCTCTGTGGCTGCAAGACGTGCACAGTGGAGAAAAAGGGAGAGAATGGGAAAAGAGGGGGGGTAACACAGCATTTTCAGGATGTTGTTGATGCTCATGACAACTCCAAGGGAGCCATTGCTGGCAGCCAGGTCCCTGAGCTGGCGAGATGGATCAGAGTCTCACCTTGCTGGCCCAGGTGAAAGGCAAACCACCATGAGAGTAAGGAAGGAGAAAAAAATATGATTATAGAAGAAATGCAAGGAAGAAGAGTTTACACATCCCAAGGCAGTGTCCTTTTGGAAGGATGAGCAGTTGTTCAGGAAGCCCCATCCGCTGTGTTGACTCGAGCATCAGAAAGATCTTGGACCTTTAAAACTGCAGTCTGATGGGATTGAGGCCAGTGTGACACTGCTCCGTGACTCAGGGAGTTCTGCCTGTCCTCTCATGAGCCTCTTGCCCATTTGGTGGCCAAGCCTGCTCAGCCCTGTTAGTCCTCATTAGGCTCATCAGTCACCTTGGGGCAGTGAATTCTCAGCTCCATGCACTGCCTTACCTGGTCCTTAGCTTCATCCTTGGGCTGCATCAGTCAGCCCTGTTGTTCAGACCGGCCAGTCTTTCATATCCCTTTCACAACTTCTCCCGTTAGTGTCTGTACCTGGGTGTCCTGGAGCTCTCACCTGCTGTTGGCAGCTCAATATGCAAGTGACAACTCCTCTGCTTTACAGAAACTTCTGAAATTATGGCAGCGTGGCTTTTCCCTTACACCTTTGTTAAGCAAAAAGATGTTAAGTACACACACAAAAGTGATCACTGGCACTCAGAGTGCTCCCCCGGCTCAGCCACCTTTCCCACCGCCTTTTTGGAAGAGAACAGTCAGGGTAACAGGCCTGACTCAGCCCGATGAGGTGGTGTTCAGAGGCAGAGATCACGAGCAAGTGTGAACTAAATGAGTTGCAACAGCGGGAACTTCCCTACTGCCCTTTTTGGCTCAAAGCTTTGTCAGGGTTTTAATTTAAAGGAAGCAGCAGGACTGGAACAGACACATCTTCAGACTGTTACAGAGATACACCTGTCCCAACCTGAGGCACAAAACGGTGAGCTCCTGCCTTACCTGAGAGTCTCCATTGCTTTTGGCAGGCCTGGGGCCAGTTCAACAGCAGAGCAACAGCACTATGTCCCTCACCCAGCTCACCCTTTGCAGCAGCACATCTGGCTCCCAAACGGCACCATAAACCCTTCTGACAGTGGTTGTTGGGACATCACTTTTTTTTTGAATGCTTTACTTAAACCAATATCAAAGCATGCTGCTGCAAATAGTGTCTTCTCCTTCCTCTCTTTTTTCATCTAGTGCATTGCAAGAAGAAAACTGCAGGCTGCTTTCTTTACATTTAATTTTTCTCTCTGGCACTAGAGGGCAGAAGGAAGGGCGCTGGAGCCTTACAACCGAGACCTGTTTCAGTAGCTATCCAAAGGTGCAGAAATAAATCTGGCTTGAAAGGCTTTTCCCTTTGCCCATTACAAGTGTGCATCAATGGTTTCATGCCCCAGCCTTTTTAGTGCTATTAAAGTTTAATAGTTTGATGCTGTGTTTCAGAGGTAACACAATGCAAACTAACCCTACGTGCTCCTTGGCAGGCACTGTGCTGAAGTGGCACCCCCCGTTTGCTCTGGATGTAAAGTGGACATTAGTGGTTTCTGCAATTTGGGAAATGACTTTGTGTGATGGAGGACCTGCTTTATCCCTTTTGGCAAGGCTGCCTGTCTGTTCTTAACATCCCTTTCCTTTGAAAGCCTTGTCCCCTCAGCCCAATGCCTGTGAGAGGGTGTTTCACAGCTCCACAGCAGGGCAGTGGGGAGATATGTAGGATGTGCAGGGTGTGATTTGCCTGGGAGTGGTGATGGAGCCACATTACAAGCCAGGAAATACCAGCTTTAAACAGGCTTGAGGAATTTCTCATTAAAATCCATGAAGATAGAGGCCGTTTTCATGGAGCGCACAGACGGATGCCTCATCACATGTTTCTTCCCTCTGCCAGAGAAGCACTGTGTGGGGAGCCACCAAGGCTGTGGCACGGAGGATTACATCCCGCTGGGATGCCCTGGTTCCCAGACTGCCTTTGTCGGGAGGAGAAAGGAGCATGTGAGTGCGGGAGGCTGAGCACCACGTGTGCTGGTCAGGAGGCCCCGTGGCCACCGGGATTTTCGCTGCTGTCTGTAGATAAGGAGGAGTCCCCGTGGGAAAGTCACAGCGGGTTTAACGCTGGTTCTGCTCTAGGATGAGGAGAAGCAGAAATCAACTGAACCAGCTCCTTCTGCATGTCCAGCTGCTGCTATTCGATGGCTGAAGGGCGAGGGGCAGATGGCAGCTGACAGCAACTCACTGGTTTTATGCTCCTGTTGAACTGATTCATTTTATTTTTCTTCCTATTTTAGCAAAGTCTGTAATTAGCACGCATGATATAAGTAGTTATTTAATTGACAAATAAGACTAAAGATATCCTTCCTTTTTATTTTTCGTTCGATTCATCTCTTCAGCTTATTACTTACTAGTATGAAGTGATCTGACATTTGTGGGTAGTGGAGAGAAACTAAATTTCTTAAATTCAAATGCAACTGTGCTGAAAAGGGTTTTCACAGTCTGTCATGCTTTTCAGTATAAGAATTTTATTCTGTTTTCTGCAGGGGAAAAGGAATCTCTCATATGCTGATAGTAAAAAGGACAACAAAAGGGCTTGTAGATATTTCACTGGTCAGGACACTTAATTTGTGGCAGAGCCGACACTGGGTTTATCGTCCTCTCATTTTGATCTCTTATGTACAGTTTTTCAAGAAAAGCACTGTTTTTTGGAGCAAAATTTTGTCTTCAGCAGATCAGCATTTCCTTATTGGAGAAAAAAACTGCCAAATCTCCTGACCACATCCTGTCACAGCAGCACCAAATGCTGAGAGAAGCTGGGACCAAACCCAGCACTCCTTGGTCTCACCACATGCTGCAGCAGTACCTGGGAAGGAGTGATGTCCTGGGTCCCAGCTGTGCTGAAGCTCTGTGCAGACCCACCATGAGAGTGGTCATTTCCTGAATTATCTGGCAATGTCAGGATGTTGATATTTGCTTCCTGGAGCTAATTCAGCAGCTCAGGTTTTTTTCATGGTCTAATACATAGTTCTTCATTCCTATAAGGGCCAATGCTGCTGGCCCTCAGGAGCCACTGCAGTGTCCAGCTCCTTCTGGCACTAGAGGAAATGAATGGAATGACTGTATCAGGGAAGAGGTGTCTGTTGGACTTGAACTCTACTTTATGTTTGGACAGCTCACACTTCTACAGTGAGACCTGACTACTGAATTAGACTTTGTTTAACTCGAGGACTATTATCTTTCTGAAAAGCAAACCTCAGAAAGTGGTTAATAGATGACACACATTCATACACAGATTATCAGGTGAACAAGTAATCCATTGGCTGAAATGGATTTGCAAGGGTTGTTCAGCAAATAACACATATGTTGATGGGAATTAGGATTATACACCAAAGAACATGTGAAAACAAAAATGTTTGTCATAAACTGTTACTTAAGAGTAATTGATCAAACCAAAACAAAATATGTGCAAGGGGGATCCAGGCTGGGGTTGAAATCAGCAAGATTTCAAGTGGTTAATATGTAACTGAGTGTTTTACCTGGGATAATATTTGGAAGATGTCAGGAATATATGAACAGAAACATAGAAACATGGGGAAAGCATATGAAACTATCCTCACTTTGAGAGAATGAGACATTACTTCTCTGGTGGAAATAACCAATTTCAGAGAAAAAGTTTTTGTGTTCAGTCCTGTTGGCCTTAAAGAGGACCTGAGCACTTTGTGTTTGCTCTGTTCTTTAGCATATGTGTCAAAACTATGGATCTCATGGACAGGAAACTTCGGTTTTGCCTCTGGTGGTATAATATCTTCCACATGGCATATCTTCCACATGGCATAAAAAGTACCAACAACCTCCATCTATGGGAGAGATGTCCATTCTTCCTAAGATTTCTAGAGCCCAAAATCACCAGGTCCTCTTACTATTCGTCAAAATAAACCAGTGCTTGGCTGGTCATAGTGTGCTCTTGAAACATTTTCACTAATAGAACATTTGCACATTTCTGCCCTATTTTTTCCTTCAGCTGGAAGCTTTATTCCTTTATATGCCAATTATATCTGTCCTGGTTTGGAACAAATATATTAAGAGGGATAAATATTCTCTGATGAAAACAGGCCGCAGTCACCCTCTGCCACCAGGTTCGAGAAGAGAAATATTTCCTTGAAGGGAAGTGAAAGGGAAAAAAACCTATTTATTTAGCAAACACACAAGTAAAAAAAATAATAATACTAAACACGAAATAATATATATAACAATAAATAATGAAGTCTCTCACTGGAAGACTGGAAGACCCAGAGTCCCCTCCAGAGTCGCAGGCCAATCGTGGGGGTCCCCCCCCAGGCCAGATGGGTGGAAAAGGCCTCCCAGTGAGGTTTCGATATTCCGATGTCCTGACAAGTCCAGGAGAGAAGAAGAAGAAATCAAAAGTCCAGGAAAATGCAGAAGTTTAAGGCTCTTCCTTCTGAAGAAACAGACTGAATTCTGGCTGGAAAAGCTAGAAAAATACTTTATTCCTTCATTTTCACCTGAGGGGGCACTCCTAATAAGGTGGAAACATGAAGGAGGATGGCATGGGCTTCTTTGAATTGTATTTCCTATGAAACTGATAACTCCCCAAATTGTTTTGTGGTGCAGTGCAAGTGTGTCCCAGGAACTGTGCCAAAGGACGAGCATAGTTCTGGACAACCAAGGCTTCCTCCAGCCCTAGGTTAGCCTAGGGCTCTGTCTAACCCAGCTGTGGCATCTCTAGCACACAAAAGCCATCACTGTGGTTTGTACTAAAACACTGAATGCAAGACAGCCAGATAAATACAACCTGGATAATTCGTTTATGTTTGCTGGGAAAAGGGGAGAAAAAGGAAAGCAAAGAGGATTTCTGTGAGCTTCCCTCTTGCGGGGTGTGATACTAGAGCTCTGTTTTTCTGACCAGCTTTTAGGAAGTGAGAGGAGCATTTCCAGTATCATTCACAATGGCAGCTGGGGCACAGACTGACTGTTGGCCTGGCAGCAGCTCCCCCAGGGCACAGGAGGTCCCAGCCTGTCCCTTCATCTCTCCCACACCATTGCAGCAGATGGTCACCTCTACAGACCAGTACACGCCACTGCTCCACCTGCACATTCTGCTCCCAAAGCCTGCCTGTTAAAGCCTCCACTGAAAATATTCAACTTTTCAGTGTTTAACTTAAAGGGACTGATGAGAGCTTGGGATGAGCTGTGGTCCGTGTCATGCCGGCAGTCTCAGCAGTGGTATTCCCCAGAGAGAGGACAGAGCCTTTGGGAGCCTAACCCAACCTGACCCCACCTCAAGTGACAGTTCAGTCACACAGGGGAATGCAAAGAGGGGGATGCTAAGAAACTTTTCCAGGTGTTTATCACCTTCATGGTGTCAGAGACCAAGACGGCTGTCGGCAGAGCAAGCAGGGTGCTGGTGGCCAAAACGGGCTCCTCTACTCCATGTAGCTCAGCACTGTTATGTTGGTGGCTCCTTCTGTGCAAGATGGGAAGGGGTGGAAAATCTGCATCTCTAAGGAACTGTCACTGTTTCTTTTTTTTAAAAGGCTAAAGATAGACTCCATATGGGCTGTGTGCACTGCCGTCTGACCATACATATGATGGATCTTTCCTCTTGGCATTTTTTCAGGCAGCAGTAGACCTATGGTGAGAAGCATCCCAGTGGTGGAACTACTCCTCCAACAGCCTTGACAATGAGTGCATTGGAGAATGACTTTCCTGTCAGGTCAGGACAATAAAATACACTTTTATTTTACCAACTAAACCTTACAAATATGATATGATATTGCAAAATGCTTTCACCGGTCTAGAGAGGAGAGATGAACACAGGAATGGAAAGCAGGAAGGGTTTGTTTCCTGCACCACCTGAGCTGGATGTCAAAACCGGTCCTGCTGCCCAGCAGGATGAGTCTGGGCTCAGTCAGACAGCCCCAACCTCTAGCACAACCCAACAGCACAGCCAGTCCCTTTTATCTTCTTTTTCTTCAGGAGGAGACAGCTAAAGCTGAGGGAGGTCTGGGATTCACAGGTGGGCAAGAGGACCCAGAAGTCAAATTGCAGTTCCCCCCACATGGGGGAGATATGCAAAGGTGATGCTGGTGCTCAGCATCGCTGCCCTGTCTCTCCTGCAGTACCACACCATAGCCAATCCATCCAAGCCCAGTTCCTCACTTTTATCCTGTGGGAACTTGCAGCACACAACATCCATGTGTGGAAGAGGGACCATGCTGCTGCTGAGGGCTGTGATACCCAGAGGGGTGCTCTGTGTCTGGCATATTTATCAGCCACAGCCCCTGCCTCACCCATTTTTGGGAGTTGCTTTCCCAAAAGCAGACAGTCACCATGTGATGGAAGTGCAGCACTTCCTCTGTGGAGAGAAGAAAATGAGGATTGCTGAGTAACTCTCATCTCAGTTTGAAAAGCCAAAAGAGAAAAAAAAGATACCACTTTCATGTATTTTTGCTGATGTGATTCCGTTAGCAGGGCTTGTGTTGTTGGTACTGTCTGGTTACAGAAAATAAACAATTCCCACCTAACTATAACTGTTTCCACAACATTTTTTTTCGATAGCTTTCAGCAACTTCAGACTTCTGCTGATATGATTTCTGGGGTGGTGGAGAGAGGAGGAATGCTTCAGTGAATGATGGACACCAGGCCAGGAGTAAAACAGCTTTGCTTCTGCCTTGACTTGTTTTGCCTTGACATTTCTGTATCTCAGATGAACAGCCAGCATGCAGACCTACAGAAAGGTGCACTCCAGCCACCACCGGGGACCCAACATGCTGGAGGTTTTTGTGTGTTCCAGACATGGAAATTACACTCAACCATGGAGCTGAAGCAGGAAGCTTAACCTTCAAGCAGTGTTTGCAGGGCTGCCTCTCCCACTGCTGCACTGTGGTTTCTGTTCAATGCACACCCTGCTCAGCACAGAGCTGCTCTGCTGCAGGTGCAGGCCCAGGGCAGGAGGGGAAGCCTGGTCTCAGGGAAAAAAAAAAAAACAACAGAAAAAATGTGCAAGACAGTGGAAAATTGCAAAATTCAAAATGCTAGCATTGAGGCTTCTTCCTCTGATCATGCATAGCATGACATGGCATTTTTTAGGGAAATAACCTGTCTTGGCTTACATGTACCTGGAGACACAACAGCTCCAAGACTTAACTTCACTTTTCCCTGTATTTCTGTAATAGATCCCTGTGGTTTTGGATCACAAAGAGCCTCTTCCAATGGGAGCCACTACCCAGTAAAGAGGAATTTCTCAGTGGTTGCAGTGCACAAGCAGGATGTTTCCTCTTGTCACATGTTTGATGTGCATATAAAGGTGCCTGTTCTGGAGACAGCTACCTGCACGCAGCCATTTTCCACTGCTCATTTTCTTTTCCCCTACCTGCTGAGCTGTGAATTCCCTTATGCACCAGTGGAGCTACTGCTCATTAAATCTAATCAGCTGAGCAGATGCTGAAGAAAATAATGGGCTGAGAATAAAGAGAACATTGGTCATACTTCGCCAAAAATCTCTGCAACAGGCTTTTGTAGTTCACTGAGTTTTCATTCTATTCCAAATCAACATGCAAACCAGCTCCACCGGGAGAAGAGCAGTTCAGTGAGGAAAGGGAACTTCAAATTATGAAGGATTGATTGCCAAATGATACAGAAGGAACCCATTATATGAAATATTCCACACCGAACAAAACTTGCAATGCAGTAATGGATACAAGTGCAAGTCAATCTCATCCTACTGCCACCACAGCCATAATTGGCAAATAGAAAACTCCCTGCCCATGCCCTGAACATCTACCTGTGATACGGGAAGCTAGGAAGGATGCTCTCACTTTCAGTAAATTGATATACATTGCAGAGAGGAACCAAGCTCAAAAAACGTCCTACATTAAGTTAATATTAACTTAGGGCCAAAATTAGCCTCCAGCTGCATTAGTGTAAATGCAGCACAGCATCAATGGGTGGATGGGAATTCCTGGACTGTAAAAGGAGGGAGGATTTGGCCCTCAGAAGACTGTAACGGGAAGAAGGGAGAGTGCATGCCATTATCTGGCTTTGCAGAGGAATTGATAGTGATTTCCATAAATGTGTGATGCTCCAGATGACACTCTGGTGAGAGCTATGACACACAGCAGACACGAGGCTCAGGTACCAGCCTGCAATGCTGGACCCCTCCAACGAGACTGGAAAATTACAGCAACAAAAGGTAAAGCTGTGTTTGCGAAGGTTGTTTTTCCTAACGCTTCCAATTAAAAGTCAACATAAGTACATTTTTAGCATGTCAAACATACCTGCTGTTTTTCTGGCAGAGTTGTATGAGGGGCTTCATATTTCATCTGTTTACCTTGGTGATGCTGCCTGATACTCTCTTGCATCATATGCCCAGACAAACACATTTTCACTCCTAACAAAATTTTGCCCCTTTGCTTTGTAACTTTAATTTTTAATAAAAATCATGAGGCCTCTTTAGCTTATGAGTCGCATCAGCAACTTTTTGAAATGTATTTGTGGTAGTATTTGATTCAAGTACAGAACAGAATATTTGGTGAGATTATATTAGAATACAGCAAAGATTTCTGGCAATATTTTCATCAAACTAGCTCAAACCTTTTCAGGAACAGATTTCCTCTTTCTTTCTTTTCTTGGTTCTTTGCTTGCTGTATGTTCCTGATTTTTTTCCCTTTGTTCTTTTTGAATAATTTAAATCATGTTTATAGCCAAGAACACAAATGATTCACAATTAGAGCTGTGTAAATAGCAAATTTTCCAGTTTAGTGGCCAAGCTGGAAAGTGAAGGGTCAGTGACCTATGTGCATTTGGAGCTGATTTGAAACACAATATTTCATCAGGAGATAATTTTTACCCCCTTTAAGAAATCAGCTCAGCATCAAACGAGAGCAAACATTGCATTTTGCAAGGTCATGAATCCATCTCTCCTGATCTTTTTTTGTTGTCTGAAAATGATTGCTGAGCTTCTCACCTCAAACCTGCATTCTGTGGAGGTGAATGCAAGATTGCTCGGAGGAGAGGGGATAATACACAGGATAAGGAAGAGACACTTTCTTGGAAACAGATTTCCTGGGGCTGTAAATTGGGAGTGAGGCCAGGCAGGAGGATTAAGGTCTGAGTGTCCTTGTGCATTTTGTGAGTTCATCCAGAATTCTACACTGGGGATATGTCCTTCTGTAATTAATGGGCCTTAAGCTCAAGTCTAAATAGGAAGCTTGTGAACAACCCTTCCTGGAGCCAGACTTTTGTAACCCTGGGACTCAACACTACTTAGTCTCAGTGTTGCTAAAAGCAAGTTGTTCTTTTTGTGGAGCTGCCAAGAGGAAGCACTCAGGACTGATGGAAGAATTGAGTTCCCAATTCAATCTCAGAACGAAGACTTTGAATACCTAAATCCCCTAAATTCCAGGTGTCTTCTTCTTAGGCTTCCCACCTCCCTCTATATATTCCTCTCTCTGACTTTTCTGATTTCCTTCTTTTGCCCATGAAAGGTTTTACTTTCCAAGCTCAGAGAGGATGGAGCAGCTCCTTCCCTCCTCTGCAGGCAGCAAAGGGCATGGCACAGGTCCCCTTTGGTTTTTATATGAGTACTATGAGGGTGAAATAAGAACATCCGTTTCCCAAAGAATTGTTATTCCCAAAAAATGCACAAGACCATTCTGCATATATGCTGTGGATCTTAGTGACTTCCTGGTGGCTACTGAAGCAGACCCCAGTGAGATCAGATGGCCAGCATGTGGGTGGCTTAAGAAGACAGGATCTGATTCTTATACCCTGCAGAAGACATGGGATGATCCCTTTTTCTCATCCATAATACCTTACATGGGCTTTTCTTTACCACTACATTCACTGTCATTTGCCATGACTACAGCATCTTTCTTTCTCCCATTAGCAACTCTTTTTTCTCTTCCAAGCGTTTTTCTTTCAGTTTACTTCACTCCATCATGCCTGCTTCTCTTTACTTTTTTTTAATGTTTTCCCACCTTTTCTCTGTTTATATTTTCAGTAACCTCAATCTTGTGATGGGGGAGAAGGAATAAAAATAACAACAAAACCCCTTATTCTTTTCATTTTTTAGATCAAAGATGACTGAGCAACCAAAGGGGGAGAATTCAGGGCAGCCTTTGATGCACAGTATTGATGTTGGCTTACCATGAAAATCTCCTTGTGCTGTATTTGGGCCAATTATCAGAGGTCCACACAATTAACCTGAGACACACTAACCCCATGTGAAGCAATGAAATTTAAGGCCTAGGGGGGTTAATTCAAATCTTAGATGTTTCTATGATAGGAGATTACTTACCCTGTTCCTTTGTATTTGCTAGGAATCTTTGTACTGAAGATTTTGATATTCCATGGAAGTTGTGCTTGGCAGCCTGGCTCTCACTGAGATCCATGATTGCCTGCCTGCACTATTGGATTCTGAGCCCTGTAACTGTGTCATTTCTGCACTCGAGGTGCTTTTGCTCTCACACCTTCCAGCTTCCCATGAGAAATGCTTCAAAGGCAGCTGAACTTCCACAGCATTCTTCACAGCAATGAAACACCCAACCTCCACAGCCTCCTGGTTCTCTTGGGTTTTGTTTTCTTTTTCTTCTTTGTACACAGTTTCTGCTGACCAGGTTTTGGTCAAGACAAGATGTCACACAGCAGAGATTGGAATCTCTGAGACCCACAGCTTTGTCCCCAATGGACGATGGAGTTTTCTGACTGCAGCCTTGCCTCAGTATTAGCTGTAGCTAAGAATATAATCCTCCTTCTCTATGCAGGACTTCTGAAACTGTGTCAAATCTGGGGCTCCCCAGTACAAGACAGTGGCAGACTGGAATGGGAAGCTACCAAAACAGAGAGGGAGACTTCTTTTTCTTTTAATTCTCAGGCCTCAGTGTGTAATTTGATCCAGTTAGGCTTCATGGCTCAGATCCACAAAATGATGTATCCAACTGCCTTGGTCTCTTTGGGATCATTCATTCAGAGCTGATGTGAAAAAAAACCCCTCTGAGGCTTGCCTCCTTGGAGCTGGATGGTGTTTCCACAAGATCAGGTATGTGAACATCTGGAAGATTGCTCCCCTGCCTCAGACTGTCATCTCCTGGTGCTTACTTCTTTACAGCAGGCTTTTCCCACACTCAGAGACAGGACAGCCAAACTCTTGCCTCTTCCTCAGCTTGTCCTTGAAAAGAGAGCTGGTCCCATTCATCCATGCTGTGGCACTAGCTCAGGGCTAAAAGCCAGCCTGAGGTGCACCAGCCAGTCTCCAGAGGAATGGTCTGGAGTCACAGTCCAGAACAACGTTTGCCTTGCAGGTGTCCTGAAACTTCTCCTGGAAGAGCACAGACAAGGTCTGGACTGCATCAGAGCCAGATCCCCTACACATTCCCTCTCCAGAGGTGCAGAAACTTCATTTATTGCTTGTAGTCTGGCATGGGGCCTGCTGGCACACACAACCCTCCTCCCCTTTTGTGGCCTCTGAGGCAACTGACAGTACTTTTATCTCCACCTGACAGGTCTATGAGCAGGCCACGATGAGAGCTTTGTCAGCATTTCTACCTTTTGTCCTTCTTTCCTATTTGCATTGCCCGTTGTTTAATGGCTGGTGTGATCCCACTCTGGGTTGAAGAGAGCAACCTTTGTTTTGGCTGGACTCAGATCCCTTTTGAGATGTTGGACTGACGTTTGCAGCAATGAATTAAATAATGGTGAATGTTGCCATTCAGACTTTTTCTGCACTAAGGATAAGGAGCTCACCTCAAACTGAACAGGTTTGTCCTCCTGTCTTGGGACAAAAACGCAAGAGAATTTTTACTCGTTTGTTCCTTGGCATGTGGCAGCTGTAGATTTCCTTACCATTCTCTTGTTTGTTGTATTGTTTTTTATTATATGCTTGACTTTGACATTATGGACAGAGCTCCATCAACTTATTCAGCTGTGAAGCACTTTACATACACACTAACTGGGCTTAGCAAATCTGGATTGTTTCAGAAGACTGAATGGCTCATTACTTACAAGATCATTAAAGCAGGAGACAATAATAAATAGTCCATTAAATCATCCAACCCCACTCCTGTCAATAAGTGATTTTCTTTTTTACTTAGCACTGGACATTTCACTTTGTTGAACCATTTCAAACCCACATTCCATCAGAACATGCAAAGGATGAGCAAGCATCAGTCTTTCTGCTGGGGGAGAGCTGGGTCTCTGCCTTGTCTCACATACCATGGGTCACCTTCATTGCATGTCCCAGCAGGAACACCCAGGGCTGCAGGGGCAGGGTGGCAGAACAAACCTGTCCCCCTTGGGATCAAGAGCTCCAGATCAAGGCTCAGGCAGCCAGAGGAGCTGCTTGTAAAAGGAGCTTGGCAAATTTGTCACTTCTTATTCTAAGACAGTTCTGCAGATGAAAAGAAGGCTTGAGTCCCCAAGGCTCTCCATCTGGCACCTTTCATGAGCACTAAATAATTTAGTAAAGAAAGTCTCTATGTGTTCAGTGCTCCCTTCCTATATCTGATGTGGCATAGCCAAAGCCTGCTTGAAAATAAAAATGCCTGAAAACGGTGCTTTATGAAAATAGTCTGAACCCCAAATATTGTTAGAGTTAACTTCATCTGACCCTTTGTCACTGTTGTTTATTAATGCCAAATCTAAATAGTATTAAAACCAGACTTACACCTATTGTAATTGTTTTGTCTTTCTTAATTGCTTATGTAGCAATTTAGATGTCTTAGCAGGTACTGTGAAAATGCCTTTGTGAAGAAGTTCTTTGTTTCTTTTCAGATTCTGCAAAGTTCTTAAGCATGGTTGCTAACCATCATTTTCCTATGCAAGGTAGTTTCTTTTATTCCCACTATTCCTCATGGTCTTTTAATTTTATACAGAGAAGAAAAAGGCTGCCGGAGTTTCACATCCTAACTACTCCAAAAAAAATGTTTGGTATGTCTGGACAGCCAATTTGCGAAGCCTTCAGAGAAACTTAGTTTGAAAACTAGGGATGATCAGTACTTGCCAAAAAACCCCCTGAAAACCAGAAAAAAAAAGACATGTCATTGCTCAGGTATTTCAGGTGTGGGATCTATTGCTACCAGCGTTTCTGAAAGCTTTTATATATCTTTCCTTACATATTCTCCAGGCACGAGGGATACAAAGGAAAAATATGACTGTTAATTTTAAATACTCAAAAATTTTCCAGTGCACCTGTGACAATGGCATCTGTATTGTGGGAACTGGTGGTGGAATGCCTGTTTTTTAGGGCCTGCCAACAGATGGAAAGCTTCTTCCTGGAAGCCAGAGGAGGGTCTGTGCTCTGGGGAGGGAAGTGACTGAAATGGAAGGATATGAAGCCAGGCTGAGAGGTGCCCTCCTTGCTGAAGGGGACCTTCTCCCAGATAAAACCACATTTATATTCAAGGAAAGGATTTGGACAGACTGTGTTATGTGGGAGAAAGGGACAACACCAATTACAGATGTTCAGAGGAGCCTCGGGGAAAACAATTTTTAATGAGCCACAAAATGTATTTTTTGAACCTGGAAGAGCTTGTTATTCCTCTGTCCAAGTTTAATCCGAGTGTATTTACTCCAGTCAGAAGCCCTATTCAGCAGGTCCTTACAGCCTGTTGAAGTCCATAGGAGTCAAACACATGCTTCAATGATTTCAAAGCCATAGACTTTAATTTTTTTCCCCCTTTTTCTGTGTTCCTCACAAACTGGTCCCTGCATGTAGCAAAGCAACCCCAACTAGTCCGTAGAGCTGCCTGCAGATCACAGCACTCCACGCCCTGTTTGTTTGAAACCCTCAGCCGCTGCCAACTCAAATCCCACCAAAAGCTGTGAGGAAATATTACATGATGGACTTTGCCTGTGAAAGACCCACAAAATGGGCCTTCAAAGGTTTGGTGGTGCATTCAGTCAGCAGACACTCACTCGCAGTGTGTGTGGGGAAGGTCACAGGCTGGGACAACCCGGCAGTCGGAGCGCGGCGGGAGCAGCGGCGCCGGCTGAGCTGTGTGGGAAAGGCTTCCCAGGGGGACACTGTCAGCGTGACCAACACACGGCTGGTGGGAACAGTCAGCTCCCATGTCACTTAGTCCACACCCAAATTCTGACCTTGTCAGCTGCCCTTCTCACAAGTACTGTCTGCAGGAGTTGTCCCCATCCCCCAGGCAAAAATTTTAAGGAAGCAGCATTTTGTCCCTCTGTCCACCTATGCATTTTGTGGTGGAAATAGCTTATCTACAGCCTAAAGATTTGGGTCTCTTGGAAATCATCTGCACAGTCTCTTTGATAGGGCTGTGCTGAATAAGTCCTGCCATGTCCTATTATGGGTTAGAAAATTGTGTCTGTATTGTACCCTTGCCTCTTGATTGAACTCACTGCCCCACCATGAGCTATTGCATTTAGGAACCAAGATGTGTGTTTGGTGCTGTGGCCATCAGTGCATAATGTGAGTGAACCAGGCTGCACAGTGAGTAAGAGGTACTTACATGGCTCACCTCCCCACAGGTCAAAGTCTCTCTTGGAAAGAGAAGCTTTCTGGCACACAGATCATTTCAGAGACATTGCTAAAAATATTGTGTGCTTACTGGGAGACACTATGCTCTAAGCCCTTCCCCAGCTCAACAGAGAGCAAATGGAAAACAACAGCTTCTGGAAATGCACCTTTCAGGAGCCAGGAGCTGCAGAGAAGTGCAGGTGAAATGCAGGAGTTTTGCAAGGCCTTTTGGGAGCCCATGTAAAAGCTGTGGCATTGTGAGATGGCTGGAAATTGCAGCTCTTGTAAATTAACTTTACTGGACATAATTGCACCTTTGATCTTGTCCACATTTACAGAATAGTGAATGGGGAACCCTGAAGGAGTTCAAGGAAGAACTGATTTTATATAAACCCTCCCTGTGAACCATGATCCACTGCAAATCACCTTCCTCTGCTGCCACTCCTTCCCCAGAAGGGCTGAACTGCCCTCAGTGCCTCCAGCCCCATTAATGTCAGCTCTGCCAGGCCAGTGCTGGCCAGGCTACAATTTGAAAAATCACAGGGAAAGAAGCATAAGACAACTACTTGAACTGCACAGGTCTAGGAACAGGGGCTAAATTTTTCTTGTTTCTCTGCATCCCACAGTGCCACAATACTAATCCCTGACTACCATCTACCTAGGATCCCAGACACTGCTCCACTACCTGTTCTTGTAATCGTAGCTGTCAAAATTATGAGAAAACCACATCATTCAGGTATTTTAAATAAGGCCTTCTAATTTTAACCTTAATTTCCTGGAGACCCGGAAAGTTATGAGTATCTGCTTTTATAACCCTCTTATTGCAGCTCAAAATGTTTGTTATCCCGATCTGTGTTTTGAAAACACCAGAGGTAGCTTTACTACACAAATAAACAAATGGAGGAATGAATGGAAATGCTGTTCAATTGAGAGTCCCTCATTGATAAAATACCTGTCACATACCTTTGCCTTAAGCACACAGACACACTTGTATAGCAATGTGGCAAGTGGCCCACTAATCATATTCCAAGTAAGTCCTAAAAAGGAAAATTCCTACAATCTTCAAATCTATAGAGGAGCAGATGGATGATGGCAAACTTTAAGTGCTTTACTGGCTGCCTGCCTGCCATCCTCTGAACAACGTCTAATAATAATACTGCTTAAAAGAGCTGCTGAAAGGTTAGATTAGTTTCACTGCTGCAATTTGCAAATAATCCAATATGTGAGTTTACTACATCCTTTGCTATGACCATGGTCAACAAATTCCTGGGTGCAGTATGTTTACCCACTGATAAGGGCTTATGCTTACCTTTCAGGAGGAAGAAATCAATAGCATGGATTGGGTCCTAGTGAACTTACTGACAAAATACAGAGGCAGTTTCACTGGCTTTTTTTTTTTATGACACCTCCCAGGTTCTTCAGTCAAGGAGCAGGGAGGAAAGCCTGCTCCCACTCACCTTCTGGGTTTTCTTCAGCTTTTTAAACCTTTCTTGACAGGAGTATGGAGCCTTTGGTGTTGCACGTGAATTGAGGGAAGCACTATCTCACCTTGAACTCCTGGGCAGGCATATGGTAAATCCTGGAGTGGTTTGCACAGCTCTGCCAGAGTGCATCTCTCTGCCATGGCCAGAGGCTGTGGAGACCTTCTCTGCCACTCCATCCATGGGGCTGGGGCTTCATGCTGTCACTGGCCTGGCATTATGCACACCCTGATCAGTGCACAGCTGAAATAATGCAGCCATTCTCATCCCCAGCAAATTGTCCTGCTCTGAAGGAGGCTAATGTGATGTCAGCGATAAGTGCACTGAACTCTCATCAGCCACCAAGCTGAGACAGAGAAAAGAAATTCTACTGGAATGCAACAGTGTCATATAACTCTGGATATATGGGCTTTCAAACGAAGAGGTTTGATTTCTCTCTTTTTTCTCCTCCTTGATTTCTTACATGATGAAGTTGGTGAATCTTTGAGGTCAGAGCCATGAGCTACCACTTTGCCCTTCCTTCCTCTGATGGTTAATAAACTCAGATTTGGATTTTACTGACTGGGTGAAACAGGGAAGGCCATATTTTTACATGAAATGGTCATCATAGAAACTACATCAGGAAGCAAAATTATCTTGGAATGACAAAATATTGTGGTTTAACTCAAGCTGGCAGCTAAGCTCCACACAGACATTTGTTCACTGGCCCTGATGGGATGGGGCAGAGGATCAGAGGGGTAAAAGAGAGAGAGCTCATGGGTTAAGGTAAAGACAGTTTAACAGGTAAAGCGAAAGTTGCACACACAAGCAAAAAAAACCAGGGAATTCATTCACCACTTTTCCTCATTAAGCAGATGTTCAGCCATGTCCTGGACAGCAGGCCTCCTTCATGTGTGTCTTGGGGTGACTTTATATCCCATATTTGTCTTCCCTATGCCAGGAAAAAAAAAATTAATCTTGTCCTTTTAAAACTGACCCCCAAGAGCAGACAGAAAAAAAACTAGCTAGAGAAATCTTTTCAAAACAATTCTACTGTTTCAAGGTCAATTTTGCTCTGCTGCTGTGCAGTTTTGGTTGGGTTTTGGTTTGGGGTTTTTGTTTTTTTTTTCAGGCGGCCTGGACTGAAAAGGGAGGAGGAAGACACTGGCCTTCTAGTTTGCCAGGGAGAATGCTGCCTGTTTTCTTCCTAAGGAAGAGACTCGGACTTCTGCATTTTCCTGGACTTTCGATTTCTTCTTTTTGTCTCCTGGACTTGTTGGGACATCAGAGTGTCGAGACCTCACTGGGAGGCCTTTTCCACCGGTCTGGCCTGGGGGGGACCCCCACGATCGGCCTGGGACTCTGGAGGGGACTCTGGGTCTTCCAGTCTTCCAGTGAGAGACTTCATTGTTTATTGTTATATGTATATATTATTTGGTGTTTGGCCTTTTTTTTTTTTTCTTGTGTGTTGGTTAAATAAATAGTTCTTTTTTTTCCCTTTCACTTTCCTTCAAGGAAATATTTCTTTCTTCGAACGTGGTGGGAGAGGGTGATTGCGGCCTGTTTTTATCAGAGAATATTTATCCCTCTGAATATATTTGTTCCAAACCAGGACAATGTGTAACAATGACATGAAGGCAAACACCATGACTCCAAGTGTCTCCCCCTTCCTCCAGCTGAGCATGGTGTCCTATAGCATGGGATACCCCTTGGGTCAGTTTGGGTCAGCTGTCCCAGCTGTGTCCCCTCCCAACTCCTTGTACACCCCCAGCCTCCTCACTGGTGGGGACTAGTGCAAGAAGCAGAGAAAGCCTTGATGCTGTGTAAGCCCTTCTCATCACTAACTAAAACATCCCTGTGTTATCATCACTGTTTCCAGCTCAAATCCAAAACATATCTCCTTACTACTTACTGTGAATAAAATTTACTCTATCCCAGCCAAAACTAGCTCACTTAATTCCAAATATATTCAGAAAACATTTGAAGATACGAAAAAAGAGGCTTGGCACCTAGGAAAAAAAAAGTGGTTCTTGGGTCTGCTTCAATTGACCAGTGTAACACAGAAAATACTTTTTCTGTGTTTGCTGAACCTACCATCTCAATGAGGATAAATGGCCCATCCTGCTCATTCTGTTTATTTCTTTACTTGTTTTCCTTTTTCTAATCAGCCCTTTAGAAATTGTAATTTCTGCCATTTTAATTGGGAATAAACAGGAGTCATCCCAGCTGCACCCTCCTTATCAGTTCCTGCTCAGACCATTGATGGTGAGAAGACCAGGTTTGGCCCATTTGACAGGAGTTTGGTCACTGTATGACTCAGATAATTTCCTGGGCAGGACAGGCAGGCTGTGATGCTCTTTGTCACCAGATGATGTTACTAGCAGGTTTTCAATCCTCCAAGTCATCTTACTTACATCTTTGATGCTGACATGACATCTCTGCCTGTTGCCATGCAATCCAAACAGTGCAGGCAAGCTAAGGCATTTTGCTGTACAAGGACTTTCTTATAGTATTGTTTAATACCAAATGGAAACAAAATAAATCACAAAACCCATCTATTACACAACACTACACCTCACTTTGCAGAGTCAATGAATATTTCCTTTTCCCCTGCAGCAAGAACTGCCAGCACTCTCTAGGGAAGCACTTCAGACTGACTCACTGCACTCTGGTTTCCACAGCAGCCCAGGATGATGCAGAGGGGACACACATACCAGCACACAGGCACCCAGTGACACCCCACACATAAAACACAAGGAACTCATGCTGACCTGGGAATAGATCATCAAACAGACTGGTGCAGGACTGTGTTATTGGTACTGCTGCCAATACTGACACATCTGTCTGGACCATTTAATACTTTCTTTTACTGAGAGGTTCTGCACTGCTGGTGTTTGCAGCCAGCCTTTGAAATGTTGCATAAGGACTCCCTGGAGCTATGGAAATGCATTTTTTTCCCATAAAAATTCATCTAGATTTTGCTGAGTTATGAACTTTGAAAATGGCAATTTCTCTTCTGTCCTTTCATGTTTCTCCTAGAAAAAGCTAGTAGCGGATTTTCAAACTAATTGATCATGACTGTTCTTGTGCTACAAAGCATGTCTGTGTCTACACAGCAGGACTGGGAGTGCTGGGAAAGGCAGCTCCAGACCCACTGATTGCACATGTTCTTCCAGCAAGAGCACTGCTGGAGCTTCCAGATTGGAGAGCAAGCTGAGCTGGAGTGGCCTTAGCTGCCTTGTGAGGTTCTTACAGGTCTGATGACCAGCTCTGGCTGGTCCAGATGTCTTGGGAAAATGGAAAGAGAGACTTAGGTTCTTCAATGCCCCTCTCTTCTCGTATCTCTGGGTGTGTCACCCCTCACCCCGTCAGCAGGACCCTGCACGGCAGCTTTGCACAAGCACCACTTGGTGTCACCAGATACGGGCAGAGTTGGGAAGGTGGCAGCAATACTGAGGAGTCAGCATGCCCTTTCTAGTATCATTGTATAATGAATGCACACAAAAACAGTACAATAGCAGATACAAAATAATTAAGTTTTTACCTCTTTAAAAAAAAATTACACAGAAAATTACATTTAGCAATTTCTTAAAAGAATTCTACTTAGGCTTCAAAGTCATGCACTGGAGATGAAGGAAAGGGTTGAGTAGCGTGCAGCCTTAATTCTGTCCCCTATCTGTATTGCAGTACAGAATTTAATTGTTGAATCATTTGTGCCTTAGGGACAGTCCAAAATGGAAGTTCAAGAGGCAGAACCAAGACAATTTTAATGCAGCTTTAATTTCCCACCTTTACAATACACGTTTTTGCATCCTGTGTAGCTTTTTTGAGTATAATTTATAAATGAAGAAAAAAATCTGCAGGAAAGGAAGTACAATTATTTATGAATGGGAAACTGCGTTGTGGTACAATTAAGGAACCTGTTCAGCATCATATAAAAAATGGCAGTGGAAAGGGAATTGAGTCTAGTTTCACAGTAGAGGTTTTGTTTACAGGTAGCTGACTCGTGGTGGACTACTTCTGTGCAACTCTTGTATAAAATAAAATTATTTTTATAAACAACTTTTATCTATAATGCCTGTATTTTTATAGTGTTCGACTGTCACGTTCACTTTGTCCTGTGTTCCTTTGAAAGAGAAAAACCTCATGTTCTAAGTCACATGTAAAAATGACTAGAGCAATATAAGAACATCCTTTCTATATTTTCTGTTATTTGACTTGTTGTCCATCTAGTATTTTGTTTGCATTTATTTTCTTTACTGACAGGTGAATTAAGAAAATGAGGGCATAGGGACAAGCCTCTCCTCCACACTGCCCCCATGACTGGGAGCCCTGCACTTCTGTGATGCTCAGCATTGTTTTCCGGGAAAAAAAAAATTGCCCATTAATTTTCCATCCTTGCATGTGTGGACTCAGTGAGTAGAGCCTGGAAGGCATACACTGACTTTGGTGAGGAACAAGATGCTGCAATGTAGCCTGTACTAGGACCCCACTAGTACCTCTGAGTGACATGGATAGACATGATGAGTGAAACAACAGTGTCTGGAAAGCAGTTGTCATTGTCTTGTTGTCTCAAAAATCCTTCTCAGTAGATAAAGGCTTTTGTGGTGGGGTGGGTGTCCTCACTGAGGCCTTTCTGGGGCCAAAAGGCTGCTCTGAAGTTCCTCTGACAGCTGAGCATGAAGCCTTGTCCTCACTTGGGAGGAAACCCAGTGGTGAGGTCTCAGGAGCTTCAGCTGCCATTGTGGCTATGTCCCCCTTTGACCTTTCTTGTGCTCATTTCCAAAATGCCCCACCCAGGTGCTCTGTGGGACATAATAGGAGGGCAAATGAAAAGTGGGTTTTCCCTCTGCCAATATGGAAGGGATCCTAAGAGGCACATTGCCTCCATCACTCTTCCCCCACTCTGTTTCCAGCTCACAGAGGGAGCGTAACTACTTTTCTCTGTGGCCCTCTGAGTTCAGGAGCTTCCCCTTCCCTTCCTCTGTCGAGTGTCCAGTCCTGGTGCCTTCATGTACAGCAGCACCAGCTAACCCTGCCCCAGAGCCCACATACATGTGAACCCTCCAGTGATGAGACCAGAGCTGGGAACCAGGGCAGGGCAGCACTGAGGGGACTCCCTCAAGCAACTGCAACCTCCCTGCTGTTAGTCTGACCTCCTCCAGGACCACAGTCTGTAATTCCATCCAGCTTTCTCTAGGAAATGACTGTGAGCTTTGGGGATTTTGTTCCATCCTGGGATACAGTTATGCAGACTCTGTTTGTTTGCACAGATTTGCCTCTCATTAGCTTTTTGCTTTGTGCAAACAGCCAGGAAGCACAGCTGATGGCAGGCGCCGAAGTTTCTGGGCTCCCACAGAGGTACTACTCTGTGTTTATGAGGGATAATGCTGGAAGGGTTAAGATGTATGTCTGAGCCAGCAGGGATAAATCAAAAAAATCTTCTCTCTTCAGCCTCTCTTCATCTACATATATGGCCTTCAGCTCTGCCTCCCACCAGATTACAAACGCATCCCCACAGCTCCCTGTGAAAGAGCCAGGCCTTGACTGAATCTCTCAGAATACTTTAGGTACAAGATCATCCTCCCCTTAGCCTGAACTCTGAATGAAACCGTCCCAATACTCTGAAAACATCCTTAACCAGTGCTTTTTTTGTTTCTGTGTGCCTTAGTTCTGCCATTTGGACACCTGGCACACGCAAAAACCTTTATTTACTATGAGGGATTTATGGCACAGCCAGAAATGGAAGGGAATTCTGCTCATATGCCTTGAGATCACTTTACAGTTTCCATCCCACGCAACCACCTTGGAAAGTGTGAACCAGTTTGTGGCCCCTTTTGCAGAAAAAAATCCATCTTCCCCAGTCTTGCCAGGACACACTTTCTTTTTCAGCCTCCTTGAGGATGCAGATGTATTTTCTTCACAGGTACAGATGAGTAACTTCAGAAAGCTGGAGACCCTTCTCAGAACTGTTGGTTGAAAGAGAAGTGAGGAATGGTGGGTGATCATTTTGTGGAGGTCTCTGTGGTGGCATGGATGTTTTCCTGGAGCTCACTGAAGTGACTGGGATGCTTGGCAGAGAAAGGCGATCAATCATTTTATTTACTCCTGGAGCTGCTGTGTCTCACTTTTGGAGAAGTGCTGACCATGTCTTTTTCTCCATGACAGACAACTGGTTAGAGGCCTGATGCCACCCTCAGTGGGAACAGACACAGACCTCTGAGGTGACCAATACTGATAACAACCTAATTCAGGCTTTTACTTCGCAGCTCATCCCAAAGAGACTCAAGAGCTCATATGTATGGTGAGGATCAGCCATGGGATCATATCCAGAAAAAGAAGTTGGATTCACTTATTCCAGCATTTATCACCCGTTAAGATGGATGGATGGATGGATGGATGGATGGATGGATGGATGGATGGATGGATGGATGGGCCCCAGCAACATGTCAGACAACACAGACATGAAGAAGGTTTCAGCCAGCTCTGTGTGATGCTGTCAATGTAGGACTAGATGCCTCCCTGCTGAAACAGCACCAAAGGCACTGTTCAACTTCCTTGTGTAGTTTATGTTGCTCCCTTTTCAGTGCCAAATGAAAGTTGGACAGTTTGGTCATAAACTCCTGAAAATGTGTGGAAGTCAATGAAAAATTCCAGCCAGTTTGTAACATAATTAACGAGCAGTTAATTATTTTGGATGGGAAACCATCCCTACAGGACTGCAGCATGGAGAGACATTGTGCTCTGTAAAAATAGAAAAAAAAATTATAAAACTGTGATATTAAAAAAAGATTGTTTTCAGTGAAACAGATGCTAAAATATTACAAATAGTCTTACAGAATAAGCAAAGTTACAAGCTGAAAAGGAGTTCTGTTTATTAAAAAGAGGCTTTGACATATCTTTTTGCACTGCTTCCTCCCCAACTGTCTTCCTCCAGCAGTGGAGTGTCTGAGTTGTGTTACAGTCTGTCCAAGGATGTAGTGCAACCTGTGACACAGACAAAATTGATTCCTGCTCAACACTGAGCCCAGACAGGTATTTAAGCTTTTTCAACAGTGTCCCACACTGACTGCACCAGGGCACCAGCTCAGCACCAGCCTGGAACCTATGGCCCGCACTCATGCCCACCCAGGTGGCTGGTGATGTTCCATTTCCAATACCAAACCAGGGCCATCTCTGCCCTCATCTAGGGCCTGAATCTAACCCCGGGCTAAGTCATTTGTGGCTTATAATGCAATGTCTGGGTTGGAGGTTGAGACAGGAGGGGTACCCCGTGACTCAAGGTTATCTTCTTCTGGCCATTTTCTAACAATCTGCTGGTTTTATTTGCATAACCTCCATGGCAAGGTCTGCTGTGGTTTGTATGTGTGAAATAGAAGTTGAAACAGAGCTTAGTTACTTTGCCATCTCCTGGGCTTGCCTTAAGGCTGGATGTGGTGACATTTCTGTGTTATCTAAATTAACCAATCTCATCAGATCCTGACTGCTGCCAAGAAAGTGAAGTGTCACATCTGCTCTACGCGATCTCCTGCGCACATGCCACCAGAGAGGCTTTTTCTTACCACAGCTTACCAGATCTGGTTCCCACTGCAGTTTATCCCAGGGATTTTTACTATTCTATTTTCTCCCCACCTTACAGTCTGTATTTGTGTCTGACTCGTAGGACTGATTGCTGGGTGTGCCATCGTATATCCGCCTCAACTGTGAGATGCAGGTGGCTCCATTCTTCCCATTGTTTCATTCCTAAATCACTAATTCATTATACATTAAAATGTCAGATGGGATTTTGAAAGCCTTACTCACAAACGTGAGCATTTATTCAAATGCATAAGCTTTCTTATGTTATGGGTGTGATTCTATGCCCATTGAAAGGAAAAGAATATGACCTCTCAATCATGCTATTAGCAGTCAGATCTAGCTGTAATTTTGGTTTTTCCCATTCCTTATTCTTTCAAGACTTCAAGAAAGTTGCATTTACAACTGATTCCTTCTGAGACTGGCTGGAGGCATGTGAAAACACAGGCAAGGAGCTCAGCATCAAGGTACAATCTTGCCAATGCACACCTAAGGAAAAAGGGAACATGGTAGGTTTATGGGCCCAATCTGTCCTTCATGCCAGCCACAGGGTCGATTTAACCCTTCAGAGTGCCATGCAGAGCACAATGTATGCTGCTTAACTCTAATTTGAAGAGAGGACATAATATTTTCTAAGGACTTTCTCAAAGTCTGAGGAAGCTGAGAATAACTATAAGGTTAAAAACAAGGGGCAAAGCAATTATGGCTAACTTGCAATCTCATAATCTTATGGAAGATCAAAGTAACCTACGTATTCCAGGGAAGACCAGTTCCCAGTCTAATGTTTCTTACCATTTCTGCGATGTTACTCTGTCCTTAGTTTAAATTAGATTTTTCTATAGAGATTATTCTTCCAACATCTTATATTGACATATATTTCTGTCTCCTACATACTTTTTTTTTTAATATATAAAAAGTTTATATATATATATTCATTCCAGCTACATCGGCCCCATCTCACCTTCATTTTTTGGAAGTTGGTCTTGCTTGCACTGAATTAACTATATCTTTGGGAAAGAGTCCTAACTTGGCAGGTATTTTATTAGGAACATGGGGATTTGACCATCTGAAGAGCCATTACTTATAATGAACTCCAATACTCCAGCTCATTCAAGATGATTCTGGAGATTTAAGAAGTTAAGAAACATCATCCTAGTGTGAAAAAAAAATAAATCTCAAGATTTAAAATGGTGCTTCATTAATTTCAAAGATGTAATATGTTGTCCATAATGGCAGGAAATTCAGCTGAGTTCAGCACCCCAAGAAAACCTTCCTATTCACTTCATGTGGTCTATAAAACATCCCTCCTTCATAGCCAGGCAACCAATAGCTGTTACTAAGGTTGAGATTACATACAGCAAAGCAATGATTAAAGAAATATATTTTTTGGAGTACAGATGATAGTTATGGATCCAGAGTGCTGAGGAACAAATCAGTAACACTCTGTATTTAGTATCAATCTTAGTTTATGACCTCAGGTAATTTGCAAGAGAAATACAGCTTGTAGGTCTAGGCTTCTAGTTTTGATTTTAAGGCCAGAAAAAAGCCCAAACAAAATCAAATCAAAACAAAATACAAAAAAACCAACAAACCCCCCCTACACTAAAACTTCTTTTAAGGATTTTTCAGTTATTAGAAAGATGGTACTGCTTTCCATAGCACATTGTGCTAGCCATGAGATTCACGTGGAGTACCAGCATACATCTCCCATTCAGATTTTTAGTGGGGAACGTTAAATTTGTTCTAGAAAACAAGTTGGAAAGTGTGGAAAGTGGACAGACCAGCCTTATTGCATTTAAACTCTGACACTCTCTTTTCTATGTTTGAGCAACTTGAACAACTTAATTTTAATAGTTTGCATACACAGCACATACTGGCATGTTGCCATTTTAAGTACAGTTACATTTTGGCAGCAGGGAGATACAATGAATGAGATGCGATAAAAGAAAGAGTCCTTGGTTAGGCCAAATAACTGACTAATACTCAGACTTTATGTCCTCATTTAACTTCCACTGGCTCGAAGTAGCAAGTGGGTCAATTAATCCTCGTAACAGAAAGCAATTGCATTTCTGTTTCAATCCAGGCTGCAGAGAAAAAACACCAAGTTGTTTTCAAAGAAAGCAACTGCTGTACCAAGCCAGGGTCCTGGACAATTTATTTAGTGTCAATTTGTGACAGCCTACAAGATCTGTGCTGCCACATCTGTGCATTTAATGTCATGGACCTGGACATAATTGCTTGTTGTGAATGTTGCAAAGTCCATTAAAGAGCTTATTTCCTCCAGGGGAGAACCAGACCTGCACTTGTGATCCGTGTGGCAATGGCTTTGTCTGCAGAGGTTTGATGCAGCACTTTCACATCGTTTGTGTGAAGCAATGGGTTAAAAACTAGAGATGAATTAGAGGGTAAAAATCGGCTGCTGCTCCTGGGCTGCTGCTTCCTGGGTGGAACTGGTCAGCTTGGCCCAAAGGTTCCCCAAATACTGATAAACTCCAGCTATGTGGGATGAGTTGGAATGAGGGAGCAGCAGGGAGGTGCTGCTGCTTCCTTCCCCAAACATCCAGGGGAACATGACAATGCTTTGAAGTTCAAAGACCATATCATATCTGTCCACCAAGAAAGACAGATGCCAAGGATGACCACCAATTAACCCTTTTGACTAAAGTCATGGTAACCACACTTAAACCCTAAATAAATGGTATAAAAGTGAGCTACGAGTATGGAGATTTTGGAGGAAGATTCCACTGACACTGCTGTGACAGTCATTGGGCTGAACTGGCCTTTCCCCCTCCATAGGGACACCTATTGGGTAAGAACCTTGTGTTAGGTGTGTTAAATGCTGCTTTAGGACTAGAGTTTGTGTTTGGTATATAAGTGTGTTAGTATGTTGTTTTGTATTAGAACTTGTGCTTGTTATGTAGTGTTGGTAGATTGCTTTGTGTGTGTTTTTGCAGACAGACACTATTATCGATAACTTATGAATCGGATTAATCTGTCACAACTTGTATTAATAAAGAGTGTGCTTTTCATACACTGTTAGAGTTATTCCTGATAAGGTGCTGACAGTGGCTGGCAGTGGATAACACCTTGGGAAGGCCCACTAAGGGCCCCCTGCACTGTTGGCTCAGGCTCCCCATGAGAGGGCAGGTGAACACCCCCTCAGACTGGTGAATCTGTCAGTGAGGTTTCCTCACATACAGGACACTGGCAGACTGGTCGGGCATTAAAGGGTTTTGATTTCCCAGGGGCACTGACAGTTAAATAAATTACTAAGGGTTGAGAGAATCTCCCCTTTTGAAGGGTCAGACAAAACCTCCCCTTTCACGTGACAGTTTGTTCTGTGGCCCATCAGTTATCATAAGATATTCCTATCAGCTTGAGCAGCTGATAGATTTGCCCTGATGACTTGTTGAGCAGTGTGCTCACATGGTGGGCAAGTGTTCTATGATTCGGTAACTGTATTGCAAGAATGGTCACATGCATTATGCACTGAAAACTTTATACTCTGAACACTGAAAAGTTTATACTCTCATCTAAAGGAAAAGATCATTAGATAGAAAATATCCTCATTAGTCTTTCTATTATGTTCACCACAATAGTATCTGAGGTGCACAGTTAAAAGAGGAGGTGTGAACACACTGAGTATGGTGGTTCCTGTCTTCTGGACAACTAAGAGGCTGAAGATGTTTACTACCCACAGGTAGGAGCTGGATACCTAGACTAGGAGGTACAAACACTAAGATGGGATAAAAGTATAATTTAAATTTTTTCCTCAGATTTTTGTGCTTCTAGTCCCCTCTGGGAAAAAACCTGAGGAGTAAGCACTGCAAAAAGAAGATTGTTACACACATTTTTCTTTTTTTGCAAAGAGGAGGAAGTTCTTGTTATACCCTGTATATACCCTGTATATATATGTTATACCCTGTAATACAATGTATGGAGCATTTGCCCAGGATGTAGGTGATAGGTTAAATTCCTTTCTCCTGCTGTCAAAATGTCTCACTGATTTCACACATGTTCTCAGCTCTTCTTTGATCCAGTGAATGTGCACAGAGATAAAATTCTGTGTGCTCCTTCCAAACTGTCCACTTTTGCTGGTTTTAGCTCCTTCTTCCCATGTAGACTTTGCATCATGCCTTGTCTTCTCTGAAAGTATTAATAATGTCTTTGCCATTACCTTGATGCTGGAAACCAACAGTAAACCCAACATAAATCTGACTAGAATTCATTTAGACAATGGCTTTTTTAATTTTCTGTTTTATCTAAATAAGCCTTCTTTCACACATGTCGGTTGCTTTGCATGAAACTTCACATTTGGGCCCGTGAGTAATGCCCTTCCACAATGAAAATCCCTGAGGTTTCTTTCCCAGTGTCTTTCCCTGTAAGAGGCAGGAGTAGATGGTCACAGAGCAGCATTAAAGGACAGACCAATTCCCATGGCAGCTGTCTGCAGAGTGGAAAGGCAGGGCCTGTGGCTGGCGTTTTATCGATTGCAATGCAGACACTCTTTCCTATGAGCTGACACAGTGCCACTATAGACTGACATGGGAGAGGTTTTCTGCTGGGTTCTGATGCAGGCTTTGAAGGTATGATCATCTTCTACCTGCTGATCATCAGGTACCTTGCTTTAGTGAACATGCAGCTGGACAGCCGTGGGTGCAAAACTTAGTGGGTTACTTTTGAGGTACGGACATAGAAAGGCTTTTCATAATAAAAGTGACAACGCACAGGTGGAGGTGGATCTATTATGCACTCATATACAAGTTTTCAGAGATTCACATCCCTCACATATGACTGCAATGTAGCTCCAGCACAGGGCACAGAATCACTGCAGGTTAAGCACAGAATACTGTTGGTTAGGTATGAACTCTCTTCCACAGATTCATTACTTTCATACACTTCGCACCTATGTAGAGACTTATGTCCCTTGGTAGGGGCAAGAGTTTTGCTTTATGTATGAAGCAGCAGGAAACAAGGCTGCTCAGGCTTTGTCTTGATAAATAGTCCCAGTTTTGCTGTAACTTCAATTGTTTGACAGTTCCATCTAATTAGCCGGCACAGTTACCAATGCTCATCAGATAAAACTGAACTGTGGGGAAGCTGGTGTTTCTAACTTATCATTTGCAACTGTATAGGGAAGATTCAGATGTCCCTTTATGAATATGACTGACAAAGTTTAATAATTAATATTTCAAAAAAAATGAGATGATGAGGCAAACAATACTTGTTTCCTTCTATGAAAAATCAGCCTTTCTGGCATGAGCTAATTCATACTCATCTGCCTTGAATAACAACACAACAAAAATTATTTCTTCCAGTCTTCTATGTAGAAATAGGAAAAGAAATAATTAGCACGGATGGTACGACTGCAAAGGGTGTCTTTAGTTCAATCATGTAGTCTGCTACACTAGCCACATGTGGAATTCAATATTTTGATGACAAATGAGAGCACTTACTGCATTCCTCATTCTGTAAATGATATTGCAGCCATTGGTGAATAGGATTACATAAAGGCTTAACTCATGGAATGCCGTATTAAAAAGAAAAAATTGATGGGGAATATCCCATGAAAGACCTCAATATTTCTGCAGATTGAATAGAATTATCAAGAAATTGTAGTGACGAGTTTTGCTAAAATATTTTCCTTTTAATACTGAATGACAGATATCTTAAAGTAGCATGAAAGGGGAAAATAAATAGGAAAAGAATCTGTTATCCTAAATTGGTTCTTAGGGCCTGAAACTGTTTAGGAAAATAAATATGAGGAGAAAAGGAAAAACTGGATTGCCAGGAAAGCAGTCTTATCAAATTCCTAACTAGAAATTGCATGAAGAGTGATAGACAATAATGTCTTAGCCTGGCTCTCTTAAATTATATATCCAATTCTCATCAAGAGTGGTTCAGAAGAAAAGACTATGCAAAGCTGATAGTCCTACTTGTCAAATTCAAGATCTGAATGGGAAACATCATTGCTTTTTGAGTACTATGAAATGAAGAAGAAATGCTACTGTTGGTGTTCCTGCTTCTTCTATTATCTTTTATAATGAAGGAATGATATCCTACTCAAATACATTTTAGTTCAATCACTGATGAATCAGGAGTCCCTCCCATACTCCCATCAACGATTCTTGAACATCTGCAGAATCTGAGCTTTGATTTTTAAACAAAATCATTTCTAATCTCTGTGTTTGAAGAGAAAAAAACCCCAACTTTCAAGTATGAACTGAGTGCAAAGTGATGCTATTTTTTGTTATGAGTGATATGAAAGATGAACTCCTTCCCAATCTCCCACCTTTCATTTTAGTAGGCTGAAGACTCTGAAGATTGTCTCTGAAGGGTGATTTTAGTGTCAGTGTGGCTATCAATTTGTTTTTCTGATAAAGGCTGTAAGGAACATGGAAATAAGACTGATCAATCCTTCTGGGTCACAGAACTGACCCACTTGCTACGGAGCACTGCAATATACAACTCTCTCCATAAATGCATAATATTATTTTTTTTAATCTAACCCGATTTTTTGACCCACACTATTCTGATTAAAGGTTTCACTGCTCCAGGGTAGCAGGTACTTTCTTCTAAAACCAAGGCCAAATGTATTGATGATCAGCTTATTCCCATTTGATAGTGTGCTAGTATCACTCCTCGGTGTAAATAGCTCTTCTCCTTTCTTGATGTTAACCCCACAATGTATTTAGCAGTAATCACACTCTTGTCAGCCTCCATTTTTCAGACCAAACAAGTGAAGCTCTGTGAGTCTCCTTGAAGTTGGCCTCCACGTCCCTGATCCTGCTAGAATTGTACAGACTATTTCCAATAAGACTCACCAGTACATCATGTAAGTGGCAATAGTATTTTCCTAGTTTTGTTGGGGAAAGCCTCCTGAGAGTCTTTCCTTTATTTAATTCTGGAAGGTCTGAAAATAAGAAACCTATAAAAATTATCAAGACTGAAGAGGTTATTTAAAATATGCCTATGGGCAGCCAGCTGATGGGGTGGCAACTCTTTTGACTGCTGAGACAGAACTGGTGAAGCTGAGGTACCCAGGCATCTCAGAGCACACACAGTCTGGAAAGAAAATGAGGAAAAAGGAGTGCTAGTTATCATATCTTAAGTAATTGGGTTCTTTAATCCATTTTTTTTTTAAAGCCAAAATTCGCTTACATATTTCTTTTCCCCGCCTTGGTGCTTGACCCTCTTTGCGTCACAACAGAAACCAGTAAGGAAAGCCAGGAACTGCACAGAGCAAGGAGGAGGCTGGGACAGGAAGGGACCTGGTAAGCCTGACAGAGGGCAGGGGGAGCTGGAAGAGAAAGATCCATCCTGAGGACACTCCTTGTCACAGCAGCACAGCCACAGGGTGCTCTGTCAGCCCAGCACTATATATCACCTACCTGAAGGGTTACCTTATGACATCAATATTTGTTTCCCAGGTGACCCCACCATGATAGGAATTTTCAGGAAAGATACATTATAATAAAATGCAAATAGCATATTTTCTCTGAAAATGCCCATAGCTGAGTGGCCAGCATAACGACATTAATTCAAACTTTGAAACAACATCACTGCTATTGGCACAGATCTGACACTCATAATTGATATTAATAGGTTGTATATTCAGTTTAGTTATTCCCTTCTAAAATATCACTTTGAAATTTTCCACTGCTGATAATACACAGGGGTGAGTCCCTTTCCAGAAGAGGTAATTGAACATGTTCAGAGACAATGAAATGAAGAGCAGCAGAGATGGAGATGTTACAGCGATGGAAGAATGTCTGTCGTAAGAGAGGAGAAGAAAGGCCCATACTATAATGGCCCATACTATAGACTGGGTCTATTCATAAAGACTGGTCATGTCTTTTGCTAGGGGTATCTCAGTTAAACAGATATAAGATGATAGTTTGCTTTGCTATCAGCCTGGCCCAGGAGAAGCATGCTGGTCCCCTCACTAAGGTGAGGTTCCAGCAGAAGGAAAAGGGCCTTGCAGGGTTGGTGCCTTGATTCACATAGACCTGGAACTACCCAACAAACTTGTTGGTCAGCAGTAACATCACCGTGGGGATGCACTGCACTGCTTGGAGCACCGAGTCACCACCAGAGAGAGCACTTCCAGATCCTTTGTCAAACAACACGGAGGTGAGAATGTCCACTTGTGATCCATGCAGACCAGCTTCAGCTGCAAAAGGTTTAAATAAAAGTGACATGTAGCTCATCTGCTGGAGTGTGCTGGTGGAGATGCAATTCGAGTTCCATTATGGCCAAATCCATAAAGACACCTTAGCCTGAATTTAAAAGCACTTTAATAAATTTAAATTCTGCCTTTATGCATGAATTCTAGATTAGGCTGGAAACACGTTGTGTGGTTTGAGCATTGAGAGTGAGCACTCAGGACTTCTTTAAAGAATATAAACCAATGTTTTATATTGGTCTAGTGGCAGATAGAATTACCAAGCCTTGATCTTGGGGAAATGAGTGCCATAAGTCAAGCTTAAGTAAACACACATTTCCATTGCGATATCCCCCTGAACCTTACAATGAAGCAAATTCACAAGCTCGCTTCCACAAGTTTTCCACAGTCGGTTTTCCCCCTTTTTTTTTGGCTGGATATTTATTTCCTCTACCTGTGGTAGCTTGAATCTATAATTACAAAGCACATAAGTCTTCCATTGCCTGCCTTCCACAGCTATTGATCCTATTGAGGATGACAAGGGAAACCAAGGGTTTGCTGTCCTCACATACCTCCTGGAATGTCTGATAGATACACAGCACTCTGAAAATTTGCTGATCACCTGTAATCTTCGATAATCCTATATAAAAAATAATCCATGTAACCAGAAATCAGAAGGAAAGATGCATATTATCTGAATGTAATTCCAGTGTCCTCAGAACTAATTGCTTGAAGTGCCTGAAAGAAATACAACATACGACAGAGTATGAGTTGTAGAGTTTTCTCACTGCCCAGGAAACGTGGTGCTGATTTATTGGTCTTTGCATGTTAATTTGTGCAGTATTTCTGATAATACACAGAAACTTCTTGCTGTGTGGGTAGGATTAATGCAAGATAGTACTGATGCAAATATAGCTTGCTTGCCGAAAGTGAGCTGGAAAATTGTTTCACATGTTCACTAAGCTATACCCTGTGATGAACATGTCAAAATGCATTCAGAAGTTGATGTTATTTCTGTGCATCAAGAACATAAATTAAAATCCAGATTTCATAAAGACAGCAAAAGATGTATGTGCCAGAATGGAGAGAGTATAGGTTAAGACACACAACTGAATGTTCCCAGTTTAAGGAGTCATCACAGATCACTTGAGCCACTGCCCCTAAACACGTACAGTTCCTTTCCCTCTGGCAAGTGTGAAGTAAAACACTGAGCAGAACTGATTTTTGAGCTGGGAGAAGTGACAATGTGCTCCATGCCACTGGCCCAGCTCATGTTCAGTAGCATGTCCAACCAGGAGCCGCATTCTTCTCTGCAAGGTGGACACTTACCATTTTCCTGGTTTGCACCCAGTGGAAAGTAGCTGTTACCAGCACTCTCAAGCTCTGGTTTTGGACAGAAAGGAGCACCTGTTCATTGAGGGGCTGTGCTGGCAGCCCAGTTGCTTGGTTGAGACATGGATCTCCAAAGGCCTTTAAAGGTTGTTTTGATCTCTAGTGGTGTTGAATACAGCATCTCACTGTGAATTTATTGGAATACATAAAAACTCAGCATTCCTGGAAAAGAGTCTGCTTGAATCTATTGACATTAAATATGCTCAGGGCTTTTTTTCTTGCACTAATTGCTTAAGGTGTTGAGTCAGCATCTTAGTCTCATGGGTAGGAGACAACCTTCTGAAAGCAGTTTTACCTCTGCCTGCACTGAACCAGTCACCCTTTCCGTGAAGTGATAGGCAAAAGATAATCACAGTTCGGGTACACAGCTGCTACCTTATAGTTGCAGTACTAGATGTATCAAGAGCTGTCATTATGTTTTCACTGGACAATATAGTGATTTTTATTCTCCAAAGACAGATGTATAACTTGCTAGCTGGATGCTCCTGTGGATTTAGAAATACCCTGGAGTACCAGCAAGCCCAGCTGCTGAAGAGCATTCAGGTTTCAGGGCTTCCTCCCTGACCTTTTGCACATTACCAAGGATGGCTTGATTTTTGTATGAAAAAAGTCATATTATATAACAGTCTACACCCACTTTTTTTTAAGAAACATGGCTGAGTACCAAGGTAATCTACATACTAATCTCTGTATTAATGTTTGTGATGAGCTCCATTCCATGTTCTCATTTTAACTATTATCTCATCCCCATTTCCTGACCTGGCACCTCCTACACTATCTCTCATCATGAACTGCATGGGTATGATTTCATTTACACTCATTAAAGACAGAAACCTTCTCATTATGTATCTTAAAGATAGTTCTGAATTAAGAACTATATTCCATCTTTCTCTCTGAAGTAATTTCTACTTGAGGTGTATGTCTTGATTAATGTACATATATGTCTGATGCAAGAGTAGTATCAAATATTCCTCACTGTAGTCTTTTACAGCATGATTTGACTACAATATGCCTTTGAATATTCATATGAGTATAGAAAGCCTATTTAATGGTTAGTTTGGGACTATTTTAAACCAGTGAGATGAAGGTCAGGCTGGATGAAGCTTTGAGTAACCTGGTCTAATGGAAGGTGTCCCTGCCTGTGGTGGGGGGTTGGAACTAGATGATCTCTAGGGTCCCTTCTAATGCAAATAATTTGATGATTTCATGATTTTTCCAAATATCAATAACTTTTACTCATGTGTCAACCTTCTTGGCATTGGATATAATCTTTTAGGTTTTTCACTGTAAGTGACCTACAAAGAGGAAAAAACCCTTAAGCTCCTTTTTGTTTCTGCTCAATTTTTTTTAATAAACTTGCCTTCTTGCCTTTATCCTTTTCCGCTGAACTTAGCAGAAGAGAGAAAGACACTGGAGTTCTGCAGACTTCAGTGAAATGGATAGTGGGCAGAGGAAGGAGACCCCAAAAACTGTTCCAGAGAGAAGGGCTGTAGGTTAAACCCAGGTGTGCTAAGGTTTAGTGTCCTGCTGTGGGGACTGGGCACCGAGGAGGAATGGGGTGGAAACCCTCACTCCTTTATTAGAGGTGGAAGG
Organism: Calyptomena viridis; assembly: GCA_013390005.1. Lineage (NCBI taxonomy): Eukaryota > Metazoa > Chordata > Aves > Passeriformes > Eurylaimidae > Calyptomena > Calyptomena viridis. The sequence continues at coordinate 447,546 of WEIV01024872.1, forward strand.
CAGTGAAAAGGTCTCTTTCTCTTTCTCTCACCCTCTTGCAGGGAAAGCCAAATGTAACAATTATGGTATATATTTACCATATATATTTACTATATAAAAACAGAGGAAAAAATCACTGTACATTTTTAGTCATATTTGAACAAAAAGGACAAAAATCCAAACAAAACAAAATGCCCGGTAGTCACCTAGTACATTACTCCACAACATATATTCCAGCTGAAAGCTGTAGGCATTTATTCTGTCTCCCTAAGAAAAACTCAGGTGCTTAATATACTACCAATTAGAGTTAGAATTATGTATGGATTATATTAATGTTTCATTGACGTACTACTATCTAAGTACCTTGTTTTATTAGTATCATTTAAATCTGTATTAGAAAAACCATTATAGCATTTCATTTCTAGTAGCAATAACAATCTATATTTTTAAAGGAAAACAAAACTATCTATATGTCACTTCCATGATACAGCCACATGACATGATCCTAAAAGCTTATGAAATTCTGAGTTGATCACAGAACTATGATCGTAGTTGATCATAGATAGCAGAGTAATTCCAGAGTTTCTAAATGCTACTTTGTTGACAGGGGTAATTTAAAGTTAATGTGATATCCCTACAAAAATAAATCATATCTGCATTGCACAAAGCAGGTTTTTTTATGTATGCCTTTCCATGAATTTATCCATTGTAACTGTGCACCAGACACTACACCTTTCCCTAAATTGCGAGTAGTTTTCAATTAAAAAAAAAAAAATTGTATGAGTGGTTACACTGTAATGTAAGAAAAAAGATTATTTCACTGAAGAGCACCCTTCACATAAAATAAAAATGATTTGTTTTGCAATATTTATTTTATGCTCTCAAGCTACATAAAAAGAACTCTTGTCCTGTGGTAATTAAAAACAAGGCAACGCAGAAGGCTTTTACTCCCTTTTCTGTAACACAAACAAGCACAAAGGGACGAAACTTTGGTCCATCCTTTTAGGTACCTGGAACAATGACAGCTGAAATAATGGGGCAGGTGGCAAGCCAGTCAGGAGCCACTAGCAAAGGGTGAACAGATGTCACCAGATCTTGCTAATAATGTTACCTGCAAAGGTGAGGAAATGGCAGTTCCTGGGAGCAGGAGCATTTGACATCCCTTGTTGGGCTGAGCCTAAAAGCCAGCAGCTTTTTCCTCACCCACCATGAGCAGCTCCTTCCACACCATCCTGAGGAACAGCCCTTCAAGGCTCAGGGCTCTCTTCTGCTGCCATTTCGAGGTCCTGGACTTTCAGTTGTCCCAGCCCAGGCTGACCCCTCGTTCAGACTGAGAAGAAAATGCAAAAAAGCCCCTGAGACTGATGTGCCCTGGTAAGGCTTTAGGTCAGAGAGCAGGGCCTCTTCAGAAGCAAAGTCACAAGGAACACAAGGTCCCCAGTCTGGCAGCTGGTGTCCCAGGGCACAAGGAGATGTGGGAAGTGTGGATTATGATTGGCAGTGAAGACAAAGACATCTGGTTTAAAAACTGAAAGATGAAGCTGGGGATCTGGCAGAGTTGTCACTGGTCTGCTCAGAAACCAAGGTCTTCAGTAAATGAAAGTATTACATGAAAGAATATATCTTATTCATGTAATCCGTATTTTCATCCTGTAAATGCACTCAAGGAAGACATTGACTCACTACTACTGTGGCTAAAGAAATAATAATATCAGCTTCCTTTGGATGTGTGAAATTGTCACATCAGGATTTTTTTCAGATGAACTCCCAGAAAGCATCATAAAAAATCTGGAGTTACTTCATCTGTGCTGATTCAACATCAAGCTCAGAGAGAGAAGAAATCTTGAAAAGACTATGAATCAAACTCTTTCCTGCAATATAAATGATTTTAGGTTTGGTTTTTTAGTTTTTGCTGGGTTTTTTTTCAGAGGAATTACATATAAGAAAGCCAAGGACACAAGTTAACTCCAATAAGAAGAAATTTTTGTTGTTAATAACAGAAAGTGACAAAGCATCAGGACATTTAACAAACTTTCTATGCAGAGAAGGTTGAGGAAAATGAAATAATTACTTGAAACCTTCCCCTGGGCAGAATTTCATCTGAATAAATTATTTCAACAGTGCATGACATTAAGTCTTCTTTATTACAGAAGTCACACCAATTAAACTGGTATAACCATTCTGATTTTGGATTAATGACACTTTTACTTCATCTTAGTTTTGATTTGTTCCCAACTGATGCAAGCTAACTGATATAACTTCAGTTAAATTTGAAATAAAAGTGGTTTAGATAGTTTTTAACTAAAACTAGCAGTCTATAAGCTACTTGTGTGTTACCTGGAGACCTCACATCAAAATAAAGATGTTAATATACAGACTTGTTTAAATTCATCGAGTAGGTTTGAATTTCAACCCATCTATTTTTTCCCCTCCTCATTATCATGCAGACAAACCCAAGGTCGGGTACTCAGTTACTCCCAGTGGTTCAGCACTACATACATCTGATAACATTGCAAGGCAAGGCAAGAGTCCTCCTGAAGTGATGCAGGAGGGGTTTTAAAGGTCAGTAAATAGATCAGTTAAAAATCAGACCAAGAAACAGTAGAAGCAAAGCAAGAAAAGACAATAAAGCAAGATCAAAGTGTGTGATTGAAAGACTACTAGTTCTTGGGATGCAGGGTTGCCCTGTTTGGAGAATACTGAGCTCTACTGGTTTCTCCTAAAGGCAAGATTTAAACTGTGGAAAGTGAAAAGCTATCCCTCTTAATTATGGTGAAAGGACACTTTTGTAAAATCTCAAGAATATTCTTAAAACCAGAAGGAAATACTGGAGGCATTTTAAACCATAGAAATTGTTCTATGGTTTTTCATAGAACCATAGAAATGGTTCTATGCTGGGCATTCCCAGCATTCCCTGGAGAAACACACAAGTGCTGTTAATAACTGATCCTCACAACGTCTGATGATGTAAGTAAATGTTATTCTGTTTCTACACAGCTAGATGTTATGTCAGTCTCTGGATGATGATGACCCAGAAAGATTATTTCACTGTTAGGTTCAATGCCTCTGGAAGCCAACAGACCTTAGACAGGTGTCTGTACTTAAAAGCACTAAGAAGATGAAGAAAAAGATAATTTTAAACTTGGGAACTGAAGTTCCCAGCTGTCAATCCTTTTCCGAATTTTCTGGACTACTTAAAACACAAATGTAAAAGCTTGTCACTAAAAGTTAAACAGTATAAGGATGATTAATCTGAGCTGCTGACATGGGGTTGTAGGCCAGTGATGTTGTGTTTGCAGACTTTCAGCCTTTCTGGTAAGAACAGCTCCCAGGGCCAGAGATAAGAGGGGGCAGGAAGCACTGTCTACTGTTATTAAAATGGTCCACTGAGCTCATGCCTTTAAGGAGGCTCAGCCAAATAAATAGTCAAACATTAACCTTTTTAGCTTAGAAAAGAAAGAAAAAAGTCCACAAACAATGAAAAGCAGTAGTGTGGTGAGCCAGCCCCTGTCTGAGGCCCTGACTGGTGCTGCCCAGCTGTTTGGTCCCACTCTGCTCCCAGATGTGGCACCATAGGGAGCATTTCTACACACATCAGGAACACCAAGCACCAGTTTCTCATTTGAGAATTACACATTAATTCATGGAATCAAAGTAATTTAGGTTGGGAAAGACCTTTAAATTCATCGAGTCACCACAATTCATTAATTTGCTGTGTAAGTGAGGTGAAGACTAAATCAGTGACCTAATCATTTGCAAAAAGCACATAGAAATGAAAACAACTGCTGGTTAATCTTGTTTCCAGAACGAAATTCAACTTCCATATAATTATTTTACAAAAATTGACACAAAAGTCACAAATAAGAAGTTCTTTTTCTGTGTTACCAGGAGGCAGTGCCAAATCATACACCTTAAATAAAAAGTGGGGATGTGGCTTCATATTGGATCTTTTGCCTGCAGAACCAAGTTAGCTTAATGCCCTTGATTTTGCACTCATAAAACAAGTAAGGAAATGGCATGCAAAGAAGAAAACTTCTGGGCCATTTCATTAATGGCCATGTATAAACAGCAAATACGTGGCATTTAAGCCCTGGCAAGATTTTTTTGCCAAAGACCAGTGAGAATATTTTTAGCAGGTTAAAGTTTTTAAAGAGAGTAGCAAGACAGATCTTTCAGGAAAAGCATTTCTACAGAGAAATGCTTTAGTACAGTTCTCTTCAAATTTTCTCCTGGTCTCAGCAAACCCTAAAGGATTTCAGCTCATACAGAATCTGGTACGGCAAACATGAGTACAGAGAAATGTTGAAGACATTTGTCAGATCTTCATGATAACACTGGAAGGAAGAAATGGCTCCTGAGAGAAAAATAGGGTTGGGAGTTTCAGGAAAGAGTCAAATTAGAAGATTTTCTAAAAAAAAGTTGGTTTCCTTACAGAAGGAGCTCAGAGGTGAAGAGCCTGGCCAGAAGAAGACAAGGATCTTGGGACAGCTAGGAGGAATAACATGAGTGTTGATTTCCTAGAGGGCACCCCTGAGGATGCTCTACATTTGCTGGAGGCTGACCAAAATGTGTACTTGCTTTTTGGAAAAAGTACCTAGATCCAGTTGAGGCAGCACCAGGGTGCACAGAATAAAAAGTGGTAAAGAGGTAAAGCTGAACATTATTTATTTGTACTTAGCCAAGTTACATAGATTGCGATGGTGAAAATGATGATGACAGCAATATTTTCTCAAATGTCGAGTTACTGCCCCAGAAATGAAAAGACTTTCTACTTCCAGAAAGATAGAAGAAATTACTTGATGCAGTTAAGTAATGAGATCAGTAATTGTCATATATTTACTGCCATTTGTGCAAAATTGCTAATCGTAGATATCAGATGCAAGGCAGTATGCAATTGTAAAGATAATTATAACACAGCTTCTCCGAACACAATTCAGGTTTTCTTTGTTGGTTAGGATTTTTTTTCATTTGTTTTTGTGGGTTTTTTTGGGCTTTTTTTTTGGTTGCTAAATAAGAAATTGAAAATGTAAAAGTGGTGCCACAGATATTGTGAAAGGGTTTTGGGATATTTCCACTGTTGTTCAGATGGATCATTTAGATGCACCACCAAGGCACTATTTTTGCTTACAAGAGTCACTGATAATTCAAATTCTACATCTTGGTGGCATAAATTCTCTAAGTCTTAATGGTAATAAACTAACTCCCATGTCAGCTGGGAAAACAATTGAGAAGATTGAAAGGAGTGTAATTTTTCTGGGACAACTTATTTTTTAAGTCACAGACTTATTGAAACATTTTAGATATACATCTGTTACTCTGCACTAACAAAGAGTAACTAAACTATCCCAAAATATCAGAACCATCCAAAAGTGGAAGCATTCAATGGTGAATGCATCATCCTTACAGATGGCAATCTTAACCTTAACTCCTGGTGACAATAATCAAACTGAAATGGATTTAATCTATCTCAGATAGTGCAAATTGAGCAAAATGCTCAATGATTAAAGTATCTTTTTGTTTGTAAAAAAAAAAGGTATTTTTTCCTCATTTCCCAAAGAATTTTACATTTCTAGAGACACTTGTTGTTTTCTTCTGTGTATCCATAAAAATATTAAGGCATATCCAAATAGTTTATCCATGCTAGTAAAAAGAATCTTAAGATGTTTTCCAGGTATTAAAAGTAATTTTTGTACATCAATTGAATACTGACTTGTTGTGATATTAATGTTCTTTAGTAAAGGTGAAGATGGACATCACAGCAAGGCAGGGTAAGTGACAGAATATTACTAATATCGGTTTTACAATGTCCCAACAGTGTTGTGGGATATCTTGAAGCACTAATCTGAATTTTTTTTGCTAAAAAATGATGATACAATGGATTAACCGCTTGCTAACTACTTGCAAGCTATTAAAAATTACCAGTTCCTTTGCCGTACATGTATATTTTCCTTAAAAAATATTACAGGATAGCAGGAAAAATGGAAAGGAATTTACTACAGGGAATATACTCCAGGAAATTTGCTCTCAAACACTCAATTTCACATTTCTATTTTAGTAGATGGAAAAAATCACCAAATCTAGTTTAAAAGAGTTTTTTAAAGAAAAGCTGATGCCTTTTCACAAAACTCTAAGCATCACTGAAGCTTCAAACCTTGATGAAAAGGTGAACAACTATAATTCCTATAAGACACAAGATGTGGGGAAAGACCAGCAGTGCATGTGCATGTGTTGGGAACTTGTAGCAGAATATTGTTGTAGAATATCAGGACATTTCCTATCTTCAGATGCCAGTTCCCTCAATTTCTCTGATTGTGTGAAACATGTTATCAATTCCTACCTGAAATGCAGCAGTGAGGAGGTGGGGGTGTTTTTTTGTGTAAACAGGCTTTGCCAGATTGTAGAATCTAATAAACATGTCTTATGTGAGACTAACTTTCAAATCAAAGTTAATTTAAACTGTGCCAATAAAAGCTTTTTATTAGGTTTTGGCTTTTAATAAAAAAAGGGGTATAAAAATTATTAAAATGCACAAAATACCATTGTAAAACGTACATTTAAGTTGGTAGCAAATAGTTTCTTTAAGAACAATAGAAATGCAACATGGAAAGAGGAATATCTAATATATGAAGGGAAATTACATTTCCCAAGGTTTCCTGTTACTTCATTTTCTTGTGCAGTACCTTACTTTTAGCCAAGAAAGTTCCCTTTTGTGCATCTTAGCTCAAATCCAGTTTCATCAACATGTGAACTAATATGCCAAACTATGTGCAGAAGGAGCTCAGGCTTGAATTTATGTTCCCTGCTGCCAGCTGTGCTATGAGGCCAGTAAGCTCTGGCACAGGGACAGATGGAGAAAGAAACACACTTCACTGGTCCCCCATTACCAGAGCTCATCTGCAATAGTGTAAAGGAAGAAGATGACTGAAGGCCATGAAGATTCCCCTCAGTTGTCCAGGATTTGCTCACACACTCTTCTATACGCTGAGATAGATCAGTATTCATTTGGCTTCTCTCGGATTCACTTTCATAAACTACAGTGAATTATAGAGGTACATCTACATAATTTCCAGGTGTTAAGATAGAGGAAAAATAATGCCAAGATATGCAGCAATTTACATCTGCCACGTACCACCAGTAATTAAAGGGATCTAACGTGTCTAAACAGCTTAGAGAAATGGAACATGATACATGCCTGGGTGGCACAACAGAGAAGGAAACTCATACATGACAAGTGCTGAATGGCTTCCTTCCCTCCTCTCCCCCTGCCCCTTTCCCAAGCCTGCCCCTTCCCCAGGATAGGAATTAGAAAACACGGTTTGATTTAATTTTTAAGTGTGAAAAGAAATTGGAACCCAACTTGGAAATAATTATAGAACCCTTTGTAGGCCATTCACTGGTAGCTTGATCAATGTATCTAATAAATTAATTTTTTTTGCTATTTGCAGTTGACAGCAGGCAGCCATTCAGCCATATTTGTGGTAGATACAGAAAAAGAATAATACAGTTCCTGATCTGCTTATGAAACATAAGCAGACAGATGCAAATAGAGGGAACAGAAGTGGAGAGGTGAAGGGGAAAAAATAAATTGACTTTAACAGGAGAAAAAAAAAAAGCAGTACATCTTTGCATAAGCAATGCCAGACAAGCATGTTCATCCCATTCCACAGTAGGATTATTTCCTACAGCATATTGATGATCGCTTTGTCTGCTCTGGTTTTAATGTCTCAAATTATGGGGATTCCACCATTTCCTTTGAGAGCCTCTTCTGCAGTCTAATGCTGCTCATCCCCTGGAAGCTTTCCCTGAAAGGTGTTTCGGCTGCCTTTCTTATTTCCATTAGATTATTCAGTTACATCCTCTTCTCCCTGCACTTTTCCCCGTTTCAACTTCCTCAGCATTTCCACCTTTCAAATGATCATGGACAGGTATCTGGGCCATCCCTTGCTGTTGCTTTGCAAGCTGAGTAAGCACTCCTGTAATCTCTCCTTACAACTCCTCAGGCAGCTGATTGTTTTTGTTGTTTTCCTGTGAATGCCTTCCACTTTTGACTTCTTTTTGGGCTACATTGGCCAAATGCTGACCCCCCCTTCCCAGAGACAAAGGAGAAGTTAACCAGTTCATTCACAGACACGGTCCTCTTGCTTTTGCTAAGGTGTGCAGAAGACACACACAGAATTTTAGGTGCTTTAGGTTAAGGTATCAGTGTCTACATAAGAGCTTTTTCTTTTTTTCTAAATATCTTTAGTGGCTTGCCCCCCTCCTAAAGTCATGATCCTGGGAATGTTTTCCAGCATAGATCTGGCTCTTGGCTACATCTCTGCAAAATTTGGTACATCTTTTGTTGTGAGAGAACTAAGTAATTTCTATCTAGTCAGGTCAAATTTATGTGGTCCTTCAGATGTTTCACTCGGCTACCAATACCATAAGATGATCCTTAAAGAACACAGTTACCAGTAGGATTTGACCACTATGTAAGTATTGTTAAGTAAAAATACACTTCTGTCCTTTCTTCCAGGAAGACACACATATTCAAATGGGTCATTGCATGTAAATAACCCCAATAATTTTGACAAAAGCGTTTGTGTACAAAGTCTCTTGTGAGCTGTGTTGACGAGGGCCACTGTTGGAAAGGCATCACTGACTTGTTGCTGGTCTTTGAGGCAGGTAAATCATATGCTGTGCAATTATCTCCAGGCCTGTCAAAAGCATGTCTTGACAGAAAAGTATTTTATAAATCCTGGCCATGCTAGTTAATCACTGCATGCAAAATACAAATAGTATCCTGCTCTTCCTGAAGTCTGGAACGTTCCTCCCTTTCATTCCAGGGGATGATTAGGACATGACCTCTTGCCTATGAACCTGAAAGGATACATGAATTAATACCACCTAGATCAAATATCCTGACTTGCTTCTATTTCTTTGGAATTTCATTGCTCATCGAAGCCACTGTGCAAATGGATATGCTCAAGATTTCTTTCACAAAGCCTGGGCCCTGATACTTTGTATAAGTAAGAAATCTCTCCTCTTGTGATCAGCTCAAGGCGAGCAAATGGATTTTCCATGGAAAGCTGCCATGGTCCTGTGTGCATCTCTGTGCTAGGGCTTGGCTGATGGAGCTCCAGGTCAAGGTTCCCACAGCACTCGCCACTGCCTGCACCCACATGGTGAGATGGCTCTGCCCAGGGGAGCCACTGCAGCCCCCCAAAGTCCCTCCACAGGACATCTCCCTGGTGGAGTGTTCATTGAATTCAGCCAGTTCCACTTCCTTCAGATAAATTCCAACCCCAAGTGATTGCTCTTCCTTTAAAAGCACCCAACACCTGAAACCCTGGGTATGTCATGGAAGAGCCAAGAAAATTTCAGGTGCAATGATGTGAATGTTTGACTATTTCTTTTTAGGTCCCTTTAGGTAACTCCATGAAAGGAAAAATCTGGAAAGTGGTGTGAAGACCAGCAGTACAGACTCTGTAATGATCAGGTAACAAGTAAAATAAACAGCTTCTATGAGGGCTAGGAAAGTAAAGGTGCAATTGGAGATATGCATAGGCAAAGGGAGCTGGATCACTGCAAAGCTTCCCTTGCCTCCCTCTTGGCTGCCTCCAGCACACTTGAAGAAGTTGCTCCTGTAGAAGGCTGATACTTTCACTTTATTTCATCCCACACAACACAAAAAACAAACAAAACTCAGATTCTCAGGTAGGAACCCTGGAGCATATTCAGATTTAATTGACTTTTTTGTTTAGGTCTGGATGTAATGAACAAGAAAGACCTGGATAATTTTTTTTTAATATCTCTATTTGAAACATGCAGTGCTCAACAAAAGGCAAAAATCTTACCTCTGCGTAGCACAGTGCTGGGGGAGAGGCATTTGTAAAGCCCTAAATAGTGTATTCCACTTTGCTGCTAAAAGCAATGGCCCTACTCAAGGGAGGCTGACCAGGTGGTTCTCTTCCTCACTGCATTACAGAGTAGCCCAGGAGAAGTTACCAGAAAGCAACTATATGACAATAAAACAAACAGCAGCACGATAAAATTAAGAGACTTTTTGTGCTCAAGCCTCTTTTAGAGCAGGCAAACTCATCAAAGTATCCCAACCAGTTCTGCCACTGGTCTGGCTGGAGTCATGATTGGGGTGTGAACAGCTCTCCTGTGTCTGGGGCTGGTAACCAGTGAAAACAAGAGAAACCACCAGCCCTACAAACGCTGCAGGAATAGCTCCAGTGCTGATGCCCGTTCAGCACAGCTGATAATGTGAGATGTGATTTGGTTTCATTCAACAGTGTATTAAAATCTACTTTGTTTAGTATAGTGGCAGGCTAAGTTTTATATTTTGAAGAAAATCCTACATCCTTCTTTTGCTTCCACTGTCTGGAAGGGTAAGCTGGTAAATGAAGGTCGGCCTGGGGATGACTATGGCTTTTCCTTTCTGCTAATGTTGTGTCCCACTAAGACCTGTTCTACCTTTGGGACTCCCAAGGATTTTTGAAACTGTAGGTGCTACTGTATCTTGCTCATTCTTTCTTGTGAGATATTTAAAAAACAAAACAAAACAAAACAAGAAACCCAAACAAAATAGGGAGAAAATACATACAGAAAAAGGAAGATGTTCCTTGTAGAATATATTTGTTGATCTGAAAGTGAGTTTTATTAAATGTTTTCAAAACATTCCTACTTATGTTGGAGTGGTGTAATTAAGAGTTCTCAGTGCTTTCTACCATGTTCTCCAGATATGGGGCTCAGTTTCAGCTGGTACATGCTGATGCTGAGCAAGGACACAGTACAGTGTCAGATTGGTTCTTTTTCATTGTATGAAGATTATGCTACTGTTTCATGGAAATGTGCACCCAGGGTTTAGTGGTATACAGGTTATATACCACGGCTTGTTTGAAATGGAATGGAATAAAGAAAACGGAGAATAGAGGAGAGAACAGTAGAATAGAATAGAATAGAATAGAATAGAATAGAATAGAATAGAATAGAATAGGAGTGGGAAATGATCCCTAAAATCATCGATTCCCACTGTTAACCTGAAACTATGTAGTCCACCATTGGCTGTATGTAGAGAATGGAACTGAAAATAGGGGTACGCTGGAAGTTGTTCGTCAGGTGGGGAGGGAAAAGGGGGCGCAGGGGGTCGGAGTGCTGGCGTTGAATCTCCGCCTGCCTCGAGCACATCACTCCTCCCCCGCCTTCCCCGGTAAAACGGGTACCTGCAGCCCCACTCGTGGGAGCGCGGGCGGGATGAATGAAAAGGCTCCGGGGCACTCGGGCAGCCCCGGCCCGGAGCCCCCGGCCCGTGTCCGGCGCCGGGAGGAGCCC
>WEIV01024872.1:459277-518220 GCA_013390005.1 Calyptomena viridis
CTGCCCTGCCAAGGAAACGCAGCTTCGCGGAAACGTGCCGTGTACCTGCGTGCCAAAAACCCCGCTGTGGCCGCATCGAGAGACTCCCACGGAGTCCACGCAGCGTGTGTGTGTGCCAGCTGCAACAAAACACCCGTTTGATAAGGTCGTTTTGGACAATACCAGTCGGGTCGCTCAGAGGAAATCATATATATATATATTTAAAAAAAAAATTGCGGGATATTTTTTTAATGTGTAATTGAAAGCTTGTGTTGGTTCCTTGGCGTGGTAGGTTGTGATGCTCTGCCGGTCCCCGGGCTGGGAAGGCGCGCACGCAGCCCGTGCTGTTGCCGTGGCAGGGAGGATGAGCAGGAGCCCCAGCTCGCCCTCCGCTCAGCCCGGCTCCCGCTCCCCGTTTCCATGTGTGTCAGCTACGGGGTAGGAGCGAGGGGCAGGCAGCGATGAGAGTGACTGTCAGGAGCCCTCGCTGCCGAGCACTGAGTGCCCAGGGTCGTGGAGATGATTTTAGTGTATGAGATGTAATCCGTGTCTCCCATAGGAAGAGAGTGGGGAGTATTTATATATACTAGTGCTAGGGTTGGCTCCTTTCTGAAATGCAAATCTGCTATTAGCTGCCCTTTCTTTTTTTTTTACCCCAAATTCCCCCGAATGTCAGGGTTCATTCAACCTCTCGGCACTTAACAGAAGGAACAAATGATCCAGCGTGTCCCAAATTAGTTATTGGATATGGTCGATATATTGAGCTGTCTGTCTGTCTTCTGTCTTTTTGTAACGGTTTGTAAGGGCTCGGAGCCAGAAAGTAAAATGCGCTGGAGCCAGTTTCATCAGCAGGGAGGAGCTGATGTTGACATTGTATTTTCCTTTTAACGCTTTGAGGGTGAAGAGAATGAGCTACTGAGATTGCTTGTGGATCTCATTTCTGTGCCTCCCCTTCCCTGGAGGTCCCCTGAAAACTTGAAATAAGAGGAGTTAAATACAATATTGCCTTTCTGTGATGCACTGCCTGTCTATTTGCCCTCATCTGTGGTAGAGAGGGTGGAAGGAAGGACTCTTTCTATCATGGTACATGTAACATTGTCGCTTTATGCAGAAAATGCTTTTTGGTGTGTATCACATCATTGTCTACACACCAATGAGATACTAATTAAAACAGCTGTTAGTAAATGCTTGAAAAAAACCCAAATCAAACTGGCATAGACCTTCAATAAATATGCTAATGCAGTGTACCAAAGTTGTAATGCAGTTTTATGGTGCAGTTTCTGTTGCTGTAAGCATAATCTAAGAAGGCTCTGAGGAAGTAGGGTATGGCTTTAAATTGGACATCTGTATCTGCACCACTGTAACATCCCTGCAGCTAGACCTGGAATGAGTTTAGCCCACTGACAATATCTTTCTCTCTGTGCCATTGATGTAACACCCAGCAGATGGGATGGCTCGTGTTTTCTGACTGTGACAGCCTAAATGAAGATCAGTTGGAACTGGGAGGCAGGTGAAGAAAAGGTAGCATCCCGTTTTCAGTGTCTTCCCCCTAGCTGCTCTTGATGTGTTCTTAGCCAAGTACATGACAGTGTTCAGTACCTGAGAAAATGAAATAATTTACTGCTTAAAGCTCCTGCCTTTAGGCACCCGTGTTACAACTCCTGGCCTCTTCCCAAAATTATTCCCTACAGACAGTGGGATCAATAATTTGTACAGTTTTTTAGAGCTGTAGAAGTCTGCTTATACTCTGGCTTTGCTAGCTCTTAAGTTAAATGGCTTTCAAGGAAACTTTGTGCATCTTTACACCCTGAACATGCAGGACGTTACAACTTCACTCGGCTGTAGTGAGCCAGTCCACTGCCTTCACCAGAGTTCATTCACTGAGATACGCTTGTGAATGTGCATAAAAGTTCACAAGATTGAGGTTTTAACATGTGCTTTGCTTATGACGTGTTAGAGTGTCTCTGCTGCCTTCGTGAAGCAGCGAACTGTTGAAGGCAACTGCATACTTAAATGTGTGCTTGGGTCTCACTGATGACATTGGGAGCTGAGTGACTACCGTAATTTGTGCCCCTTTTTAAAGTGCTTTCCTGAGTCAGACTTGCTAGGAAAATGTTTTTTTTTTAAGTGCTGCATGCCTGGATCATTGTGTATGTTGTATTGTTTGTGAGTTTTTCATTTCTGGTGCCACTAAGTGCTGTGGGTCTTACAGCTGCTGCTTGTACCCAAGCAACGTGGTTCTCCAGTGCCAAAACCTGCTATGGACAGTGGAGCTTTAGGAACAGCTTCTGAAAGAGAGCTGCTTTGTGGAAAGAGGGGAGCACCAGCAGGATTATTGGAAGGTGTTCCTTGGCTGTGAGCTAAAGCTGTCTGGTTCCTGACTCTAGGAAGTGTGATAGTGTGGGTCCTACCCACACTGTGCATCTCAAAACTGAACATAGAATAGCTGGTGTCTGTGTGACCAGCCTGCTGGGTACTGTGCCACTAGCACAGCGGGCACTGTGCAGGTGTTGTAATTACAGTCGTCATTGGTAGTCAGCACACATTTGAATTTGGCCATGGTGTTTTTCCCACCCCTTGTAGCCAAATTTTGATTTCAGTTTTCAGCTGTGTGGTCAATATAGCCTCACTGCTGGCAGGGATGTGGCAGGAGAGCATGAGGAACTGTCTGCTGGACAGGTAGCATGTGCTTTGTAGATGATAGGGCAAAGAGCTTTTTTTCTAAAAAAAATTTTTTTTAAGCAGTTCTGCACTGCTTGTTGGTTGAAAGGGAAGGAAGAAGGTCAGGAAGGTGTTTACTGGATGTTCTGCAAGGTTCGTTTCTGTGGCAGTGCTAACCTGTTGGTTGTTGTGGGCAAGCCACATGCCTTCCACCTTGCCTTTGCTGTGGTCTGAATGGGCTTTTTTTGGTTTAAACACAGCTATTTAAAAGGTACTATGGATGCAAATTAGAATAACCATTTTCGATGTTGTTAGTTTCATTATTGTGATTTGGAAGGTGAAGCTCAGTCAGAATCGGAAACACTTACCAGGTTCCTCTGTGTCTGTGTGCAGGTTGCCTGCTTCGTGCAAGGGGTGGGTGCCTGAGGTAGCCTGCCACTCTCAGGAGTGCTGGGAATGACTTTCACAGGGGTGTGTTGGCATGTAATGTTATATTCAGCTTAAGGCATCAGTAACACACTTCTGGGTGGTGTTTTAGAGGCTCACCAGCACTTTAATTTTATGAATATTGGAAGAACCATCTGTATCCCACCAGATATTCTGGGGACGTTTGTTTTGCTGTGTTTGAGTGAATGTGCCTGGTACCGGTATATTACATATATGTTGTTTGACACTGTGGTATGAGTGTACTAAAGCTTGCATTGCTCAGAACTAGCCCTTCTAGGCTGATGCAATCAACATGTCACTCTGCAGTAGCTCTTCTTCAGGGCTGCTTAGAATTTTACGAGGCTTTAGTTTTCTAACGATGTATAAAATTGTACTGGGTGGAAATAGATGAATCATCCTGTTTTTTAGAATAGCTTGGGGGTTGTTAACTGAAGAACTGATTTAATAAAACCAGGAGTCCTGAAATGTGCTGTCTAATTTAGAAAAAAAATGTTATTCTACAACACCTCCATTCTTAAAAACACTTAAGAATTAAAAAAATGCCCCCCCTACTTTTCTCATTTTGCCCTCAGTTTAAGGGTATACAAGGTTATATTGCCCTTGCAATTATTTCCTGAACCAAAATTAATTGGGAAAAGATGCTCTATAGATCTTTTAGTATTTTATCCAAGTGTCAGGTAACATAGCAGAAACACTTAAAGAACCACAGATGCCACATGGAAAATGTGAAAACCATCCTGTTCAGAAACTATTCTCCCTATATTCCACACTATACTTCCAGTTCTGTTCCATTTTAAACATATGAGGCATAGCAGGTTTCTTTTTTTGAAAGTCTGAACTTTTCTCCGAAGAGCATTTTCAAAAAAAGTCTCAGCAGATCTTTAATGAGTGGTTACTGATTCCCAAAGGCACTGGACGTGCAGTCACCTAATTAATTTGGTCCTCAGCTTTTGTTTTATCGACTGGCTTGATTATATTTGGTAATATTACAGAATTGCAGAATCAATTAGGTTGGAAAAGACCATTACTTAGGTTGATTGAGTCATTGTCTGGCCAGGTTTATTATTTTATTAGGTATAACTTCTGTCTTTTGTTGTCCGCATGTAGTCACTGGGTTGGGACCAGAGATGTGTAGTTAACTCCTCTTATTATTAATTTCTCCATAACATTGGCCAGTCGACTCTTTGCTCACAGAGAGGTTTCAGAGTGTGAAAATTTCAATAACTAGCACACCTCTGTGATTTGGGACACAAAGTCATCCTTTTAATTCACTCCTTGAGAGATAGTGCTCTGTTTAGCAATTGGGTATCACCTGCACAATGACAGAGTGTTAATACTTCCTGAGTTTAGGTGTGAAATGAACTAAGAAATTCAATACTCACATTTGCTTCTTGTTGGTTTTTGAGCCGTTGGGGTGCAGTTGGCTCATGTTTTCAGTTATTTTTTCTGGCAAAGAGAGGACTAATTTACTCAAAGTACATAAAGCTGAAATTTTCTTGTCAGTTACCTACAAGATCTAAGGCTTTAAGAAAATATACTGAATACCATGGGAATTATGATAAAATCAAGAGCACTGGCAGCAGAAACTTTTCTTTCTTTGTAAATAAAGCTCCTCTCATCAGCTGTTTTGTTTCTCTGATGGTGCTCAAGTTGGAGAGGGACAGTAACTCGATTATTTTAAAAACAGGTTCAAATCACTCATGAATTAATCATTTGCATTTTAAGGCACTGAAATTTGAAGGGTTTCTTGTGGGTTTTGTTTTGTTTATTTTACCTGCTTGACTTTACTGTGCTATTTGGACTTAAGGGCTTTTAATGGGTGGTGTCACGTCAAAAGAATTCTCTGCCACTCATTCAGTTGAAGTACATGTTAATGCCTTGTAAAATAGACTATGCAAATCTCCAGGATGTTCCCAGAACAGCTGTCCCGAAGGCATGCTGTAAATATACCTTTATTGCCAGCTGATGTTGAGCAGCACTGATGCCCAAGGGTTACACTTAATAGATCTTTCAGATGATCTTTACTGTATTACACAACTGACATACTCGAAACACTTTTCCCAAGGATGTGTGAAAATTGCCAAGGGAGTGTCAGTTTTATAGGCAAAGCAGGGAGTAAGCAATGTATTTATAACGAGAACACGCGTTGTAAGGAGCTGCCCTTTGCAGCTGCAGGGTATGTCTGGGTGATTGTGCTGCACGAGCAGGAGCAGGAGCCAGCACTGCTCGCCCTTGCCAAACCAGCGGTGCAATGTGCACCTATGGCTGAGTCGACGTGCTGCTTTTCTCTGGAAGGGTGTTGACCTGCCTTTGTTATCCCTTTAGAAAGGGAGTTCTGTCACTTTGATTCGAGCAAACCAAATATCCTTTGGTATCGAAGGAATTCACGTTTAGCACACCTCTTTCCTTTGTGTTTAATTTTTCTCAGGCAAAAGTATTTTCATGGTGTGTAAAGTGCAGATATAATAAACTAATTTTTGTGACAAGGTTTGGATTGGGAGCAGCAAAAAGATCAGTGTTTCTCTGAAGGGATATCAATAGACTCGCTTAGGTTTTCATAGCTCAGAATTGATGTTTGTGGTGTGGTACAGAGAATCCTAAATGTACCATAGCTCTCCTATACTTAAAAATGCATTGACTGCATTTTAATTTTTTAAGAGGCTATTTGTATAACGTGTCAAGCAGGACATATAATTTTTTAAAAATAACTGCTTTAATTCCCCAGCAACTGTCAGACAAGATGACTCACTGCAGTATAAGAATTCACCACAGCACATCACAGATTTGACACAAACTCTTAATCCATGTAAAATTATGCATGTATATTCCCCTGTCTTCCCGGTGGGTGAGCTTCATTTTTGCCAAACTCCTGATGATCCCATTCTGCCTTCTCTCCTCCCCCGCCTGCTTTTTTTACCCCTTTCTTCTTGAGTACCTCCTTGCAGTCAGTAGCCCCAGTGCAGGATCTGGATGCAGCAGTCTTTTCCTGGCTTGTGAAGAGCCTTTCCTGATTGTTAACGACAGCCCCTGATTCTCTCCTTGAACGTGGTGGTGTGGGGGGTGTTTCCAAAACAAGATTGCTCTCTACAGAATTCGGGTCTTTCCTTGTATTACTAGGGTAAACACACCCTAAAAAATGGGAACTGCTTTCATTTAATTCCACTTGGTGCAGTGCATCAGGGAATTGCTCATTTTAGACCTGTGTAAATAAATATTTTTTTTTATTTTTTGTTTTTGTAGTCTTAGCGAGGGCTTCTAATTGCTGGTCAGTATTATTTATCGCTAACATTAAGTATAACTTTAAAATATTAAAAAGTTATATATTCTGCAATAAAACAGCACATATAGGAATAGAAATACTTAAAAAGCAATATAGCTTTAGACAGATGTTGGGAAGACTGTGGCCATGGCTTTGGCTGGAGCCTCTGGCCATACAAGAGGAGGCTTCTGCCTTAAAGCTCTGTGAAATCCTACCAGGACACCCTGTGCATGGCTCTTGGGGGATGGAGGCAGCCATGCCAGGGTGCTTCTTGTAGTCTTTTTTTGAGAACAGAGTTGTTTGCTGATTTTTGGCAGTTTGATAGTTGTAGTCTATTTGGCACATAACCTGCAGTGGTTAGAACAGCATCAAATGCTGGGGTGTGGGTAATTGCCACATTATTTTACAACAGAAATTAACATTGGAGAAAGTATATGCTGTCTCAATGATCTCTCTTTAAGACTATCTTATTAACTGGTTGGATAACTAGAGAAAGAAAGTATTTTCATACAGGATCTTGATGACTTGGAAGAGTAGGAGTTTCCTATGACTTTTGAAGGTGCTGTTTGATTTCTAAACACTGGACCATTAATATGCCATCATTTATGATGCTTGAGGTCTGCAGAATGGTGGCAGTTGAGGGGACAGAGGGATTCTTCAGGTGTTGTCTGCTTATATGAAAGTAAAAATGGATGTTAGGACTTGTTTGGTACTATTTCTGTCTGGATCTGGAAATTGTATCTCCAAACTATAACATCTGCAGTTCCTTCATTCAAATCTTGGCTTATTCTGTATGTAAGATTAAAATATCAAATTAAGATCATGTAAGTCAGGTCTGGTAGGAGCTCTTCAGAAGCCAGGAAAATGTTTCTTAATGAACTCTGTGACAAATACTGAAGTGTAAGTCACGAAGCTTGATTCTTCACTGGTAGGCTGGTGGTTGAAAGTTTTCCTAGACTACTGGAAGTTCAGAGTCTTTTGGTTGGCTTAGAGACCCAATCAAAGTGTTCTGACACTCTTTTTCCTACTATGTGGATGTCCATATGTCCATAAACAGCCTGGCAAAATAAAGGGACCCTAGTAAGTCTCCTCAGAGAAAGCAAGCCTGGACTATTCCATCTGTGTGGACCCTCCAGAAGAAGTTGTGTATTAGCAGGATGATTACAGGGCTATTGAATCTATTACTGCTCTTTGATGAGAAAATAGACCAAACTCATCTTGGGGCTTCTAGTGTCTCATTGTGGAGCTGTTCTGAAATTGTACAGAAAATTTTCTTCTGAAATCTGTACGCTCTGTAACTCAGTCTCATACAGCTACATGCCTCAAGGTAATAGCAAATAATGAAACTTCACCTTTTTTCTCCTGAGGGGGATCTCCTAAGTCATATTAGCTCATATTTTTCATTGTTACAATTGCAAGGACAATGAACAAAATTCAGAATTTTGTGCACCATCTCTCTCTCATCCTTCCTGAAAGAAATATCATTCAAATAATAGGATAGTATTTTGATGAATGTTTGAACAAATAAAATGATGGCATTGTGGTGACATGCAAGCAGTTCAACTTCAGTGAAGAATCTTGAAATGGAAATTGTGTTTCGAATGCTAGACTTCTTTGACAGATGCCTGAGCATGAGCAAACAACAGTTGCCTGAGGATGAGCAAACAACAGTTACCTAGTGAAACAGTAAAATGCCCAAAACATCCCTATCCTTTCCTGAATGATGATAATGGCAAACTCCTTTGCTGAATTCGCTGGAAGAGCCCAATTTCATTTGCCATATTTTTATAGTCTAAAGAAAAATGGATACATCCTTTAGAAGATGCTGTAAGTTTTTTTCTAAGTGTTTTGAAATGAAGGGCTGACCTTTTTTAGGAAAAAATGCTGTTGGACTGTGGAGTGATTTTTACTTCTAAGAGGGAAAATAACAGATAGGCAGTACTTTTAATTGGCTGTACTTTATATTGGTTTCACGTTGTAATGGAAAAAAGTTGATTTGTTGTGTTGAGCAACAACAATTGGGCTACCAGTCACAAGGATTTATCTGTGTCTCTTACAAATGCTGACTTCAGTCATATGAGCATCCATGCCACAGACTTGGGAGAATTCGACAACGCAGTTCAGAAGAGATGTGGAAGAGTGACCAGGAGTAGACATGGACATTGGGGATTAAAGCAGTCTTAATAAACATTGTTTACCAGGAGAAAGATGGGAGTTTATTTTGGTTCTTTGACAGGCCTTGTGTTAGGTGAGGAGTACTTTCTTATGATGCAAAGTTAGTACAACATTAGCAGTCCAAAACACAAGAAAATCGAACTCCTAGGAGTGGACATTAGATAAATGCAGGTTGGAGATAAGACAGAAAATATTAATAAGGCTAGATAAGCACTGAAGCACTTGCATAGAAAAGAAGACTGAACAACTTTCTGAAAAATATCTACACAGTAATTGACTTGAAAGAAGGCTCCTTTCTAACATACTGAGTGTAAGAAGTTTGTATATGTAAGTAGGTATGTAAACCGGGGAATCCACTCTTGGCCAGAAATACACCGGTTTAAGTACAGTAAGTACTTTTTTATTGGCATTTTATAAATGTTTTAGTCCAGTATTATGATATATGTTTTCCTGGTAGCTTCAAAAAATATTGCAGCAGCTGAGAATTTCAGGTTTAGTATGTTTTCAGTATTTTACTAGCGATGACTTGACATTTACTTGCAGTAGTAATTTGTTTTAAGTCAATATTGAACACTGTAAGGATGTGCATACATTAGAATTTGAGAGGGTATCAAATGCAGCTGCTCTGATAATACTTGCTTAAATACTGACTACACATATATTTACCTATAGCTCAAGGGACTTCTGTATAAGCAGAACAATAACATTTTTAAAAGCTTCCTTAAACTTTATTGTATTTAGGTTGATCATTGGTTTTTACATGGAGGTATTGTCCATTGTAATCATTTGGATAAAAAATAAGAAAGCACTTGCTTCCTCTGAAGATTAATCCTTCGTGCGTGCTATTCCCTGATGCTTTGGGGAGGTGAGGTCTGCACTCAAAACTGAAATGAGTTGCAGTAAGGCAGCTAATGTATTATTTCCTTCTGTAGTTGCATATTTCCTTTCAGCTTCCATACCATAGATATAACCATGGTCTATATCTTTAGGTAACAGGTCTGTGATTGTTTCTTTCATTTCCCTTTAGTGCTTCTTGAAATTTTTGTTATTATTTGTAATTTTTTTGTGATTTTAATGGACGTTGCATCCATGCTTTTCCAGCATACTGAGTTGCAGCTGAGGAGAAGCCCTTTCCTACTTTGAAGGCAACCCCAGTTCTCCTTGGAAGATTTCATCAAGATAGTTGCTCTTTGCTCAGATGCCTTTGCTTCTGCCTCGCTGGCCAGTCGTGGTCACTTGGATTTGCTCTCTGTGTTTTGGGTGTAGGTGCAGGGTATAGGAGCAGTAAAAGTGACTCTGTGCCTTTGTGCTGTCCTCTGAAGGTCTGAGAGAACTGTTTTGTTTATTTGGAGTTTCACAAAGCTGGTATCGTTGACCTCCAGCAATCATTTGTGGAGCACAGTGAAACAAAGACAGAGTCCTTTGTCTGCACTGGGAGAAGATATTTGCTGTTGCTTAACCCGGATACTGTTTTTCTTCTTGAGCACAATGATGCCTTGGCTGGCATTGTCTGCTGGTGGTACTTCTGTGGAAGATGAGGGCTCCTGGCAAGTCCAGTCTTCCTTCTTCAGCTTTGAAGGTCAGCTTCCTATCTGTTTTTTGTTCTATCAAAGATGCTGTGTGTCCGAGGGAGGTGACTGGGGTCACCTTGTGAAAAGTGAGGAAGCTCTGTGTGGGACGCATTGAGCCAGAAATAGCCACAGTGATGTTAACTTCCATCTTTGACTGCTGGACCTTCCAGAGACACTTGGTAACTTCTGGTAACCTAGTCCCTAAGTTTTCTCTCCATAGGATACTTTTCCAACAAGTATAGGAAGCCTGGATCCTTTCTCATCAGTGACAATTTCTCTGTCCTGTCAGGAATCCAAGCTGGTTCATGCACCAGCTCTTTGTACTACTCAGGAAATGTGCTCAGCTCTTTTCTGTCCTGAAGATCATGCAAAGCCCACAGCATCTCTGAAGCTTAAAGAACTTCAGTTTGAACTCCTCTTACTGTGCAGTGCTGTTTGTCATTCCGATGTAGTGGTCTGGATTTGGCTGACCTGCAAAATGCTTTTCTGTGTATTTAGAGAAGATCACAGACCATTCAAAATGTCAAATTCTATATGTATGTTTCTTGAAATGCACATTGGCTCTTCATGATTGTAATTGGTTACTTCTGGTAAATAATAACTATAGTTTCAGATTTGACTTCCTTTATGAACTGTGTATACTAGAAATATACTAGAAATACTAGAAATAACCCAGGCCTTGTCTGCCAATTTGATCCATTGTACCTTTTTAGGACCAAAGCAAGTCAAATATCTAGTACTGCATTAGACTGAAACTGGGAAGAAGCCAACTCTTCTTTAGAGGGAGCTTTTTAAACATGAACAGCTTTGTGTTCTGACTTTTACAGTTTTTTTACACTGTCATAAATCTGCTCTAACTCAAACACCTAAAGAAATCTCCCCTGACTTTTCACTAGAATAAAAATTTGTTTTGCTAGTAAGGATCTTGTAGAAAGTAATGATTTGAAAATGGTAGTGGATAGATGTTACTCAAGTGTCTTATTTAAGTAATAATAAAACATGTTCTATATGCTTCTTCATCAAAAACTGCTCACATGCTTATGTTACAGTTAGGAGAGGCTAAAGCATCTAAGTAACCGTATCCTTCTGAAATATTGTGACATCTGTTCTTCTCCAGGCTCCTTTTGGAAACATTGTGTGACTGTTGACATGGACTGGGTCACCCCCTCATTGGTTTCTGCATTCCACCCCTGAGCCCAGCACAGACTATAAAGCAGCTACACCTCACAGACCTGGGCTCCTAGGAGAATACAGTGGGAATTACAGGAAAATTACAATAGGAATTACAGTCAGAGGGTGATTGAAGTCTCCCCAAAATAGCATATGGGAGTGCTTTCAGTGTAAATCTGAAACTTCATTTTCAGAGGCTTAAATAAGGAGAGGGTATAAGTTTGCCAAAATATATTCTTGTATTTATTTTTTCACTCAGAATGAAGTTCAGTTCACCTAAAAATAAATGGCAAAAGCTATGTTGGCATCAGGACTGCACTAATGGGTGTACTTCCCCTTAAAGCTATGTCTGTGAATAGTCAGAAACAGTCTGTGATATTTAAGGATCTGTGCTAGGATGTATGTAGAAATAAACAGATACTTTTTCTTCTCTTTATGTCTAGTCTGGTGGTACTAAGAGAACATTTTGCTTTTCAGACAGTGCATTTACATATATGACCAACAGGCCATGATGTACTCTCAGTGGAAACCTCATTCAGAACTGGGAAACCAGTCCATATTTAGAGAAGTTGTTACCAATTTGCTGGAAGGAACTTGTGATCACAAAAGTTCTGTAGCATTTCTGGTCCTTTGTGAAAGGTAATGCATGGCTGGTATCACCTCTTTCTGTGTGACAGAGAGCCAGTGTATATTCCTTTTGCTTTCATTTCCTTCTCACCTCTCTCTCTGTTTTCCACCCCCATTGTTTATTTTCTGACCTTCAGGGCTTCTCCCTAAAGATGTGTGGCTGTGGTGTGGCATGTCAGTCCACCATCCTGCCCCACATATTCTCATTCTTTGGCCATCTATCTTTCCACCAGTACTCTTAAGTAGTAGATTTGGTGCAGGATCATGATGTAGATAATTCATGTGGTGCCTCCTTTTGCAGTAGATTCTTTTTTTTCACATGTGATAGAGTACTCATGTGGCATGTGAAGACCAATGTGTTGAAAATTGAAATCTTTTAGTCTTAAGTTGATTTAAAACAAATTCTTGTCTTGGAGTAACAAACTTGTTGACTGCTGAAACTCAAAGTTTGTATTGATACTAGCTGAGATATGTGTTCTACTAATCATGCTCAATGTTTGCTTTTTTTGGTTATTGCTGTTTACTTCTATTTTATCATGTTTGCTTAGAGCTAGATTAGTGTGAGGCATTTATAGAGAGATGTGCATCTGAAATTTCTTGAAATCTGATCTGGAGATAAGTCATGCCATCTATTTTCCATCTAAAAGTGCATTTCTCTGTTATTCCCCCCATTCAGTGTGGGTGGGCTTTTTTTTTTCCCCTCAATTCACGTGAAACCCACACTAAACAAAAATACAGCTAATAGAGCCTAAAATTATAAAGGAACTACTTGCAAAGAGCCAGCAATGCTGTCTACATGATGAAAGCCATTTAAATTGTTCAGGCATAAAGCATGGATTAGAAACTGTATCTTCAAATCATCTTTGCATATTTATGAGTACACCTGTTATATAAGCAGTGGAAAGTGCTGAGATTCCTCCAGCCCTGTGCCACTGTTAGCAGGGTGAAGAAAAACAAGATCATTTGTCAGTTTAAGTCTTTCAAATCCAAAGTGGAGCCTTATCTGCCTAATAGCCTAATACCAGAGAAAGATACTGTTTGTGTTCCGCAGGGCTGTATTCATGTGACTGTCAGGGGCTGAATTACTGCTCTCAGTGCTATATAAAGATTCCTGCTCCCACCCTGCCCCTCCCCGGCACTGTCATTTAACATAATGTGCAGTATGGCTGTAAAACATCCCTGACATACTGAAGCGTGTCTCCTTTCACAACTTGTGTATGGAAAAGAAAAAAAAATAAAGGGCCTTCTTCTTGGCTTCTGTTACCTTCCCAGCTCTGGTGGGCTCAGCACCAGCTGAGGTGGAGTCGTGTTACTTGCACCTATTTTCGAGCACGGCCTAGATCCAGGGCAAGAGTTGGGTTGTGCGATTGCTTGTCCTGCACCTTTTCTCTGCTCAGTGCAAGTGTTGTGCTCAGTTTAGACTTTGGTGTTAGTGTGGTGAGTGTATTTGGTGAGTAACCACCAAATACAACTCTCTGGGGAGCCAAACTTGGAACAACAGGACTGAGGGTGCTACATGATGTGGTATGAAGATGGATTTTGAAGTCCTGTACACTGTCACTGCTGCTGTGTTACTGTTTGCAGATGGCTTGTGATTCCAGTGATACCTGGGTTTAAAAACCGAAACCAAAGGAAATAAGAAAAGGAAGAAAATCTTGTAGGATTTATTTTTTTCCCTCTTCTCCGAGTAAGTTTCTTTTTGTAGTGGTTTATATAGTGCAACTTCAGAAATAACTGCATCCTGCTGAGAACGGGGATCTGAAAAGCATGATTGGAGGAAAAGATGGATGTATTGGGAAGAGGTGCATGTATAGAAACACCTCAGTCCAGTTTTGCTGCTGAATAAAGTAATTTATATAGTTATGCTGTCTGAACATAAACAAAGCATTTCTTTACCACAAGGCAGTAGCACAGCTTGCACAGGGTGGTTGTGGACTCCCTATCCTTCAAGATGCTCAAAACCTGTCTGGACATGGTTCTGGGCAACCTGTTCTAGGTTTGAGAAAGAGAGTTGGACAAGGTGATACATAGAGGCTCCTTCCCTCCTCAGCCATTCAGTGATACACCCCTAAATTTCCACCCTTTCACTGATAAATAATTCTGTGTTTTCCATTACATTCCTCGTGGATCACACCCTGTATGTGGTTCTGTAAATACCGAGCTCAGCCTCTCCTGCAGTATGTTCACACCTGCCATCAGTGGCCCCCCAGCTGAGATCTTCTGTAAGACACACGTTTTTAAATTTTGGTTGTAATGATGCCATGTGCACATTAGTGATAGTCAACAAAAATATGCCACAGGGGAGGTGAGGCACACAGAATTAAACAGATATTTGATTTTGAAACTGTTTCACTTAAAATAATGTTACTGTTTTTTGTATGCAAAACTTGATAGTGGCAGTAAATTTGCATCTTATGTAAATGAACTAGAATTCAAGCGTGGGTAAGGGTGCTTGTGATGATTTTAATACTGTTATAATGATTATCACTCAGGTATATGACTGTCAATTAGACAATTCCTGTTTTTTTCTGTATGATGGAAGTATATGCTTGTTTGTATCTGTAGAAAAGTATTTCCTTTGGTTCTGTCAGGATCAGGGAAATGAACAGAACTGAATGGCTTTGAAAGTAATTTTGTTCAATTGCTTATTAACACCGATTTTAGATATCTTGAATGTTGATGAGATCTTTTATTATTTTTATTGAAACCTGTTTTGAGAATTGTATGTGACTGTAATCATGCTGTTAAATATTGAATATTTTTTCACATTTTAACATCAGAAATGCAATAATAAACCCTCCTGGCTCAGCTAGAAATCAGTCACCAATACCTTGGCATTGTAGAACAACCCACATTAAATCTTATGAAAGCTATTTGGTAGCTGTGGTCCTCAGAAGAAGGTTTGGCCTCATGTTATTAATTCTTTCCCAGATACCAAGCTTTCTTTTCCTCTCTATAAAAAGCAAAACTGCACTGTATTTTTTGGGGTATGAACACAGCTTTTAAATATGGAAGAACTTCCATATCCACATTGTCTCCTGAATGCTCAGTGAGCAGCTGGACATAGCTTGTGAGAGAAAGTTATGTAGAGTATGGTCCCAATTCAGCAAAGCATTTTAAGCATGTGCTTCAGTCTCATTGATACTGCCAGTTTAACTTAAACCAAATTGTCACACATGGAGCAAGCATATCTGGCTCTTGCATGGAAAAAAAATCATTGGCATCTTCATTGCTTGCTTAAAGAAGAGAGTCAGTGTTAAATCAAGAGATCAACTGTCTTTCATATTATTGAGTAAAGGGGAAGGGATCTTAAAGCATTTTTTGTTTAAATGATGCTCCACTATATATTTAAGGTTTCGTCATTAGATGAAGAACAGCAGAACTGCCCATATATGGGTCTAATTTTCTATTCTTCCCCTGTGAATTCAATTTATTGAATTTGTAGATTTAAAAGACTGTGGGTGATGATGTTCTTCCTGCCTACCGTATGAGGTTGGAGGTCCTCAAACTTTGCTTCTGTACCACAGCCTCAGAAACAGGATTGTATCGTCCACATTCTGTATGAAGTCGTCTTTGGTTGCCTTCAGGGTAAAAAGGTAGTGATTGCAGGTGTTGGGATGGCAACATTGCACTCCAAGACCTGAAATCTGGTTGATGTAAGCAAGTCAAAATCCTGCTGTGCTGCAGGGTACAATGGTAACCCCAGTTCTCAGATGGGCAGGAGAGAAAAGTGTGAAGTCTTTTGATATTTGAGAACCTACTTTAAAGTCAGGCTAACAAAAAGAGAATAACTCCATGAGACAGTGCATGTCAGCAGAAGAATACAACACAATACAATACATGTTTTTCAGAAGGATATGTTCGATGTGCCTGTGGTACGTTGTCAGAAGCCACATGTCACAGAGGGGCTCCTGTCTGCAGCCATACCTGTGCAGTCACCTTGAAACCCCCAGGCAGCTCCTTGCATTCAATATACCTCATGCTTTGGAGTGACAGTGAGGAAATGAGGGAATAGAGCAACTGCCTTTCCTCCTAAATACAAGGAGATCTAGCCAGCCATTTTCTGTGAAGTGCTTTGAGGCTGTTTCTGTTTACCTTTTGCTGCAAGGTAGGAAGAGGGAAGAAGCAAAGAAGAAAAAGCAAGGCTGGAGCTGTTCTGTTTTTTCTACTATTGCCTTAATAAAAGTGGTTTGTAGGGCAATTACTGTAATCACCAGCCAAAGACAAAAGTGCCTGTCTTCTGCTTTCTAGGGCTGAGTTTGCAGCTTGGGCATATGGAAAATATGGATCAGGCAGGGTAGTTTTCTGATGACTGTATTCAAGCCATTCTTTTATGGAAAAAAGAGGCAGTTGAGGGATGGATGAGAAGATACTTTTGTTTTCTTTGCAGGATTTTCAGAATACCTAAAAAGAATGGGAGGGGCTGAGTGATAGGTATGTCTTTCTTTGTGCTTTGGCAAAGGTATAAATTGTATCTATTTTAGAAGTTTGAGAGTGTATTAGTGTGATCAATGCATGAAATAAGATTCTCTTCAGGATCACACAGTATATTTATGACTAATTTTGCTTTTTTGTTTTCATCTTCCTTTTACCATCTATCATGGTGTTTTCCTCAGTGTACCTGAGATCTACTGAACTTGGTCTGAAACATCATTTTTCCTACTCAGATTATTTTTCTTCATTAAGCTGCATGAAAATGTCATTGATTCAAAGAGCTTAGTCCTCTTTTAATATCCAACATTTGTGGTGGTTTAGTCCTCTGTTACTGTGTTTCATAAGATCTGAATAACAGCAGAAACTTGATTGTGTAGTAAAAAGTTGCCTGCAAAGTCTAGTACTCAACAGTTTCTACCCACTGCTATGAGGTGAGAAGGGTAAGGAGTTACTCTGTCACTGATGGAATAACCAAAATCTAGGCATAAAAATGTATTTGGACAAGGACCTTGTATTCCATTAAAGGCTAAATGCGACACGTTAGAGAACGTAAGGATTTAGCTGTGGAAACATCTCAAGGCAGTGATTTATTTTTGGTGATATTTAAGGAAGTAGCTTTTAAATGGTAAAAATCAGTACACAGACGTCATTATTTTTGCATGCAGTGTGTGTAAGTAGGCATATTTAAAGATGTAAAGGAATATACATGCATACAAGATGGGGAAGGAAAAACCTCACACACTGACTCGTCGAATGAACAAATCTTTCCAGTTAAGGGAATGTTATGGGAGGCAGCAGCTCCCTTAGGGATAGGCATGTGCAAGTTACCCCTGTTCTGAGTCACAGATTTTTCCTCAGCTTTGTGGCTCAGATGTGCAAGCCCCTTCCCCACCATGCTCTCAATTCCTTAAATAGCAGCTGAGGTCAAGAAGGACAAGGGACAGATCACTGTTATTAGGAGGCCTTCTAAATCACACCAGAGTATGTGGAGTTTCTTGATGCTCAGTCTCAGCTGTCTGGTAGAAAAAGATAATTTTAATCCTGTTTTATTTATTGCTTCTCAGTGGTGTTTGGCTTTTATACTGACTCACACCCTTTCTAAGGAGTCACCGATGCTTTTGTTGTTAAATGGACTTAGCAGATATCTTTATTCCAGATAGTTTTGTGATGTGTATGTTTCTATTCAGTCACATGAAATTAATTACATGCTGCTGTTGCTGAATTTACAGTGATGTCTTTTGGCTTGGAACAATTAACCATAATGACCTTTGATACTTCAGAATACACAGTGAATAAAATAAGATTCTATTGTGTATATCTTGAGGTTTACTTTAACATGTTGTGCCTTTCCAATTGCAGTGTCTGGAGATCTCTGTAGGGGCATTTTGTTACAAAATGCTCTGGCTCCCACTGAACCAAATTTAAAACTGGAGCAAATTCAGACCTCTATAATTGGTTGGGAAAATAATGAGAGAGGGAAGATCAATTTGGCAGACAGGGACACAGACATACAGAAAGCTTTTGGATGGAAGCAAAAGAGCTTTGAAATCCAAAGCTGGCTCAAAGACATCCCCAGCAGCATTAGGCAGAGAATGCTGCTTCTGAACAAGAGCCCTTGCTCTGTCCTTGGGCTGGTGGCTCAGACCTCCTGTCAGTGGCAGAAGCAGTGGTTCTTTCTCAGAGCCTCAGCAGAACAGGCAGCAAAGCTGCAGTGGTTTCACTGTCCCAAGTAGGGGCTGCACCAGCAGCAGCTTAATTTGGTGATGTCCATGACCAGTTCTACTGAAATGTCTCCAGGTAAATATGTGCCCTTCAAGTTAAGTCTCCAACCAACACATCAGTAAGTGCTCAGCATATAAATAGTGACATATCAGTAGCTCAAGACATGAGCAATGATTTTTTTTTTCCCCGCCTTTTTTTTTCTATGCTATTTCAAGGATTTATAAGCTCATAGCTGAATTGTTTGAGTATTTCCTTTCAGGTGAGAAGAAACTCGTATGTCTGCTGATCACACACAGACATGAAAAACTTCTCCCTGTATTTTGTACCTTGGGTCTAATATCCTGTGGATGAACTGCAGTTCTTGTTAGAGGCTGTGCTTTCCTGTGCTGTGGAAAAAAACTGTACTTTGTCTCCAGATGGAAGTTCTCCAATGGTGATTCATCTTTAGGTCTTAGAACAGGCTCTTATGTTTAGGAAACTAATATTGTATATGGCTTCTTAAAAAAGTATTAGGTTTGGACATGAAGTTATATATTATTGATAAACCTGAGGTTTATACAACTTAGTATATTGAAGTTGGACACCACTGTACTTTAAGAAAGGGAATTGCTACTGTGGGAGCACTGTGCTACCACTTAAAGCCAAGAACAAGTGCTTACATCTTCCTTTACAGTCTAATATAAAAAGCTGTGGGGGATTTTATTGTGGATTGACCTGTGAAAAACTGACTGGACTGGAAATTGCAGTATGACATTCACAACAAAGAAATTTGTATTGGAATAGTGTGAAGTTGTGCAATTTTGACTCATATTATTTGCTTATGGAGATTTGTAGGTACAAACATAGTTGCATGGGGCAGTGCTTTTATTATGAGCTTAAGTCATATTGAAACCAATTGGAGCTGAAACACATGGTTAAAAGTGGGCTTGCATGGTTAGGGACTCTGGTGTCTAGGAATGGATCACAGAGCTGGAGCTAAAAGAAGAAAACATCCAAAAGGGCATGTAAAAAGAAAGGCTACCTGGATAATCCTAAAAGAGTTCAACTGTGATGTAAGGGATTCAGTACGAGGGACTATATGAGACATAGCCATTTTGAGAGACTGCACTGTATTTGGCATTTTTTGTTCCAGTAGAACTGAACACAAAACCTGCTTCTGCTACTATTTTTACTCCCCACGATCTTTCCAGTACTGATGTGTTATTGAGTTCTTCAACCTCTAAAACTTTTATATCTGGAATAATTTTGTTCATTTTTTAAAAATATCTAGACAATATTTTGTTATAATACTGTAATACAGTACACTGCAAGAGAGATCCTAAAGAAGGAATAAGCTTGACGGACCTTTAATTTTTTTTCTTTTACTAGACTAAATGCTTCCACTTTTAAAGCTGGATAAATAGTATTCTGGATGTAGCTGTAACTTTTTTTAAATGTTCTTTTAATAGGCAGGAACTGCAGTCTTGGAAACACATGGTTCTTCTTATTCCCTCTTGCCCTTTTTTTTTATATCTGGCACAGACAATGAAGGAAAAACAGTAATAGTGTCCAGTGGAACGGGAAAAAATAAAATACAGGAACATGTTGTCAGTGAAGCAACAACCATCAGCACAACCTTCAGCACCAAGGCTTAGTTTACCTTCAGATGGATTCTGCTGTTCAGGTGGAAGCCCCTCAGGGTGGCAATGCCCCCGGCCTCTTCACTGTCCCTTTGCTTGTGGGTGAAGATGAGGCAGCTGAGGATGTGTCTGGTACCCAACTGGGCCACTGCTTAATTCTGTACGTTCACTAATGTCATGATTAATGTACTGGATTGTGAACTGAAGGACCTGGTAGCACAAATTCACTTCTGCCACGTTTGCTGTGGCTTTCGTGGCTGCATTCAGAGGGAAATAGTGGCAGCTGAATCCCAGCAGGAATGAGAGCATGTCTGCAATTAACTTTACCAAAAAAAGATGCAGAAGGATTGGAAATGTTTAGGTTGGTGTTCCAAGATATTTATTTGACTTTCCCACTCTGTTCTTCAGGGGTTTTAAAGTCTGTCTCTAGTTCAAATATAATTTTGGGGTTTATTTTTTCATGCTGGGTATAATACTGGAAAAATATGCTTGATTTTTTCAGAGTTAACCGTGGTATTTTATCACATGCTTTTTTCATGCTCAAAAACATTGTGCGTTTTGTAGCTTTTTTCTTCTGTTAATTAAAAAAACCCTCATCTGAGTTTGGAGGGTATTGAAGAGGATGATGAAAGATAGTTCAGACCTTTGAAGGCAGCCAATGAGATGTCCACATCATTCAGCTATAAAATATTGGTATCCAAAATCAGGCATCAGTTTACACAAAGAGCATTTGATTTCTTTTGCAGGACTCAGGTTTGTATAAGCTTGATAAGTGCAATATATATCTAAGTAATTCTTTAGACCACTTTTCCCTCAATTTCTCGTACTTTAGATTTGATATGTTCAATAACTCTGTTGTCTTTCCTACATTGGACTTTTGTGTGTGTGTTGTGAAAGTGACACATCAACCCTTAGCTCTCATCTGTCTGTACTAGCACTGAAAATCATCCAAGGCCAGGGATGCTCCTGGGGTCCTGTGGTTGGGTGGCTCAGCCTGGCTCACATTTAGAGGCCAAACCTTTTTGCAGCATATGGTCATATCCAAACTGCCTACTGTGAACAGTCTGTGTGTGATATCTGCTATTCCCTGTGTCTGGGCATTATCTGGGACAGTGATGGGCTGTCCTGGGCCAAATCTGTGTCAGTGAGAGCACCAGCTCCCAAACAGAAGCGTGGTCTGTGCTTGATGCCGTGCCCTGCCCCAGTTGTATTTCTTGGGTATCTCAGCCATGAATGGAAACCTTTTGTTTTTAAGAAGACAACATCAAAACAGCCTCAAAACTGAACCTCTTTGAAAAGAAAGTCAATTGAAGAATGCAAGCCAGCATGAGTATTGTCCTACAGCAGCCCCGTGTGGGCTTTTTCTATTGCATTTGCCTTTTTTCTCAAGGGGTAAGTAAGTAGAACGCCCACATTTCCTAGAAATTATCTATTTAACAGAAGGATAAGACAGGGATAAAATAACCTTGACTTGAGATGTGTAGGTTTCAGGTGTTGGCATTTACACTTTTTTTGCAACAAAAAGAGGGAACACCACACAAAGGGTTATTGCAGGCTCTGCTGGGTACTGTGTGGTGCCAGTTCAGATTTTATGAGCCCATAGTTGGTAACTTGGCATGAAGGTGACTGCTTGGCTTCCTTGTGAGGAGAGGTCATTGAGGGAGAAGCAGGAAGAAGGAAAGAGGACTCACAGAAGCATAGTTTCTGAATTGAAAGCATTTGCTTTTAATCAGAGTTGCTAATAAATACTTTTTCTAAGTTTTGACATCCTGTATTTTGGTCAATGTTTTTTTCCCCATTTTTTTCCATGAACTGATGTCATCACTGGATCCACCATGCAGTTTCAGAACTATTGCTTTAGATTGCATCACAGTGTTAAAACTTCAGTTTTAACCCAAGATGTCTTTCTCAGAGCAGTAAGCAGAAGACCTGTTTGAATCAAATTGTGTCAGTTTTAAGGAATGGAAATTGTAGAACCAAAAGCAAGGTGGATCAAGCTGTTTGTGACTTCATTGGGTACTTTTTTTAGAAACTGCAATTTCATGCTTGTATTTAGTGTATTTCCAAAGTCTTGGTAATATGGAGGACACAAGTGGGATATGGAAAAGTATTGATTAAAAAATGCTGTCTTCTCTTCTTGATTTGTGTTTCCCATTTCTCCCCCTTGGCACATCTCTGAAAAATTCATGAAATAAGTCCTTCAGTCCATATTTGTGTATATTTATCTCTAAGAGGGTACAGTTATGCTCAGAGAGAAGAGTTTAATTTAGATATGTGACTAACAATATAAGTTTGCTATCATGGAGGTGTAGAGTCTTATTTACAACTGGTTTAAATGAAATAATAATAATTGGCAGTAATGACTGCATAGAAAAGTGCAGTAATTTCATATTTGAGAAATTATTTATTATAGTCTTTTAATCTAAGACATAGTAGTGTTAATATTTGTGGATATTTGGAGTATTTCTCTTGTCTCATTACACCAATACCTTCTTCTGTATTAGTTTGTGTCCCATCTGACCTATAGGTTGACTGACACTGTGCTTCAGAGTAACTGTACTCCTGCTACTAGTGGCAAGGAGAATTTCTAATACCTGAAACTACTTGGCCTAGCAGTTTCATTTTTGTTGTATTTTCAGTAAGACCAAAAAAGGAAGAGGCAAAAGCAGCTTTAGAAGTCCACAAAAGTTGGGAGATCTCCTATTAAAGAGAGTATTAGTGATACCATGTACCTTTTCTTCTGTCCCTTGACTGTGACATGAGTAAAAAAAATGTTCCGTTTTGAGCTTACATTAACCTGTAAGAAGGGCAGCATTTGACCATTTTTAAAAGTTGTCCTGTGTATTGGTGCTTTTTTCTTAATCAAAGCATTTTTATCACATCAAACACAGATTGAGTTCCATTCAGTGTTTACAGGGTACAGGGTGTTTTGAGGAGTGTGGATAACAGCACAGGATGCACAGGATTGTTCAGTATTGTTATTTACTTGTTTGTGTTTAGATTCATAAATCACTTTTGTTTCAGAAAACAGACTATTTTCTGTCCTAGCAAAAGGAAAAAAAATGGAAAAATATGCTTGATTTCCATTCTTGTCCTGAATTTATATGAATTTGTTGTATTACTCTAGCTCCATTTGCTCATGTTGAATCTCTGTGTAGAAGACTGTTTTTGGCTCTGTTGCATTTTCTAAATGGGTGCCACTTAACTGCAACAATGTGCCTAATGGAGTCTTAATTCTGTGATCTGCAGTTTTGGGGTTTTATTATTATTAATGTGTGGTTTTGATGTTCTGGATATTTGTTTTTATGAATTGTTGCAGTTTACTTTGTAAAACGATAAATAAAGTTATTAACCATGTTCTGCCAAGAATTTGTGTGTTTTGGTGTTTGTTGAGTGACAAAATAAGCAGCCCCTAAATATATCCCTGAATTTTCTTCTAATGTTCCCAGCCCTAGGTGGGAAGGGGTTGCTTAATACCAAATCTCATTGTCAAATCACTTAGGTCTTGTGAAGGAATGTTCCTACCACATGTTAATTTTCAGTGGACAGTGTTTCTTTTTGTGTTTGATACAGTGTATTGTGTTGCAGAAAGCAGTGCCACACAGTATCAGGGCAGAAATACAGATGGAAAAAAACTTTGGAGTTACATTCACGTTTTCTGCTCTGGTTCTGGGCAACATTATCTTTCACTGAGTTAGTTATGAAGATCTGTGACAATATTTTATATCATCCTTCCTGTTTCATTACATCTTCAAAATCATAATGGTGTTACATATACACCTTCTATCTTCTGTGTTACTGTTTTCCATTTCCTGTATAGATTACTGCTTAGGGCATATCCACAACATAAATTTAGCTGTGTCCTAGCTCTGCTGTCAGCCACAGGATTAAATGTCGCTGTTCTAACTGGCAGTGTTTTAATGCAGAAAGTATCAAAGATACTCTTGGGTTCTTTGGAAGAGCATTCTGCTTGCACTGATGTGAGAATTTCCATACCTTCTGCATCTGCTCACTCCTATTGTAACTGCAGGTTTTAAAAGAACGACCCCTAACTATTGGGATTAGCTGACATTCATTGGCATTTCCTTTAAATCTTTATTAGCCAAAGATGATTGACTTGTGGAAAGTGTGAATCTGCTTGTTTATTAAAAAACCCGATGTTATTAACATTTTTAACAGCACACATGCCCATTTTATCGGTTTCATCTTCAGTGACAACCTAGAAACTTAATGTGATTTGAACATTTTTGGACATAGTGTAGACTCTGCAAACTGAGTATAAAAGGTGCCTGAGGGCTTTGGAGTCACCTGGCTGAGACCAGTCGGAAGGGCCTGATACCCTGGATGCACGAGTGCACCTCTGAGCATGGACAGAGGTTTGCTCAAGGCATGAGGGTGTCCTGACATCAACTCTAGGCCATTTGTCATGGATTTCACTTGAATCTCCTTGTTGTCTGGGCCTGCTGCTGTAGTAGCACACCTTGGCCATCCATGGAGGGCAGTTGGTTATAGAAAGGTGGGAACACCTATATTCCTTTGCCATCTTACATAGGCCACACTGGAGTATTAGTGATGTCTTGAGAAATGGTCGGCTGGGGAACAAGTGTTTGAGATTGAATATTTACATTAGATACTATAAACCCCTTCCCCTCTTTCTGTTAAGTTATTTTTCACAGTGTTCTTTTTCCTGAGAGCTGAATCATCCCATCCTCAAAACAAAGCCAGGCTGTTTGCTGCACAAGGTGTGAGCTGACCCGTGTTTGACATTGTGCCTTAGAAGCAATAAGCAGTTATTCTTGATCTTGCATGGTACCGTATGGAGTTGTCTGATCCCTAAATAACCACTGCAGTTACTTGTAGTCTAGAGATGCAAAACCCCCTTCGTAGTGTGAAGGTTTACTGGCCTGCATTGCCAGGAAATTGCTTACAGTGTGAAACGCTATATTTGTGTCACCCAGGATAAAAGATTTGAGGCTTTTTATAAGGTTGCAATCAGTTTTATATATCTTATTGATTTTAGAAGCCTTATATGACTCTATTGGCTTAAAAAAAGTCTGTTTGACCTTCAGATATTGTATCTAATTCACATTTGTGGATTTTATTAGAAGAATAGGGAGGTAGAAGGAAATGCTAATTGTACTTTTAAATTATGTCTTATATATATTTTTAATGCAGGTCTCTTAGACACTAATGAAGTAATATTGTGAACAAATTGTAGCTACTTCTAAGTAGATTGAACATCAATGTCTATGTTCAGTCTTACTCCAAAAATACTATGATCTGATGACTTGAGAATTGGAGACTAAAGGTGATTGCGTCCAATATTGTAAATGGCTTATATCAATGGGAAGCTTAAGAAGATGCTGATGTTGTCCAAAGTGATACACAATGTCTAGGTCATATTGTCATATTCCTAGATATTACATAGATTATGTGTGAGATGATGTGGTTGCTCTTTTCTTATTCTTAGGGCAATAGCTCAGTGTGAAACTTTCAAAATTTGTAAAGTGGAGACCGAACTATTTTTCTTTCATTGTACTTGTTGGGAGCATTCTTTCTTTTGATGAGTTCAAGGGTCAGTCACAAATAATATGGAATGACGTAAATATGTCTTGTATCCCTTCAAGGCAAGATTTGTAGACCACATTTTCCTCAGCTGAAACTTCTGGGTGAGTCTTGGCCCGGACAAAGTCAAGGCAAAGGTTTCATCCACTCCCCTGAGCCCAGGTTTAATCCCAGTGATGTGGTGAGTATCAGCACAGAGGAGTTGATGTGAGCTTTGTCAGGTTTACTGCTGCTTGCACAGACATTTCTCCCCAGCAGCCTGGGAGCCATGCAGGGTACCCTGTGCACCATAATGTGAACAGCAGAAGTGGGGTTCAAGTGCAAAAACATTTCCTCGTGCTGGAATACGAGCATTACTAAATCTCAGCTGAATGTTCTAGAAAAGTGAATGTTCATTTAACAAAATGTCAATTTTTTTGACACTTGGACACTCAGAGCAAATGGTTACTTGTTTTACTATCAATTTTTAATCAACTAAAAAAGTCAAAATCACAGAAGCATATCAACATGAGAATATCACTGAATGGATTATTATTCCAGAGATGTTTTTCCTGCTGCCTTATCACATGGACAGAATTATAATGCATTTGTTTGTGAGGATGAATACATTAACACCATTGGTATGCCTCTCTCTGCTTGCTTGTTCTATATTTTTACTCCAGGGTTTAGACTGCAGGGAAGACTTAAGGAAGTATTATTATGAGCATTTTGTAGATCTTGGTCTCTAAACATCAGTTACAGTAAATGTCTGCTACTGAGGATGAAGACCAAGGCTTGAAAATCTGTTTTTCTGGCTTTTTTTCTCTACTTAAAATTAGTAGATCTATAAAAACCTTCATTTCTTCCCTGGATTGGCTGCCTGGTTGCTGGCATGGCCTTCTGTGAGAGGACTGGAACTGTGTCAGTGGGTAGCTTGTGCCTTGGCTGATAAGTAGCTTAACAACTCCTAATGAGTGGGTTTTAGTAGGCAGATTGACTGATGTGAATAAAATGATACTGAAAGGTACAATAAAGGCACTTGAAATGTGCAATAGAAGTGGTTAAGCAATGTGTCTTTGATATAACTGATGATGTTATTCATCTTAAAAATTCTTGCTAGGATGGTTTTGGAAAGTGCTAAATACATAGATGTGGAAAAACAGAGGCAAAGCAGGACACCACAGTAGAAGTTCCAGCTGTTACTTCTTGTTATGACATGTTTTTTGGCCAGATGGAGATTTGTGAGCTTACTGTTTAAGTAATACATAGCTCTTCTTTTTTATTTAAGTGTGACTAGTTACTTTAATACCATGGATTTTTAGCATTAATCTTTGAAGTGGTGGTGGATATGATGTGTGTATGTGCTGCATAAATGCATATGGTCAATTAATTAGGAGTGCAGAATCATTTGTAGAGAGAAATGAAATGTTAAGTAAAATAAATTTACATGGCATAATAGTAATTAACATGGCGTAAACTTCTATCTGTTATGCTGTCTATTCAAGAAATTATGCTGCTTCAGAATAGTGTTGTAGCCTGATAGTATTTGCTATCCATAACTGCAAAAGCAAGTGGAAATGTAGTGTTCCATAGAGCAGTATTTCACATACTGTGTGCCCTAAAAGCATGTGAACAACATTGCACAATATTATACAATAAATACAAAAAAAATAAAATGAGTCATGTAAAGATAATTGGAGCAGAGACCTAATAAAAGTGAAAACTTGTAAAATCAGCTCTGTTGAGATTAAAACTGGATCCATAGTCAAAATGGAAATGGGAAACTACTGTACAGTGCAAGGGTTTGCTTGACATTGCAGTTGTCATGGGAAGCTCAAGGTATGTTTATAGGGTAGTTTATAGCTTGCACCGCTTTTAAAAACAGCCGGAGAGAAAAGAGTTAATGTCCTGAACAGTTATTTATGGCCTTTTCTTTATTTCTTAGTTTCTCACTTCCAGGAAACAAAGAATTAAACAAAGACAAGCTGTTGAAGAAACACTCTAGATCCTTGCTAGTAACAAGGCCCTTTCTATTGCTACTTTAAAAATTAACTAACTCTAACATGACAGCACTCTTTCTTCTTTTTGCTTCTTTATAATCACTGGACTTGACAGAGACTAATTCATCATTGCTGTAGCTACGATCGGGGTGCAAGGGTTGCACAAGTACACAGCCCCTGCTCTGCAGAGCCCCGGGGCAAACAGGCAGGCAGCAGAGGGGTGCTGCAGTGGGAAGCAGAAACTAAAATTGTGGACTGATTTCCTTACTGACTGTGATACCCTGAAGTGCTTGTTGGTTGCCGGTTTCTCTGCTGATCCATCAGCTCCGAGACTCTCCTGCAGGAGTCATGGATTAGCAATGCACAACCTGCCCAGCTCCCTCCATCACAGCCTTTTTCACAGGGTTTGGCTGGTGCTGGTAGTGAGCTAATGTCCCTACTTTTCCCATGTTGCTCTTACTTCATCTGGCACCCTGCTCAGAACCACCACGAGTTAGGTGCTGGGAAGGCTTTTCTCAGGACCAGACCCAGGCCACAGCTGTGAAGAATGAAGGAACTGCTCAGAAATCTCCCTGGGCATCATTCGGTGAGAAAGCAAATGGAGCTTTGGACTTACTGCCAGGCTTTAACCTGAAGGGTTCTTCTTCCCAACTTGTGCCAGTAAGGGTAACTTGTACCCTTTTTTCTCACTGATCTTCCCCACTGCATATCTTTCACATGAGCTATTCTGCTTTCATTTGATGTTAATTGGAGATCTCCCCCAGGAGATCTGGCAGTACTCTGTGTGAGGGTAGCACATTGAAGATGTGGGCAAACCACTTCCATGGCTGTAAGTGATCGCTCATCAAAAGGAGGATTCTGCAGTACCTGTTAAACTAGATGGTTTTCAGCCTTTTCTGCTTAAAGATCTTAAATATAATTTTGTTGAGAAAATTGTTCATCGCTTTCACAAATAGCTTTTATTGATACAGCTGTTTTGTTTTAAAGAAAGCACTCTCTGTGCCCTTATTTCCATATTAACAAGATCAGAGAATGCCCTTTCTAGCTTTTGGATGCTGCAGAAACACTGAAGTTCTGATAGCAAATAGTCAGACTTGCAGTCATTTTTCCATTTAAAAAGGTGACAATATCTGAAAAATTGTTCTGAAGAAAAATATCTCAAACTTAATGGACTTTTTGTGTTCTGGAATAGACTGTAGTTCTCTTATGGTGTGCTCTAACTAGTTCATTTGTTTCCACTCCTGTTTTGAATGTTTTCCAAAATGAGCTTGATTAGAAGAGATCACGAAAATGCCATGCTTGGATATATTTAATCCAGATAAATACATACAAATATATTGAAGAAACTTGCTTAGTGTTCAGACCAATTCTCAGATACTGCCAAGACTAGTGAAGGACTCACCATGAAATTCTTTTCAGTCCTACTTCCTTGCTCTCCTAATACTTATAATTCTGCAAGCTGCAAGTATGTGACTGTGGGACCTTATCCTGTTCCCAAAGTAATGTACAAATTTGTTGATTTTTATGGTGTGCTTTGAAATAGTATCATGTCCTGTCTAGAAGATCTGTTTGTTTTTCAAAAGATAGGCATTCTGCACAAGGACAGTTTTACCTTTATTCTGGCAAAGTAAAAAGCCTGTTTGGGAAAGCATGGAAATAGTTTTTAACACAGTCCAACTTCTTTTTCCCAATCAAAGCCTGAATTCTTTTAAGTTACATCATAATGACACCTTTGCTGCTTCATCAAATAGCAGCAGCTGAAGGAATAGGGATCTTGTTGACATCATGGAGTGTCTGCCATTCAAATTCTAACAAGCAGAATCGCTTGTACTATGATGAATATTATTATTATTATTACTACTACAAGAGGAGAATATAATAGTGATCACACTATGTGGCAATGTCTTCTTTGCATTTTAGCAGTGATGAAATGTATTTAGTAAATGTTAAAAATATAGCTCCCTAGCAGGGAAATGACAGCATGACATTCTGGAAACTGCGTTCAGGTATTCTGAGGTCATATAACTTCATTTTGTGCATTGCTTTCAAAATGGGCAAGCATCCTGAAAATACTGTATACTGGATATGTGGCTTCCTAGTGGGATGTGCTCCTACAAAGTGGCAGTGTGCTTTTTTATATTCTGTTGCTGTAGCTAACAGTGACTTACTGTTTAGAAACCCGTATATTATAATTTCAAGTGTGCAGAGGGAATTTAATCTTTGAAAGACTGGAAGGTTTTTTGAACCTTTAATGGATTTTTTTAACAGAGAGAAGACCATGGGCTGTGCCTGAAATGCGTTGCTGAAAAATTGTCTCTCTTGAAAACTTTTTCCCACCTTAGCTCCCTGCTCTCCAGAGACATCAATAGAAAAGGCCCCTGAGGCTCTGCACAGCAACTAAATTTTCATTTCCATTTGTTCTCCTTCAGAGTGTCCTTGGGGCTTCAGAAACTTACAGGATGGGAGAAGAGAAATGCATCTGATACAAAGTGTTAACTCACATGACATTTTGGGATATGATTCTGCAAGACTCTAGCAGAAAAAATCTGCCCAAATTGGATCTGTACTATCCCATCATCCTTATTGAGTGGTACAGATTAAAATCTAAGACAATATTTCATTAAGACATTTCAAGTTTAAACTCAGGTGTGCTATTAAAAAAAAAAAAATTGAACCTAAATCCAGCAGAGGCAAACGATTAAATTTTGGAGAAAAATGAAGTATTTCTGTGTGTTAAAGCACATACAGAATGTCATACTATTTAAGTGCAGTGCATTTGGTTTCCATGAC
This sequence comes from Calyptomena viridis, assembly GCA_013390005.1. NCBI lineage: Eukaryota > Metazoa > Chordata > Aves > Passeriformes > Eurylaimidae > Calyptomena > Calyptomena viridis. The sequence continues at coordinate 489,276 of WEIV01024872.1, forward strand.
GTCTTATCCTAGCAACACATTTTCATGTTTTGTTATTTTCTGTTCTGCCTTCCTTTTACTGCAGAAGGTACAGAATGCAGCGTGTCAGTTGAGGTCTCTGGGTGATACTATTGTAGGAGGATTAGATAATTTTAACAACAAAATCTGTAGCTAGAATGGTACCTTCCACTTTGGTGTTTAGACTTTAAAGTGAGAGTGCAACAATGTTAAATGTATTAAATCTTAAAATATTGCAATTTATCCCATAGACCCAATTTAATTTCAATTTATGTTGAGTATCTGCAGGATTTTCATGTGTATTTATTGATTTTGGGATAAGGTTTCCTGTGGTCTGATGTTGCCAGCCATCATTGGCTTTAGAGAGACATAAGATTTGCAGAGCTTCTGTGGGTGTGAATGATGAAAGTGGAATTAGAGTTGTATGGTGGGATGTATAAATTTGTCTGTGTTTTGACATTGTATGCCAAAGGGCTTGAAGTGGAATGGCTTTACCCTTTCTGTCCTTAGTAATTCCAAGTAAGGATTGCAGAAAGACATAATTCTTCAACAAGAGAAGTCAAATACTTGGTGCTACATAGCCTGACAGACCAGTTGCTGGGCCCTGAAGCTTTGCCATGTAATTGGAGTCCTTGTAGTCCCTTCTTTCTGCTTTTCTGCCCCAGAGACTGCTGGTGGTGATGAGTAGACTCAAATGGGATCCAGTGTTCCATGAGCTCAATCCAAAGCCTTTGAAAGTGTTTCTGAATCTTTCCACTGATTTCGATGGTGCTTGAAACCAGGGCCTGTGTTATTATCTGAAATTTGAAAGCAAGCCCACTGTCTTGAGGGTCAAGTTTAATTTAAACAAATAATCTAAGTTACCTTATAGGACAGGGATCTTCTCTGGTCAGGATGTTAAATCAGCAGGTCATGCATTTTCCGTGTGAATAACTGCTCCCACACTATGATTCATGGCCCATACAATGCTTAGCAGTTTTGTCATTAGGCATCATGAACGTGACTGGAGAGGGTATGAAAGCAGCCTCCATACACGGCAGCAAAACATTTGAAACCACTTATTTAGAAACTATCAGCTTCCCTGCTCTGGAGGCTTTACTGGGCAGCCCAGCTTTCAGCTGAAATTATGTTTGTAAATAAATAAGAGTTGTAATGGTTACAGAGTTTTGGCAGTGGTGTGACCAAGGTGAGGTTTGACCCAGTGGAGTTCCCTCTCCCTCTGTTTTGAATTGAATTTGAGTTTTTCCAAAGCGATTGGTCCCATTGCCTGTATGTTGTGGCACATGCTCTGTAGTAACTTTGCATTTAGAGTGTGTGTGTAAGCAAGTTTTGGCTGAGGTTCTGGTCATCCCAGATCAACACGGGGGCCCTGGGCTTTCCTGTTAATATTTGGGGGCTCTCCAAACACTACCCGTGTTCAAACACATGGAGCAGCATCCCAAGTAAAAATTCTAACTCCAATGTAATATTGTAGTGCCTTAGACATGACAGTGTTTTATTTATAAAATAAAACTTCTTGAAGTTTATTTGCTTTATAAAATGCTCTGTAATGTATTTTGAGATTGCTGTGTGGATTATGCTATGCAGCAAAGGTTTGTTGACAGTTTGATTAACCTGTACTACTAGATTTCTAGATTCTTTATTTTCTGTAAATACATAATAAAGTACCAGTTTGTTTTAGCTCCAAGAAATATCATTAAATCAGTATAGCTCAAAATTGAGTCAGACTGTGTAAAGGCTTAGTAAGTTGGGAATTTTTCACCAGTTCATGTTTTAATGGGAATTCTTAAATAAAAAGACTATGTTCATCTCATCTATGATCATTTTTCATATTCACAGAAATAAATGTTGATGTGGATATATGCTAGTATGAATAACACGAGAGTATGCCATCTAGATTTCATCTAAGTATATTTCCATTTCCATCTCCTTAATGAACAAAATGTATAAGTTAAAAAGCTTTAAAATCTGGCATTTGAGCCACAGCATTTCAGTATATGTTATTGGGGTGTCCTGTACAGGTCACTGATGGGAAGGTGCAGAATGGAACTTACTTAGGCCATGGAGAATGAGGAACTCCTGGTGAGAGTTGCCCATGATGCCAGGTGGGGAGTGATGATCATGGCAGGAATACTGGGAAGGTGGGAGCAGGGAGAGCTCAGCCTTAGGTCGAGTTTAGTGGCAAGCCAGCTTTCTGCAGTGGTTCCTGCTGCTCCCTTTTCCCAGGCACTCACTCTTGTGCTATCCCTGCCTCTCCAGGCCAAGGAATTGATGTGGCTTGAAAACCTCATGAAAGAGTTTTGTGTCTGGATCAGTTGTTGATCCAGTCATCAGCCTGGCTCTACAGAGTGTGTCTGTGCAGTACAGGGAGAGGGGCAGCCGTGGAGGTGGCAGAGGTGGGAGGTCCTTGTTCAACCATGGCTGCCCACAAGTGCAAAACCAGAAGCAACTGGTGAAGCAGGAATTGTTAACAGCACAAACAAGAAGAAGGAAAGAGAAATGGGAGCCTACAGGGAATGCAAGACAGAAGTGAAAAGGGCGGGTAGCATCTGGAGGAGGTAAATGGGATCATAGGCTCAGACTGTGAGGTTAATATACATGGTCAGTTGGTAAGTGGCTAATAAAAGACTTTGCTCCATCTTCCATCACGTACTTGTCTATATCCTATGTCTGATTGAAATGAAAGTGAGAGAAACATAGACACATCTGTTACATATGTGAAAGTATCCACAGGAGGTGCAAAGCCTTTTCATTTCACTTTCAAGAGGCTTTGTTTTACTCCTGGAAGTAAGAAAAAAAACCCTAGTGGCACACAAGTAGTAGAGAAACTGGATGTTGATTTCTGGGTTTGGCCTTCAATGGAATATACATGCAGTGATCTGATCTTTAACTTCCATCATGCAAAGATGTTCTAAAATAAATATTGTCTATTTCTGAACACTGTTCCATTTTTCTTCTCTTTGAGACCACAGTATTTTAAAAAACTGTCTTTTTAAAATTCTATTTATATTTATTTATTCCATATTATTTACAAACATGTTTACCAACATAATTTGCAATCTCCAGCTCTGTATTCTCTTGAATTGTTATGATGCCTTATTGCTCTGTGAAATATCACAAGCTGTAATACAGTATGTAATATTTAATATTCCACGCTTCTTAGCAAAGATGATTAGGTTGTTGAGGTGGACTAGTTAACTCCTGAGACACATTTAGCAGTTGCTTTGAAAGATTAGTGTCATGTAGCACAAGTGCTGATTTCTCCATCCCTTGCTTTACTGTCCTTTTGTTTCTCTGGAGATGCATTTCAGTGGGTGTGGAGAGATCTGAATTCATGCACATGCACTTTGTATCACATTCCTGCCTTAATTTAGAACCTCTCGGAGACCAGCTGCAGCCTTATTTAAAAAGAGGAGAGGGTGGGTGAGTAGCAATGGAAGTGTCCTGTGGAGTAGGAGCAGTCAGTTACAGTTGTGAATGGAGGTGCTTGTTATCTTGTCTTGAAACTGTGAGGTCTATATCTCATTTTGTCAAGTTCAAACACTCTTGAAAACCAAAGCTACGACTTCTGCAAAATTATAGTAAGCAAGAAACCTATAACGAGATAAAATAGAGAGAGATGGATGCCAGTCCCAAGATTCATTAGAATTTTACAACTGTCTATTGAATAGCCTGTTCAGTGGATGTAGAGATGGTTATTAAAATGGCAGATGTTAAGTACAATGTTTGTCTACTGATTCTATTAGAACTGCCCTGCCAATATTTAATATGAAGAAACTATTTCTGTAATATAATTACTACAAAGAAACAGAATTTGTAGGATGTATCATTTGTGCATTTTTTTGCATGAAAACAGTGGCAGAGGGTTTAATGAAGTTGTACTGGGAACTTATTCATCTTTTGAAAACAACCTTTTAGTCAAAACATGATAACCATGTTAAGGGCAGAACAGAGAGGTCATGTATTTGCCAGTTTGTTTCTAAACAAACTTGTCTGTTATGATAAAGCTGAACCTGAAGTCCATGACTTCACCTGCTGCTTTTACCCTCTGTGTTCTCTCTGGCTGCTAGAGTTGTGTGAAACAATGATTTGTTCAGAACTGTTCATTGTTGCTGGTATCCATTTACTTACATTTTTTTACATTCTCCAGTGTTGTCTCCCGGTGTGTGACTAACCAGTTCAAATGAAATAGTGCAGGAATCCTTTTCCCAGCAAGAAGGAGATAGAGTTGGCTTTTAGTACTGAATTTAAGGTTTATTTTCACTGAGTTGAAATTGATTTTATTGGGCAAATCTTCAGGGGGTTTAAACTTCTTCATAGATGAAGTCTCCTGTAGGGATGGGGATGCCTCTTCCTCTCTGGGCAGAGCTACTCTCTGCAGGGGCTGCTGGCTGACCCAGCCGGGGGCTGGAGCTCATTCTGCTCTTTCTGCTTCCAAAACTCTGCAGTTGTCAACCAGGATCTTGCCTCCCTGCAGTCTGAAACAGTCTGGTGTTGCTAAAGACTGTCCTAGTGCCAAGCATATCTTCAGGAAAAGATCAAAATTACAGGCCTATGCATTTCTGCAGCTAAGGCTGCAAGCTGGTAATTAAATAGATTTTGTTTTCTTAAGTAATGGGCTTACTTAGCACCCGTCCTCATCCTCAGGCTTGTGGCTTGGGAGAGGGTTCTTGTAAGAACAAGGGAAGGCAAAGACTTCTGAGAAATGCAATAGGTAGTTGGGACACGTTTGAGGAAGGTGATTAGCTGTAGTATGAAGTGACAACTAGGTTAAAATTACAGGATTTCAGATACACTTGTCAGGTCTCATACTGTGCTTTGGCTGTAAACTGCATCAGTGCCTTACCAGTAACTTAAAACACTTAATTCAGGTGCTTAAAACCACTGGTGTAATATGTCTGACATTTAGTATTTGAACCTCGTGCTTCAGAATTGGTGTTCATATAGGCATGGCATAAGTAAAGGAATGTTTGTTTTACGTGAAGTAAGAGGATGCTATGAAACGTGATTTTGAAGCTGCCAATTCCCATAAAAATTGATTGGCATTTTGCAGTAGTCAGACTTGAAGGGCTGGATTGTAGCTACTGTGTTAAATAGAGGTGGGGCAGAATATTAATCCTCTCTGGATGCCCTACAAAGAGCCAGGCACATTCAGACTGTAATAATGCATTTTTTGTTAAACTGGTATTTCATTCAGTAATAAACTGATCAGCTCCTGTGGCTAGAATCTTACACCTAGTCTTCCATTTCCTCTGCTTTTCTCTGGACTCCCTCCAAAGCTGTTTTAAATTCTACTATCTTCCCTTTATTCTTTTGATTCCTTTCTAAATAACTTAATTTTAAATGATATCTTGGTTATTTGATCTATTTAAATTTTGTCTTCTGTGATACTCTTGTCAGGTTTCCTTTTTTCCTGGTGTCTTATTGGTCTTAATTAGAACCTCATTTAATTTTTGAGGCTGGTTAGTAAATAGGTGCTTTTATAAGAAAAAACTAAGAACAGTATTTGCATTCATGTAACAATTTCTATCCTAATTCCCAAGCTACAAGGCCTATGCCTTTGCTGAATTGCAGCCACCTCAGAGGACTGTAGCGGCCAAGGAAAATGAGGCAAGAATCTGGTTTTTTTCCAAAAAGCCCCAAGCTATTTTCTTTGTCCAAGGCAGTCACAGAGGGTATGGATATTTAAGGTCTCATCTGAAGGATGCAAATGAGCAAACTGCCTTGAGTTAAAGGTAATTAAAACCACATATTGAGATAATCGGCCAATTCAATTCTTGCTTTATTGCAGTCTATTTTCTAACCTGAGACACATGTTTTTTACAATGTTAAATTTTCTACACACTGACCAATGCACAGAAAAGGTAGCTGCAGGTAGCCTGTTCATGCCAGCAGAAAAGAAATATGTTTGCAAGCACTAATGGCTGTCATGCCAGCCTTTGTAGGATGCATGTGTGAAGCCACGTATGGACAAATGGGGAACACATGAAAATCTGCTCTCAGGTATTTTGTTCCTATGAAATACAGAGGAGAGCTGAGCCTGTAGAGTCTTTGGTCACTTGAAGTGTCCAGGGAGACTATTCTTTACACCAAAATTGTAATACCAACTTGTCTTTCTTATGCCCAAGCAAGTGAGTCGTTTTCAGTGGCTGGTAATAGCAAGTGTAATTATCTCCTTAAGAGATGGGATGGTAATGACCACCTTTTCCAACAATGGGGCTCTATAAAACAGTTCCTATAATGTGCAAATTCCTGTCTGTTGTAGTTTTAAACTAGTGTTTCTCATGGTTCTTGAGAACATTTTCACAGGTAGTGTAAGATGCACTGATTATGATGTCTCTGAAAAAATCTGGTCATTTTTCATTCATTTTTTTTCCTCTTTAAGTCTGTGGTGGTGACTGCCCCGTCCTTGTGCACTGTACAGATGTCATAGACTGTGAACACCTCTTGCTGGGGAAGGGTTGTCAGAGCAGCAGCTCCAGCCCAAGAGTGGGACCAGAGCTCAGCCACCCACTGTTCCCCTGCTGTGGCAGCTGCCCCAGCTGCAGCTGAGCTGGAGGTAACAAGCTGCACTTGGCATTTTCCAACATGGGCAACAACTGCTGCCAGGATGAGTCCTTAACAGTCATTTATTGCACTCCTATTTTTGAAGCTCCTTCTGTTATTTCATTCACTACATATGAAGTGATCCAAATGCTGGCCTGTGCTTCATTTGTATTTACCTCGTGAATGAAGTCCCTGTTGCTTTGTCTGAACTTTTTTAATGAATAGCTGCTTTTAGGAAAGCTGGACCTTAGGTCTGAGAGGAATTAACCCAGAAGCAAGAACAGGAGCAATAATTGATGCCACTGTTAATGGCTTGGCCTGATGTGGATAACACTCAGTATTCCCTCTTCCAGAACAGGGGAAATGAAGGTGAAGTGAGCTAGAACAGTATGATTTCAGTCTTCTGAATTATGAAGGATAATGTGATGGCCACACACAAAGGATTAAATTTTGCTCAGTAAGTTTAATTAATAACTTTCAGGAAGTCAATTTCTGCCTTCAGTCAAATGGATGGAGGACAGAAGATCAATTTCCCATCTGCATCTGATTTCTGGCAGGTTTAGGACTTCGGGGGTTGTTTTTCTTCCCAGTGCTTGCTACATTTGGAGGCACCTTCTAAATATGTGTTTGAGCCACAGCAGGGCAACAGGTGGAACTGATAATGTCAAATCTTATCTCTGTTCATTAATCTCAAATAGCAATATGCTACAGTGTCTGTACAAAGGCAATTATCATAACCTGTCTTTCTAAATCTGTATGCCACAGCTAATGTTTTGGCCTCCTTTCCTCTGATGCTGTTATGCTCTGGTGCATCCCACATTTTTGCCTTGTAGGATTTCATTCCAGGAGAAAACTCCTGAGGATATTTTGTTTTCTTTTTGCACTCCATCCCCCCTGCACTCCCCCCATAATGGATTAATTCTATTTAACTGGGTTAATTGATGTTATCTAGAAAATAAGGGGTTGAATTGCAAACTGTAGTGACTTGTATTACCTGGAGAGCTTAACCCTCAGCTAACATGATGCAAGTTTAAGTTACAGAGATTAGTGCCTTGAAGGTACTGTCCTATAGCTAGTTTGCTTATTTCTGATGACTGCAAAAGCATTTGTGTCGCTTTTGTGACTAAATCCCAGAGAAGGCTTGAGAACATACAGTCCTTTTCCACATAGTTACAGTGCTGTTAGTATGTATCTGCAGCTCAAAGGTGCCATCCTTACTAATGTTTTATTTCAAAATTCAATCCATTTTCTTGTCATTAAGAGTCAATATTAAACCAGGAGAAAAATGTGACATATTAATGCCATTTGAATAGTACTCCTCAGAATTGGCATGGTGCTGGTAATTCCCAGCAACACTAACTGTGCTATTGTGGGTTCAGTCTCTGGCAGTCAGGGTGTCACTGGAGAAAATGGAAATACTCCAAGCCAAATCTTTGTGTGTAGCTAATTATAAGAGTGATAGGCCTGTTTCACCAGCCTGCAACTCTGAATTAGTTCCCTTCCCTTTCCTGTAAATAGGAGACAATAATAACTTGGATCTGTAATGTTTTTTTCCCCTTTTTTTTTAATGTTACATATGCTTTTACATACCATTTTTGTTGGTGCAAATGCTACCTAAGAATGGATGTCCAATGATTCTACCCAGCACATTCAGAAATGAATGGGGGGTTCCTTATAGCATGACTTGTAGTACTTAGGAAAAACTAAGTTCCTTATTTACAAACAGGCATTGAAGCCATTACCAATTACTTGCAGATTCCTAGTTATAGACTTTCGAAAAGGAAAATGAAATTCTGTAAAGGTTCCAAATAAAACTTTCAGGGATTATTCTGTAAAAGATCCTTAGCCCAACGAGGTGTGAAAATTCCTCCAGTTTGTTACTTTATGTACTCATTAAGTGCATGATACAATTGTTTTTCTTGATTCCTTTTTCTATGGAAAATGTACATGGCTTCTACTTAAAAATAACTCTAGAATGACAAAATGCCCCTTGTCTTAGGAATTCTAAACACATCAAAAGAGATAGGCAGAATAAGCTCTTGGATTTCTCTTGATGTACCTTACTGAAGCTCCCCTTTCTTTCTGAAGATGAAATCCTCTTGAATATAGAGCATAAATAGGAATCATATATTCAGTGAAAAGATTGTGTTCCTAGAAAGTATGTGGATAGAGAGTCTTCATAAACATGTTCTCAATTCTTGCCTGAGCTGTAGTGTTCCTTCAGGAGCAGGGCTTGCTCTGATTGTGGTATTTTTTTTCCATTTGCTAGCTCAGTAAAATATTGCAAGTAGAAATTCCACCAATGACTACTCTTTTCAAATACTGTGGTGGGGAAGATCTGGTAACTATTTCATTGGTAAGGTATTTATGATACTTTCTGAAGTTAGTAGTGGAATGCTCTACAAGATGTTTATTCAAAATCATGGTGCAGTAAGAAACTCCTTACAGAAATTTTAAATTGAAGCTTTGCCTGTCAGTGTGGGAAGATTTCTGTCCATACTTCATGGGTTCTCATGTATTCACATCCAGATGTTCTAAGTGAAGGCAAAGTGATTGAAGTAAAATGTGGGCAATGCCAGCTATGTATTTCTTTGTCAAGTTGTTAGGATCTGTATCATGGTGTGTGTTGCTGTCATAAACCTTTTCAGTTAGCAGAAATCAAAAGCTTGAAAAAGCACTTTCTGAATCATGTAATCAAAGTGGTTGGATTGGGTGGAACCAAGATGATTCAGCTGCTGCTTTGCCTCTTCTGTGGACACTATAAGATTGTTTCAGTTACTCTAAATCAGACACCAGTCACAAATGTTTAAGTATTTCTACTTCCTGCCCTTAGAAAGCTGTCTGTACTAGTCCAGGAAAAGTCTTTAAATTGAGAGCAGCTATGCTCTCTGCTCAGTAGCAAAAGAGGAATTCCAGATCACCACTTTGTAGCAAAAATACCCTGACAGAAGCGTGGTCATCTCCACTGCTGAAAGGGCTGCTGTGGTTCAGGTTCAGAGACACTTCTTTCAGTGGCAATGGGAGACTCAAAGCAGACTGATGAAGGATTGGAAGCTCCTTTGGGCTCCTTTGAGAGAACATTGATTGATGTTGTGTATTACTTCTTCCATAAAAGAGCAAATATGGCAATGTGATTTTTTGTGTTGTGGTGGTAGTTTTTTTTTTTTAATAAAGTAAAATTGATTTCTGTGGAGAATTGGTTATATTGTGTTTCTTCACCTTTTTTTTTATGAACCTGATGATTAACTATATTCCACAGTTTAAGTCATATTTTCTCTATTTCATCTTTTCTTTCTTTCCAAAACAAAAAGGCTGTATTTTTGTTTTCCTTACACCTACACTTGAATACATTCTGCCAGGATATATGAATTTGAAATGTGAAGCAAGTTTTCTGAACTGTATGGCTAGCTAATAGCAATGCAAATTGGTTACCTAATGAGGAAAAGACTTCAGAAGGTTTTTGTTGAAGGGTCTGCTGAAGGAATAGCATCATCCTAAATCTCAGCCACGTCAGCCTAAATTCATCTTAAGGCGTGTCTATTCTATGCAGTATCTTGGATTGTTTAGCTCAGGGAATCTGGGAGAGCGAGGAAGTGTTTGAGTTTTTGTTTTCCTCTCCTGTTTGTTATCTTTATGTACTTGACACCATATTAGGTTTAATTTTATGAATGGCTTGGAAGGGCAGGCCTCATTGATTTCCTGTGGTAATTGAGCTCGTAAAACATTAGGCTCTTCTGGAAATGATCCCTGTTGGTGGGGTGTCTGCAGCGCTTCCCCAGCACAGCCAACACTGCTCTGCCTCTGCAGGGAGGTTGGCTGGGCTGAGGCTGCCTTTGCCTGGTGCTGGGGAGGTGCTGCTTTGATTCATGCCCCCCAAGGCATGGCAGGAGACCAGGCTGCAGCATTGGCAGCTTGCTCTGCCCTTCAAATGGTGCTCTGCTGCTTCTGTGCTTTCTGCTGAAATGCCCAAAACACACTTGAAGGAATTAGTGTGATGATAATTATGTAGGCTTAAGCCTTGGTGTTTCTCTCAGCTGAGAAGGCTCATCAGCTGCTCTTTCGGGACCAGTTTTATGGTGATTCTTAATATAACACATACTAAAAGGCCATACTATTTTGGGGTGATGGAGTTTCACCCCAACTGTAAGTTTGTTAAGGAAAGAGCATTTGTCTCGGGATGACAAATGGTACTACCATCAAGATACTGCCTTCTCACTTCCAAGTCTTTAGCACAAGTTCTTGGGAAGCCCAGTGCAGGGTTGGATTCACAGGCTGTCCTTCTTCCCAGTTCATCTGGCATGTGGCAAAGAGAAGAAGGCAGAAATCAGAACGCCTCCTTCCTGCCACGAAAAGCAAGCAACTTCCCAAGTTAGTGGAAAAAAAGGACCTTTCCATCTTAGGTGCATGCTAGATGTCAAAGATACTCTGTAAACTTACTTATATTTGTTTTTTAGCATCTTTCTTACTAGTGTGAGCGTGGTGCTTTCATCCTGAAAGTGATATTGATTTCTCTGTCTTGTAGAAAGTTGTCTTGTGTTCCCCACTCCAGAGGGAGGACAGACAAGTTTTAATCTTGTATCTTTAATCCAGCAGTCTAGGAATGTATCTCCATTTGTTCCTTAAATACAAACAAATAGTTATTTAAACATTTTTCTAAAGCTGGTAGTTTCAAGATATTTCCATCTACTGGCTAAGATAAAACCTGTTGTGTACTGGTGATAAACCATGATGAACAGTCTGAGATGTAAGCCCTTCCAAACTACAAACTTCAGCTATTAAATATTTGGTCTTGTGTTTATCATGAAAAACTTACTTGAAAAAGCTCCAGTTGAGGCGTTTTTAGGCACTTCTAATAGCTCTTCTTGTCAGCACAACATATGCATATGTGCTAAATATAGAATGCCAATTACCTGTTCTGTGCTGCTATCATTTTTCTAGTTACTGTATTTATAGAGCTTCGTCATTTTTAGGCAATCGAGTACAGCAAAGTAAGAGTTGGGACTTGAAAGAAAAGTGTCTTTCAGTGCTACTTTTTGATACATTTATGTTTGCTTGTTATTTGTCTGCATCAAATCAGATGCAAACCTGCCCCGTTTTAGTTTGGTGCGTTTGCATTTCTGGTTCTTGTGGGATCTAATGAAAAGGGAAAGGCCGTTTAACAGCGGAGCAGGTTTTGATGTATGACTCAAACAAAGTGTGTGAGCTCAGAGAAGCCAGTTGCTTCTAAGAAATGCAAATTCCATGTAAAATGGGAAGGAATAGAAATGCGCCATTGGAAATGTGCTATTTTAAAATTAAAATGTGATTAGAGACAGTGTGAAATTGCGTTAACGTTGACAACTGTGGGTCTGTTCTAATGAACACAGTTGCTGCAGCTTGGAGGGCTGAACGTTTTCGACTGCTGAGTTCCTTGCTAAGGGCTCATTGCTGCTCATGGCCGTGGCTTTTGTAGCCAAGTGACAAAGCCTTGAGTCTTCCAATGCTTACTCACCCTGCTTTGCTTCCTGCATAAACAAGAAATTCTTCTTTCATAGGCCAATTGTACCCATTTGGCTTATTGTAACTCCAGACATGGAATTTCTTATGGTTGTCCTGAGACTGATAATCCACTGTAGGAAGTGGTCAGGCAGTGTTCCTGAGGTGTAAGGCTTAAGCAAGGTCACCTTTTTCTGAGTCCTGAGCTGCTTTTCTCTGACCTCACAGTTTGTGAGTCCTGTGCTTTTAGCAAATTGGAAGAAGTCCCACTGGAATCTGCGTGCCTGGACTAGCCATGCCTGGGACATTTGGGACTGTCCCCATTTGGGTCAAAAGACACGCATGGCGAGGTCAACAAACGTGAGCTTATGAATTAAGTAAAGACAAATACCCATTTATATCAAGGCTTTGAGTTGCCTACCTGGTTTACTGCTTTTGTTTTCAGATAGAGATGAAGGATGTTGCAGTGGGCAATAAGCCAGGCACTTGATTCATAAGAGTGTCAAGCAGTCATCAGTTTGATTCTGCATGTGATAGACTGAATGCATTTTACTGAGTGAGTTGCTGATGAAAACATGCACTTCTCTCCTGTTTAACATCCTTGAAGTAACCTCTAAGGCTGAAGGATGAAGTTAGTTTACACTCACTTTTTCTTTCTGATGTGAACAAAATAGAATCTAACTAATGTTAGTGGTTGTTTACTGTTGTAGTCATGAACTTTTTTTTGGCACCATCTCAGAATGAACACATACCTGTTTGTGAGGTGTTAACATCAGAGTTCATGTCTTAGTCTGAAAAAAAGATGTCATCTTAAAGATTCATGATGGGATTTTGTGGTTTTTTTTTTTTTTTTATTTTGCATAATTATCCAAGCCTTATAATTATCCTTTTCATTTAGCTAAAATAAGTCATTTAAGTAGGGATATTGTTGCAATCATCTAAAGTGTGTTTATTATATGTAAGAATTAAATATCAAAGTTATGAAGTGTATTTAAATTTAATTTGTTCTTCTTCTCACTATTTCTTTTCCTCTGACAGAAATTATTCTTTTTGTTGCAGACTGAAAATGTACTTAACATCAACAAGAAAAACTGTAAAAATTGTGTGTCTTTGTTTCTGACTCCTTTTTCCACTTTATCAATTTACAGTTGCAGTGGGTATTTTACTGAACAGAAAAAGTGTTCTGAAAAAGAAAAATAGTTCCACACTAAGATTGACACTTTGTTTTTAATGCTAGACATTATGGGTTTGACTTTTTGTGATGAATAGATATGCTTATGCAAGGTAACCAAACCTTAATCTGATGTTAGCATTTTGTCCAAAGCCTTGTTGTTGCTTCTGGATGAGGATTACTTTTAGGTATAACTTCCATAAATCAGGCAGCCCCTGTGACTGTCCACTAGTCTGTACTAGAGGCAGGTGGTAGATGGAGGTTACTGGGGAGCCCCAATATGCAGCACTTTGGTTGTATGCAGCTCCAACAGAACACAAGGCTTGCTTATAAATGCTGTTAAACCTCAGTAAAAAATAAAACAGTCAAAAAACAGTCAAAAAAGCTCTTGCCTGGCCCCTGACTTGCTGAAAGAATACAATGTAAAGTAATTTGCTATATAGATCTCTTGAAATAATTTCAGTGTATTCACTGTTGCTTGCTCTTTCCAAACCAATCCTGTTATCAGGATGCATATTTGATATATGGACAAGGCTCACATTAGGTTCAGAATTGAATTTTTGCCTTTTCACCACATGTTTTAGGTATTCAAACAGTGCCTTATCAGTCAAGGTTTTAGGAAAGTGAAAATTACTTATTCATTGTTTTCTTTAAGGATGTTAATTTTTACTACCTGACCAGTCCTCAGCTTGCCACATCACCCCTTAATATTAACTTCCCTTTTAGGTGGATCCAGGCAAGTCACTATTTTAGATGCACAAATAGCTCTGTATTAACATTTACTAAATCTATTGTGTAATAATCTATTGTGTAAAAATCTTCTGTGTAATACAGTGGTATTGATCACTAAAAAGATTAAGTAGTTCTTTATGTTTTCAGATACTTTCAAAAATTATTTGTTCAAGTTAGGGGAATTGTAACTGTAGTACAATTTATCATATAATATAGCAAAAAATTCATTCAGAGTTAAGGATGTAACATCTCTGGATGGGTTTTATGAGATTATTTTAATCAGTGGCTGTGCCAGTGGCTTCCTGTGGGTCAGCAGTGACTTTATTTCGTGACAGGTTCTAGGTCTTTAAAAAAACTCCCAAAATTAAAAAATTGTTGCCAATCTGCATTATCCTTCTTGCTTCAAAAAAGTGGTGATTCATATTATCCACTCCTAAGATATCTCGTAGGATTTGCTGTGACTATGGGAGAAGTTCTACTGAGAGAGTCCTTTAGACTGAAGCTTCCAAAGCTTGCTACTTTAATCATTATTCCAAGTGCAAGTTACAGGCTTAAGCCTATTATTAGCTTGCATGCAAAAAAAATTAAATATATAATTTGACAACTAACTCCTACAAATTACCCATTATCCATTTCTTCAAAAGCTGTGAGCACTTCTGTATTCAGGCCAGTTTCCATGATTGCTCTTAGTCACTGTCATGGGGCTCTGTGTTAATTTGACTGGAGCTGGCAGATGCAGGGTGTGCTGCCTAATGTGCTAGCCAGAACCTCCACAGAGGTTAGTTTGCAAAGAAATAATAAAGCATTTGTTTTCAGAGAAGCAGATTTTGGGTTTGAGTGTTTTCCTTTCTTTGCATTCATCCAGTGACCAGCTGCACAAGTGTCTCTCCAATTTTAGGGCTGTACTTCTGTTTGAATCTCCAGGTCTAAACCTGAGCCTGCAAGTTGAAATGCCTGACTGTGATTTCAAAACCCACTAAAAAACAGGAGTAAGTTTTTTCTTTGTTTTTTCCCATTCTTAAATAAAGCCTATTCTGTCAGTAGTTTGTGTGTGGCATGGGGCGGCTGTCTTTTTCAGAAAGTGCCTGTCTGACAGAACTGAATGGAGTCTGGGAACAAAGCAAGTTACTTTCCTCTGTCCAAGGAAAGTGAAGGAATACTTTCAAGTGTTTTTTTCTTTTGTTTTCCTGCATAATGATATAAAGACTTTCTCTTACAGCCCATGGATTGAATTCAGGGCTGTTCAATAGCATGTCTGGCTCTGGCCTTTCACGTTTTTGAACACAGATCACAAAGAAAAGGGGAAGGGAGCAAGCGGTGCTTCCTCCTGCAAGTCAGTCCAAGCCCCAGAGCTGGATGCTCGGAATGCAGCAGGCTGGTGTGAGAGACTCCAGGGCACGGGGCTGTGCTGCTTCGTGCTGGGAGAGGTCACAGTGAAAGGGACAGTGACTCAGTGGTACTGCCAAAGGGCTGGGTCTCCTCCCATGTACAGCTCTCCTAGGAGAGCCACTTTGGGGTCATGGCTATTCTTTGTCAGCACAGACTGGCTGACTGTGTGCTGGCTGGCTGTGTCAGATCATGGTTCAGATCCTCGTCCACATGGGGAGCACAGGGTAGAGACCACTGGATAATCTGCATGGTTGCATGGCAGAGACTGGCTGAAAAGTGGGTAAAAAATGCAGTGAATAGTGGAGTGTATTAAGGAAGCACAAAAAGGTTTGGTTCTGGGGAAGAAAGTTAGATGCCTGTGCTTTGGAGAAAGGAAAGGTGCAAGCCAAGCTCACTGTACTGGAAGAAGCTGTCTAGTCCTTGATTGAACTGGCCAGAGGTAAGAAAAGAGTGGCCAGAGGTCAAGGGGATGACAAGCCTTTAGCAAGGATTGAAGGATATAAAACATCCTGGTAGCACTTACTTGCTTGAAAGAAGATTGAATCTGGACAGTGACTCTGACAGGATCACTGGAAACACTGAACACGTTTTGAGTGTGCTGATGGCACCTGCTTTAAGAGGGAACTTCTGTGTTCCATTCCTAGACAATGTTGCCATTTATTTCAAGTGAAGTGCTGACTGTAATGGCTGAGAAAGCCATCGAAAATTTGTGCCTAACAGAGCAAATAATTGCATAAGGATCAAGCCTGTAATCACTCCAAATAAAAACTGGAACATTTGAACTTGAAAACACAGACTTCTGCATGTCAAATCTCTCCTTGGTTAATGATTATTGACATTACCATTACACTATAAAGACTGCAACTCTCTGGTAATTTTTGTACCCTTTTGTGCTGCAAAAGTAATGGATAGAATCAAGTAATGCAAAGAGCAAGAACTGACCAGCAAAAGTTCCTTTTCAACATGTATTCTTAATGAAAAATAGTCGTGTCCAGAACCAGTCTTGGATGATCCCTAGAGATCTGCTTCAGTTTTCTGTGGATTTGAAAGAAATTAGGAAAAAATTTCATTCCAGGTGTCACCATCAGGATTGTAAAAGGGGAATCCTATTGAGTTTAGTCAAGTGGATGAATTAGGCTTTTATTTCTTCCCTGATGAAAAGGCTCTGAACTTGCGATTTTGGAATTGGCCTTTTTTTAGCAGAACAGCTAGAGTAGAGTTGAGGGAAAATTGAAATGTGAAATCATGACTGATGCAAATATTCTGGTTCCATCTCAGGCTTTCCCAAGCTGCAGCTGCATGCTCGCCCTCTGTAGCAGGTGTCCTAGTGAGACATTGCCTTTGGAAATAGCAAAATAAGTTAGATGTAGACTTGCCAAACCTTGAATGCATTTAGTTGGAGAGCAGTGATGAGGTGAGAAAGGATAAACAGTAGTGCAGAAACTGCAGAGGTATTGCCTCTTTGTACTGAATAATTGGAGTGCCATAGTGAGAAGTCCATTGTTCTGTTGTGAAGTACATCTAGTGCATCATGCTAGTTCCATTCCCATGCGATGCCCAAGGTGTTGTTCTTAGTCCTGGCCATGCTGTGAAGAAGTAGTATCTATTGAAGTAATTTTGTAAAACCCAGCACATCATGTCCTCGAGAGCTTTGTCATCAAAACCTGAATAAAAAAACACTTCAGAATTTTTCCCCCAGCTACGTTACTGGCTGTAGTAGAAAAAGTGAAAGCTGAAATGAAAGGATTTAGGCATTTTGTTGAAGATGAATCATACTCTGTTTTATATTGCAAAATGAACTCATGGTGTATTATATTGTATTTGGGGAGAAACTGGGGTTAGAATATGGCTTTAGACTGAGTCCGTGGAGTTTCGGACTGTCTTGGAATGGCTGTCATCAACTATGGCACTTGTACCACATTTTAATTTTACTGAAAAGCTGGTTGTGGATATAAGATGAAAATCTTTCAGTTTGACCTCATTTTTTGATCTTTATCTTCAACAGATTCAGAGAAAAACTGAAAGCAAAACTATAAATTAGAGTGGACCTTGCTAATGAGAGCTGGTTAATTACATTCATTTGCATGCCTTCAGTGTTGAGGTGAAATTTGCTTAAACACTGAATTCTTCCCTTAAATGAAGACCTTTCATTTTATCTTTCATTTCCAAGACCATAGCATGGATCATGGGTTGACATTTTTAATAGTTTGTAAATTACAGTATTATAGTTTTTGGTATTATTGTAATTTGTTTTCACTTGCTTTTAAAGACTCAGTTCACAAGCAAGAAAACTAGAGTAACAGTCTCTAAGAATTTTTGCTATTACCTTGTTTTGTTTAATGCAAAAAAGCTCCAGTGTATCTGACTTCCACAGCATGTGTGTGAAAATTTTCTTAGTGTACTGTTTATACTGGGTACAAGTTAGGAAATGTGTTTTGGACATTTCCAAAACACAGGTATTCTTTCCACCTGATATGAAGAGTGGTGTGTCTTATTCAGAAAGCCCCGTGCCATTAAAGGATCACATTCATTACTGTTCACTCATATTGACTTACATGTCATCAATTGTTTTGCAGCCTCAAGGCCATTTTATACATGGTTGGACAGTTAAATGTTTAAAATGATTTTGGAAAGGGCCAAGAGCTAGGAGTCATTGAATTTCTTACTATTGTGTTTGAAATTTTACAAGCAGCCCTTGTGTTCTGTGCCTCTGAGAAATATGGGGAGGTCAGCTAATCCAGCCAAGGCCTGATGGGCAGTTTTGCAGTTCATCAGTGACAAGGCCTCATTACCAATACATAATTCAGCCTTGGTTAAGCCTGGTGGCAAATGTGCCACCTGCTTGCAGACAGTCCTGTGTCCTGCCAGACCTTTGTTCAAAGACATCCCTTAGATCTGTCAGAGCACCCAGGTCCTGAGAACTCAATCACAGAGGTGACAGTTGTGATCACAGGGAGCATCACACGGGGATCACCAAGGTGTGTATTAACTCAACAAAAAAGAAGCAAAACTTACACATAATATAAAATTAATCTGTGGGTTCTGTGAAGTTACTCCAAGAAAACTTCTGTGCTGAACATAGCACACTCAGATGAAGTAAGCGAAAAGAGTCTTTAATTATATCAAGTAAAGTAAGTGGTGGAGGTTATGGATATAAACCCTGATGTCTGGGAGCTGAGACTAGTTGAAAATAAATGAGTAATATGGAGAAATTTTCCAAGAGCAGATTATTCTGTAATGGTTTCCTGAAGCTTCACTACAGTATTTATAAGTCCCCGTCGTCAGGGATAGGATATTGAACCAAATAGCTGACTGGTCTGATCTGATATTCCAGATCTATTGAAAAACAAGGAGGCTGAGTGGAAGGATACTGCAGTGTAAATTGTGATAGCAGAAAATTGCATTTAATGAAAAAGTTATTTAGAGCTCATACAGGAAGAACGTGGAACGAAGTATTTTTGTTGCAGATAAGAAAATGCATAAAGTAAAAAAGGCATTGTTTAACTGTGTGGAAGATTGAAGTTGAGCAATTTGAGATTTTAATGAGTCAGGATTGTGGAGTACAAATACACTGATATTTCAGCTTGGAAATATTATGCTGCTTTCTTTCTTTGGCTGAGATTGTCCTGTGTGTGAATTCTAAAAATGCAACTCTCAAGTCCTGTTGTTGAAATAATTTTCTTTTCCTTTAAAACAGCACATAACAAACCAGTATTTACACTACCAAAATTATGTTTGTGCATAATTATGCACTTTAAACTGTTCAATTGAACATATGTAAAGAACCATGAAAAGAAGGTTTGCACATTGCTTTTCTTATCTCTGCTCACCTGCTTTGCCAGCTAGTGAGGGATGCTCCCTGCATGGTGACGTTCCACTCTGAGCAGTCGTTGTCTGTGTAGTGCTAGGGACAGAAATAGGGATGAAGTTGTCAAATTGTCAAATTTAGAACTAGTGGTATTTTAGGGTGGGGTTTTTTTTTTTGTTTACTTATAGTCATTTCATGTATGGAAACTTTGGAAACTTCCATGGTGTTGCTGGTGGTGTTGGTTTGGGGTGTGTTTGTGGAAGGTTGGTTGTTCCCCATCCTCCCAGTTGGTGCAGAACTGTGGCCCTGTGTTTAAATCCTTGGTTTTCCCAACAACTGACTGAGGCGTTGTGCACACTGGAAAGATCAGTGGCATATTCTGAGTTTATAGGAGTGAGCTTTTGTGTCAGCAAATTATGACCAGAGAGAGAATATTTTTGCCCAATTATTCTCTAACAGTGAATTTCTTACAAAAGTATCACAGACATAATTTTGTCCTCACCTTTGTATGTGTAAAGAAAATCTACCTGTATGTACAAAGAGATGTATTTATAAGGAAAAAAAATCCCTCTCTGCTTGTGGAGGGTTTTTAGGTGAGAGACTGTAACCCCGTTTTTATGTCTCAGGTCCAGTTATTTCTTTCTCCTCCTTTAAAATTGAGTAATCTGCATTGTCACTCCTAATTCTGTACAACAATACATGTCCCGTTTCAATCCTATTTAGAACAATAAGGTATCCAATTTGCTGCTAAATGGCTTGACAGACTGTTTAGTTCTCCACAAGCTCCAAGTGAGTGTCAGATCTTCCAATGTGGTGTTCGTATGTCAGCTGCAATTTTATAGATACTCTTTACCACTGTAAGTATATAAGGACATTAGATGGCAAAGAGAAAGTGTTGGTATTGTCTTCTGGAAAGAAAAGCAATTCAACGTTTACAAAACTTGCATGTCAACAAGACAGAGTTATTAATGTTTTATTTTTGTGAAGAGTGACTTGAAATTGTTTCAGTTCCAGAATGGAAGAATTGCATAATAAAATCCTGACACTAAATTAGGAAAGGATTATGCTGAAGAGAAAGCTCCATTCATTGCTCAGAAATCCTGTCATAGACAGAGAGGATCTTCACCGTTGGCTGAATGGACGGGAGATTTTGCGCATGATGTATTGCAACGTTTTATGACAGATGCTCATTGTTTAATGACTTTTATACTTCAGCAAAATTTGTACAGCTTACTTGGCTAACAAAGACTAATTATTAGAGTTAATATGCCATCAGCAACGCACATTATAGGCTTACTGGATTTGAGAGCTTATTTAGCATTTTTAGGAAAACCAACCTTTCTTATTGAAATAGGTATATTTTTCTTTTTTCCACCTTCAAAATAATAAGCAAGGAAATCTCAAGATGCATGAGAAAGAGGGAAATTGGCAAACTCATTCTTTGAAAATAAATCAGATTGTTTATCACTTGTACAGCTACTGTCTAGCACTGTGCCTGACGATCATAATTGGTCTTTCAAACAATATATACAAATTAATTGACATTTCTATCTGGCATTCGTCTAAGATGTAAATATGGGCTATGATTGCAATTCAAATGAGTCTGAAATTTAATATCTGGTTATAATCAGAATCGCTAAAGATGTCTCGCTAATTTAATTGACATAATTGTTATAACATCTCTAATTTTATGTTGATGTCTGAGGTAATGACTGCTGAGTCACCTCTGCTTTGGGAAGATTTTAAAATAAAAATAAGCATACCTGGGGGTGGATTGAAAACATGTAGAAGAAAAGTTTATGTCAGTTTTTGTCTCTCTTTTGGTAGTTTGCTGTAGGGGAATGAATGAAATCTGGAGGTGTACAGCAGTATACCAGCCCTATCATTCTCTAGTAAAGATCAGCATGAAAAAGCAAATGGTTCATTTATTGGACTGAATCACTGTTACTTATTTACAGGACCAAAATAGTTTCCTTCATATAAAAAGCCTTCAGCCAGTTCTCCTCGGATAGGAGGATTTATTTATGAAGTCTCTCTGGGATAATGTGGGATGATTCACTGTTTTTGCTACTTGCCAAAAATGACTCCTGCAGATTAGTAGAATTTAAGCTATTGTAAGTACTGGATAACTTGTTAAAGAAAGCCAGGGACCCAAATCAGTTGAAACTGCCAAGAGACAGTTAAAAATCTACCTGGTGGAGACAACGTGCTGGTCGGTTGCTGACATCCCTGTGTTGCCACAACCAGCCCCAGCTACTTGGGTGGGAGCAACTTTCCAGTGTAGAAATGAGGACACTGTCATTCCCAGCTTTCTGTCTGATGCAAAAGCTTAAAAATTTTCTTAAGTCGGACAGAGTAGAGCTGAACATTGGTTTATGAGCTAAAATTATCTTGATTACTTGACTGTGGAGATCAATCTCCTGAGTTTGACTTCACCCCATGTCCCAGCTGAAGACAAACGCGTGATTGTATGGGGAAGATGAGAAACCAAACTGACTGCTTAATTCAGTATGTGCTGACAGACTGACCCTGTTCATGATTTGGGGAGGAGGGGAGTGAGGGGGAAGCTGGAGAAGCAACAGGAAGAGAGGAGCTGTTGGCAGTCGTGCAGCCGAGCAGCTCTGGGGGATGTGGGCACCACAGGCTGTGCCTGATGTGTGGCTGAGTGCACAGACCAGGGTGGTGCTTGGGAGACAGCCATTTGTCTAAAACCTGGGGTATTATTGCCTTCAGTTCTCTTAATGTATCAGGGAAAGTAAAGATTCAGTACAGAGGTAGAGGTTGCCAAGATTTACTTTATCCATGCTCTGTGTCCATCTGGGTTCCATTTTTAGGAATTGTCTCATTTCTAGTGTGCTACCTGAGTTTAGGCTTCATGTGCTGTTCTCAAAATTCAGATGTTCTCTATCAACATAATGGTTGTCTAACAAGCTAACCTTCCTGTTGCTCTTGGATTTTCAGTAAGCTTTTCAAATGTCTGAGAAGATAAAGTTTTCCTTAGAACAGAAATGATCTTCCTCCCTCTAGTCATGTGCCTTTTTTTTTCCTTTCTGATTTAGCAAGTGTCAGGAGATTGTATCAAGATGTGAGAAGATGCATCCACTCCCTTGTCAAAAATGAAGTTTTTTGCAAACAGTAGGATATCTCCAGGCTGCCCTGCTACAGTGGTTTGAATCACCTGTGGCCATGTCAGAGGGGATAGTCCCAATGTTTGTGGGTAGATCTTGGTTTTGTAGGAACTATAGAGGGGGACAATGTCATGCATTATTTGAATATTGTTTTAAAAGGGGAGGAGTGGATTAATATTCCCCAAGAAACAGCAGTGGGATCTGATGATGTCTCCATCTGCTCTTTCCCCCCCCACCCGAGAGATGAACCTTGTCACGTTTAGGAGCAGTGTTTTCACAGAGGTGACCGTCATTGCTGTGACATCAGGCATCTAATAATAACTCCCTAGCAAGTCATCTGCTCTCTTCTGCTTCACCCACTCTTAGTCACTATACCAGTTTCTGTAGGCTACAACTAGTAGGCTATTTATTAAAAGCAGTAGCTAGTGAAAAATGGTTTTCTTAATCAAGTTTCTCCTGCCAAAAATGTAAAATCAATGAGATCAATTTTAGGTGCCTTGAATCCTGTCCAAGTCAGATTACTTGGCAAGTCTTGTTTCCTCAGCTGCTTCCATACCTTCCATTCACATTCCAGGTGCTGAGGAACACCATTTAAAAGTTTGTGCTTATTAAAAATAATGTCTTAAAATTCTTTGTAAGGGAGTAAAAGTATTTGGCTGGTGTTCTTCCTGTGTCCCATCCAAATTTGGCACTGTATTGCATGATGGTGTCTTCATTTACTCTGAAGGAGAGGGTCAAGGTTATCTGAGAATAAATCACCCACTTCTGTATCCTTCTCACCTCAGTGTTACCCCTGGGGTCATACCTGGAAATGCCAAGGGGAAGCATGACATTATTGGAAGTCTGCCTGTAGGCAAAGGAGTTTGTGTTTTTTCTGACCTTGTTGACTTTACAGGTTGGTAGCTGTGCTTATGCCAGTTTTCTAGGTAAGCTCACTTGTGCCCTGGTTCTTGCAGGAGTGTGACGTTTCACTTCCTTTTTATAATCAGTCACAAGCTCTTTGCTTGGGAGAGCTGTTCTTATGGTGGGGGAGCAGCAAAGCCAAGCCAAGGACCCACTCCTTCCCACACAGGCAGAAGCTTGTCTTGCCTTCCAGGAAGGACAGAGAACTGGGAATGCCCTGGAGAGCTGCCTTGAATGGGATGTAGTAATGTAGCAAAAAACGACTTTCTAATTTAGTTTGTTCAATTTTTAGGTCAATATTCAGCTAACAAAAAAGAAAAATAATTGTATAGATTGGAAGTTTCCCAGTGGAAGATTATTTGTGAATAAAAAGGCTTATGCTAGTGTAACTCATTGCTCAGAAGCAATGACAGTTTTTGACACCACATGGCACTTTACAGTGGAGGCTGTCCAATGGTACAGGAGAGTGCACTGGAGCCTCCACCACACTGTCATTTCACTTCATCTTATCTACACAGGTTTGTCAGTGTGCTAATTTATGGGAATGTTCCTCTTTAACTTTTGCACCATCCTTTTTCTGTATTCATTTTTCTTCTTTCAGTATGAATCCATGGAGCATAAGTTGGGAGAGGGAGCACAGATTAAAAATTCTAAATTTTATGGTATTTCCTCCATGTTGATTTGTGCTCTGTGTTTCTGAGCCAACTCCTTAGTTCCTTGTGTTTTAAAACTGGACAGTAGACTTGCTGCTGTCATGAGGGTCATAATTTTATTGGTCTTTCTGTAGGTAAATATCTTAAAAATAATTGTATTTTCAAACTTATTTCTGGAATATTCCTCTTTTTTTTCAGGGCATTTTGTACCTCAGTGCACAGTTATATTTTTTTCTTCCAATTTACCTTTTTTGTTCATTCCAACTATATTGCTAAAATGTTTCTGCTCACAAATCAAAATAAAGAAGTATCATTAAGTAGTCTTAGGAAGATCTCAGTTCTGAGCTTTCAGATAGTCTTCTACTAACAAATTACAGATATTCAGCTGAAGTTGGGGAAGAGGAAGGTTGTAATTAAGGGTCTGGATTAGTTTTTTTTGCCACCTGCCTTCTTTCAGCCAACTTTTGTACCTCTGAGATTCAGGGCTGCTCTTTGGAGCAGAATGGGTGTGTTTGACTGATGAGCCAGCTGGTTAGGGGAACTTGGTTTTAAAAGCTATCTACACTGAAACAGCTGGAAAACATATTTCCCAGTCCAGCTCCAAGAAAGAGTAATAGATCTGTTTGACAGCATTGATATTTCACTACCAATTGCCGTTAATCATTAGAATTAATGCAAAAATGGTGCAGGGAGGCACTGGGACACAAATGTGACTTCAGTGTCCATGCAAGAGACAAATGGCTGCTCCAAGAGAGGGTATCCATAAGCAAGGAAGTGGGGTGTGCTTGTGGCTGTGTGAGCATGCTTGGATAAAGGACTGTGATGGAGAATCTGGGTCTTCTGGTGTGAGTGCCTAGAGAGTACTGAGTTGGTTTATATTTTATTTATTTAATTGCTTTTGTGAAAGGGCTGGTGTGTTTTGATATTGTGTGGTATTGTAAGGCTGCATTATAAATAGTTTATGGGAGGAGTAAAATATCATATAGCAATAATTTTGTCTTTGTGTGTTGAATAGTCTCTCTTCTGGGGATGTTAAAAGTTGTTAAGTGTTTGATTTTTTACCTTAATAGATCGTCTGGAGTTTTAAATATCTTATGAGACCTTCTGTAAGCTTTCTGGCTGAAAAAAGAGTTTGCTCCCTTCCTCCTTTACAGCCACACTGCTTTGCAGCTGCTCAGCCTCAGCAGTACTTGCTGGTAGATGTCCATAAAAACTGCAGTGATCAGATTCTTTTGAGATTCAGTGAATTTATATGAAGAGCTGATATTAGGGGTACTAGATGCTGGTACATGTGAATGCAGCATTCACTTAGGTCTTTTCTGAGCAAAGTGGTTACAAGGATATTAGTAAGTTGGTTGGCAGCATAGCTTGGTACAGCCTATTTGTATGGACTCCCCTAAAAGTATGTTACTTATTGTCCATTACCCTGGGAGGTGTTCATGCAAGTTTGATAAAGTCAACTTAAGTAGATATAGGGAGAATTCTTTCCTGTGTTTCAGGATGTGAATTGTCTTGCACTGCTCGAAATTAGGAAGACTCTCCACCTATAGAAATATTTTTAAAACTATATCCATTAGGTGGTTTTGTATTTAAATGGGTTGAATGCAACACCTTGTAAAAGACCAGGTAGTCCTTTTAAACCCCTTTGTTGCTCACACCTCACCACGCAGGCTAATCATATCCATTAAGAACTTGATGGGGGGAAATTCATGGCTCAGGACTAAATAAATTAAAATAAGTTTTTGGTCCTTTGAGGTGCAGACTCCTTGTTGCTGTTTTCAGTCATAGGAAGAGCTGTATTGGATCTGACAAGCCCAGGGTGTTCCTGGCCAGCACAGATACTGTTAGGAAGGGGGAAGCACAGGGCAGTGCTTTCCCTGGTGAATCCCCTGAACTTCCTGCAGTTGGCCAGCCGGAGGCTTTCCGAGCTGCACTGTTGGCTTGGTCATCTTGTTCAATAGTCAGCGATGAACTTATTTCCCCTGAATTTTTTCCATAAAGCCATTTATACTTTTGGCCTCTACAGCATAGAGTTTCACAATTTAATGATTTTGTTTGTGTGGAAAGGCCCTTCCTTTTGTTTTAGTTTGATTTTTTTTTTTTTAAACCCACTGAATGATAATTTCTGTGAATCCCCATGAGTTTTCTGTGTTTACAAGAGAGGAGATAGTTCAGAAAGTTAAATAAAATATGAAACTGCTAGAGAAAATATTCTTAATCAGATGGACCTTTGGCTTCATCTTGTGTAACAGTTCATTCATTCCTGTAAATAATTAGGTGAAATTCCTGTAAAGTGCTGTAAGTAGTTCTTAAGGAAAGTGGTATTCCAGGCAACTGGGCAGCTCCAGTTTTTGCATTGACTTCTTGTCCCTCTGAAAGTACATTCATTTTGGGGGGGGGGTTTCACCTTTTAACTACTTTTTAGCATTCAAATTAAGTATCTCAGTAGACAACAGTATCTAGGAATAAGGAAAAACCAGTGCACAGTGAGGTGAGTTGTACGGCTCGAGAAACTTGGTACCTGTATCTGAAGGATTTAAGCTTCGTTTGAACAATAGGGAATTAAAATGTTCCTGATTTTTTGTATATTGTTTCTCTCTTCAGTGACTTTGAGATGTGAAGAGGTGGAGTGATAAATTAATGCAGTTACAAATTATCTCAAAGGTTAAAAAATTAGCTATTTCTGTTCTGACTCCAGAACAACTGAATAAAATGAGAACAGGTGACTAGGAAATGGCACTTAAGAGTAGAGTCATCTGAAAAGAGGAGTTGAAAATTTTGCACCTTGCTTTCTCTTCTTTTAGCAGAGAATATGCATTTCCCTTCCCCATGCTTTTAACAGTTATTTTATCAGTGTACTTTTTACAGTGGTCTTAAAGATTTAACAAGAAAATTGCTGTATGAAAACTGATGAGATCTTTTAGTGTGTCACACTCAGAACCTGCTTTAATAACCAGATACCAGGTGGAGTTCAGCAGCAATGGTAGCAATGGGTAGTTCATCTGGGTCCTTGTAACTGCAACTTGTTTTCGAGCAGAAGATTTTGTTTCCTATCAGAAAGATCCAGGCTTATATGAAGAAGACTATTTTGGTGGTAAGGATTTGAAGAAGTTGAAAATCTATTCATGATCGCAGCAAAGCAAAGAAACCTCATATTTAATGGAATATGTTATACCAAAATAATCTCAGTTTATGGTTATCTGATCATAAACAAATAAAACTGTCCTACTTTTTGCGTTTGACCTGGGATGGAAAAACTGATGAAAACCTGGTAGAGGAAAGATAACTCCCCTTTCCTCGTCATTGTCCCATCCACAGCCCCCAAGTGTGATTTTGTCAGAGTTATCTGAGTCTATTGATTTCTGTAGTACTTGCATTTACCTCACTGTAGAATGTTGGGGAAAAAAATACACAGTATTTGAACTGTATCTGTTGTCTTTTCAAATTTGATTTTACTCGTAATTTCTTTCAGTTTCTTAGTCAGTTTGTTAACGAAAGCTACATCTGACTGTGATACAGAGGGATGTTTAAGCTATCCATCTCCCTTGTGGATGTGAGTTGCTACTGGACTTCATATGGCTCAGCTGTTGCAATGTACACAGTTTTAGTGATGTGTGCATTATAATAGGTACACAAGTCTGTGGTCACTAGATCTTATTTTTTTTTTTAATTTAACACTGTTGCTTCTTTCTCCTAAGGAATAACCAGTATTTATGTTGCAACTTTTTCCTGTATTTGTAGGGTTTTTGTATTGAGTCCAGAGAGTCTAAATGGCACAACAGAAGACTGAAAGGAAAAATGTGCTTCATAAAGGGGTTGCCAGAGGTGGAATTACACTAGAATTATTAGGGTAAAAATAGTTTAAGAAAAGTTGGGTTATGTTAATGACCCATGTTAATGTGATGTACACACATGTTAATGTGTGTACATCAGGAGAACCTTTTTTTCTCAGATAGCTTTGGTTACTGCTTCCTTGTAGTATGGAAATACAGTATCTAGAAAATGAACTGTTATGTTTTCAAGACTGTTTTGAAGCATGGGATTAAGCAGCAAGATTAATACTGTATAGGATCAGTTCACAAGGCTAACATGGGCCAACTGGGTTTCCTAAACCAGATATATTTATCCGTAACACACAATTTCAGGATTGTGTATTTTCACAGACCCTTTGTAATTAGATTTTTGACTCCTAATTGCACTGATTTTCCATACAGCTTGCCACCAAGACTTTAAAATGTGTCACAAGAAAAGATTTGAGCTAAAAATAGCATGTCCTCTTCATTTGAAAATGAAAGCACATAAACATAAACATGTAAATGATTTCTGTGTTGTGGAGCAGGAGGATTGCTAAAGGGCTGCTCTTTCCTCCCTCCCTTTCTGAGCTGTCTTGATGCCTCTTCAGCTTGTGCACTGTGAGTCACACTGATGTAATTCCCCACGTTGACAAAGCAAAATTCAGCAGATCCAAGACTTGTTCTATTTTGGGATTTACAGATTTGGGATTTGGTAGCATTGTAGACATCTGAATATAGGAGTAACAGTTTTACTGTTGTGTTACCCCCCTATGACTTCGTATGTCACACAAGTGATCTCTTTCATACTCATTAGCACCTGAATGATACCATTCTCTCAAAGTTTTCTCTCTTTCCCTTCTTACTACTTATTAACACTTTTCATTAGAGGTGATAAGGCTGTATTAAGTTATTACTGTTAATACAACAGAACAGTCCAAAGACTGGAAGTTGCTGTTCTGGAGGCTCCTGTGCAGTGTGAGAACTTGAACCCATGCTGTGTTCCTTCCTGCAAGGATCATTCCTTTGCTGAAATAGTGATGATCCTAACTCAACTGGAGATTTCTGTTTCAAATACCGTTTTTTGTGGAGGTTCATCATATTGTACTGCTTTTTGAAAGCGAAATTGAATGTTACTAGGTGTGTTGAAAGTGAGGATGCAAGTGGCTGAAGCCTAAAATTACTCACCATGATGAAAAAGAATTTTTATTAAAGGAAAAGAGTGCTGTTTCTTTTGTGGTGTGCAAAGCTTAATGAGTGATGTGTCATCTACCAAATACCTTCAGTTTCCAGGTCTGCTGGAAAAACTGGCATATTGCAGTTGGTCTAGGTGATAGTTTTAGATCCCTTCC
>WEIV01024872.1:518464-623973 GCA_013390005.1 Calyptomena viridis
CTGCCCTGCCCTGCCCTGCCCTCCTCTCCCCCCTCCCCCTTCCCTTTCCCTTTCCCCTTCCCTTCCTCTTCTGTAATTATAACCAAAGATACTGCAAACTACTGTTACATTAAACTAACCTCATTTTCCACTAGCACTGTGTTGCCATAGTTTAATAGTTCATTTCTTGTCTCCCAGGTGTTAGGAACGTAGTCCATACATGCAAGTAAATTGTGCATAACATTCCCAAAGCAGGAATGTCTCTTCTTTTTCCATCATGGATTTTATTGAAGTGATGGGTGTCTGTCAAGCTCACTTTTGCTTAATGTCTAAAATTCTTTGAGCCCTGTGTAAGCCCAAGTGTAACAAGACCCCTCAGGGATTAGTTTACTCACACAATGAAGTAGGCTGTGACTACACCTGAATGTTAATGGCAGGTGTAATAAAACAAATGTTCTTTCTGCTTTTTGTTTGTTACCCTTGTACATATTGCACTCCCACTAGAAAATCATATCCTAATTCTTTATGAATGGCATTTCACACTTAATGGAGACCTTTTTGGTAACTTGGGGATGTAAATAATAGTGTATATGTGCTGTATTAAAAATATTACTGCCTTCTATTTTTTGACCATGTAATACAAGTCATGAGGCAGAAGTCAGAAGCTGCAACCAAAGGTAATATAACTAAGTAGTTCTTGTATTTTAAGGTCATAGCTTAGGGAGGCATAAACAGTTCAGTCTTTTGAAAATTGCTTGTTACTGCACATTGGAAATAGAAATACTTACTGAAGATAATGTGGCTAAAATTGTCCAAAGCATGTGACATACATTGCAAGAGAAAAGGAGTGAGTTAACCAAAAGACTTCAACAAGGTCTACGTATAGCATTTAAATCTTCTAACCTCTGAATTTTGGATGCTGTTTAGAGTGTGGCTGATTAATTTTCATTCAATGAAGGTAAAATTCAATGTGGAAAAGCTTATTGCAGTAATCTTGTAATCAGAACATAACTACAGACAGACCAGAATACGCTCTTTTAAAGCAAGATTGGGTTGGAAAGTAAGAGTCAATAACTCAGATAGCAAAATATTTTCTGATTCCTGCCTCCTGCTTGGTCTTAAATTTTGGAATTACAACGTCTGTTGCAACTTAGATCAATGACAGGAAAACAAAAGAGATCCACGGTGATGGTTTTAGAGACCTCGGGTATTCCTCCTCAGGCAACGCTGTGGATCACTGAGGGGCAAACTTGGTCATGCATTTTCAGTGCTGACTGATGCATTGCACAGCAGAGCCATACAGTCTTTTCTATGGAGAAAAGCAAAATTGTGGCCATTCTTTCATTATTTACATTTGTACAGAATGACATGTTTACTTGGGAGTATTCAAGTGTAGTTGCCTGTAGTGAGAGTTGAATTCTCTGTGTTCTGCAAAGCAAAATACTTGGTGTGGTGCAATGTAACAGTGTCAAAAGTCTCCTTGTTATCCGAAGTAAATGAAACAGATTTTCTTGTTAAGAGCTTAAACAACAGCATTAGAACCAAAATGTTTACTGTGGGATTAAGAAGTTTCTCAACAGAAGTTTTGTTCTTGCTTATGAAAGGAACTTCACAGTGGATTAATAGCATTAAAACTAAGGCTGTGGAATACAGTTTTAATACT
This sequence comes from Calyptomena viridis, assembly GCA_013390005.1. NCBI lineage: Eukaryota > Metazoa > Chordata > Aves > Passeriformes > Eurylaimidae > Calyptomena > Calyptomena viridis. The sequence continues at coordinate 520,107 of WEIV01024872.1, forward strand.
AAAATAACTTTTTAAAGAGAGACTTAATTACAATGATTAGTGTAGTTCTTATTGATTGATAGTATATTCCAACTCAAAATCTTAACTGGGTTTTAAGTATTCCTGTGTAACTCTGCACTGAAGGGTTGCTTAATTTAAAAACGAAACAACAATGTAAGAAAGTGAAAGATGAATTTGATTCATATGCACCTGGTGTTTTTGTTTCATACAAGTTACCATGAGAATGAGATGCCCAGATGTGTTAACAGGGGTGCTTCCCTGGCAGTCCAGAATTGAGGGAAGAATGTCTTTCACTTTATTTTTGTTTGCAACTACTGCTCACTCAGTGTTTTCTGGGGAGTGTTACAGTTCTGTTTTCTTCAGGACAGGTTGTTCTCCTGAACAGGGGGCTTTTAGGTGTTCCTTAAAGGGTCAGGAGGTTTTCTGTTTTTTTTTTCTCCACATATTGTGTGGCAGTGAATTAGGGTTTGAGCAAGTCTTTCCTTACATGTGTTGCATGTCTGCTGTTAATAAATGCTTTGGTAGCTGTAACAGAGATGCAGGTGTCCTTTAAGTCACAATGCCAGGGTGTTCCCCATGGGGTGGTTTGTTACACTTCATCTTTGCCAATTTTAAACATTTCTTAAATCCCTTGGCTAGTTGCTCATGACCTCTATTTTCTTTCTCTGTTTGTATTTGTTAACAAAGTGGGTCCATGTAATAAGCTTTAAGAACACGTTCACTACAGGGCTTAAATAAGAATGTTTGGAAGGAAAACATTGCCTTTTTTCCATGCAGCACATTGGAAACATTTTATGCATCTGAAACAAGTCTTGGACCTAAAAGAGATGGTATCTAGTGTGGGTTAAGTTCAAGGTTGTGACCAGCAGGCTGCAACAATAGCCACATTTGGCAGAAGTGAAAAATTTCACAGGAATTTTTTTAGTGTGGTTTGATTTATGTTCTGACTATTACATGTGAACAGCTAAGCTGTGAATCTGCTTAAATTTAAACATGCAGGTATTCCCACTGGCTGAAATGAGACTGTCCATGCTTCAGTGAAATGTAGGCACTGGCATTCCCAGGGCTGGAAGACAACAGAAAATGCTCTCCTGCATTTACTGTTTTATACTGGGAAGGGGAGTATGGTCTCAAAAATGTAACCAGTGCACTTACAGCTGCAGTATATTTAATTTTAGAATTAACATAAACCATCTCATTCAAGTAATACTGTATATTTAATTAAGTTGATTGCAACAATTTATGACTATAACAAACTATAACCATTGCACACATCAGATTAAATGCTGAATTTTTAGAACAGGACATTTGATAATTATTTGGAATCTTTTGTTGTAAATATTAATGGAGTTTCTGATTATATGTATATTATTTAATTTAGAAGTGTATATACTTTAATATTCTGTCTTTTACCCTATGCTGGGCATAAATGAAATGTTTTGGACTCTGTGCACCAGGAAGTAAGTTTGTCCTCTTTTGGTTTCACACTATTTAAAGAAAGAGCATTGACTTATTGTATATTGTCAAACTTTTGGAAGAACTCAAAATTTAGGAATAACATTTTGGATGCATTCTTAGAGAAATGGTTTCAAAAGAAAACTTGGAATACCTTGATTGAGTAAAGTTCAAATTTTAAAAAAGCAGGAGATCTGGAAAGCTATTGATCTGGCAATGCATTTTCTATGAACTTTGTGTTGCAAAACCTAATTAGTGCTCTGAAAAATAAATGAGTAATTGAGAATGGCTAGAATGTCCAGAGCTCCTCAAGCAGAGGCATGAAAGTTTGTACTGCAGCAATTGAGTCAAACCTAATGGAAATGTGGCTTGGGTGGCTGCTCCTTTTCCTGGTGAATGTCTGAAGGGAAACAGATGAGGCAGAATGGCTCACAACTTTGCATGCAGCTTTAGGTCAGGCTTCCTTAGCTTTCTTTCCTTAGAAAGAATGTCTTAGCTAAAGGCAAGTCAGAAAATATACCCTGAAATCAGAGCTGCTTTATCCTGATAGATAATTTTAGTAGCAGGACCTAGATATGTCTTTCTCTTTCTCATGGATGTTGTAGTTGTGAGATGAAGAAATACTTAATACCATAAATGGTGGTAAAAACTCTTCACAGAATCCCTGGTATACAGTTTGCTTGTAGTTGTGTTTTATTTAAAAACACCCAGGAATTGTCATTATGTATGTGTTTATGAAAACCTATTTTAATAAAAGCTGTATTTGAGAAGTCCAAATAACCTCACTGTCATCAGATCTGTCATCAGATATGTCCTCACTGTCAAGGTGTTGGCTTCCACATAAAGTGATATTTTTTCAGACCTTCCAACTGTGCAAAAAGTAGTATCTCAAAAACCTTATATATACAGTTGGCAATGTGCCTGGGGGGTAGCAATGCATACTGCACTAGTGTACTAATGTATGCAGTTCAAATTCTCTTTATTGTTAACTTGCCATTTAGCATATCTATATTATTAGCGATGGGACAGTCGATTTGCATATTGACACAGGGGTATGGTCTTGGGCCAGACTGTACAGCTGAGAAGCTAATCTGGTCTCTGTGGCATTGGTAATTGAGATGTTACAGATTTTCACAGAGAAGAGCTGTCTGGATCCACACAATGAAACCTGGAACATGTTTTGTAAAGATTAATTTTTACCTCTTTGATCATTGGGGCAATTAAATCCCTGATTTTACAGTTATATATCGTTAACTCTGCCATTTTTGCCATCTGTATTATGTCCATAGTTGCAAGGGGCCCTTGTGTTTTAGCAAGCTTGTTTGACTGCATCCTTGTCATGAAATATGATGTCTTCTATATTTAAGGGTGGCTGAGCAGTAGGCTTTGAAGCAAGTGATACAGCCTCTTCTCCCTTCCATTGGACCACCCAACAAGGTTGCCTTGTCTTGTCTTGCCTACTCTACTCTACCCTACCCTACCTTACCCTACCGTACTCATGGCAGGAGGTTTCAGGACTTTGTACCCATGCAGGAGAAAGTGCTCTTGAGTTTCTTCTACTCCTCTTTACATTAGGCCGTGGGCCTGCAAGAGCAGAGGAGATTTGTTTCCTTGTGTACTGTTTGCATCCTGACCATCAGTCCTGGAAGGGTGAAACATCCTGCAGTTGGTGTCCTTGCACAGGGTGAACCCTCTCCTCCAAGGTGGAATGTGCTTCCTCAACCTGCTCTTCCTCTGTGGTGATTCATTGTTGCACGTTTGTCATGACATTTAAATCTTGTTGTTTATAAAGGTTTACTAAACACTTGAGATTTATTTACTATGTGGTAAGACATTTTTCTTCTTTCCTGGCTTTCACTGCATAGATTAGTGTTTTGCCAGGGGTATTGCGACACTTAAATAATGAAGTGGAATGTTACTGTGTAATGTATTCAAGCCAGTGCAAGACCTGTTGTTTTAATGCTATCGAATTCTGATGCACAGTGATGGATGTGTTCCTAGTCAACAGAAGAAACCTTCCAATTTCCCAAAGTTTTATGTGCAATCTGAGAATTTAAGTTAAAAAAAAAAAGGTGTTGGCTTCCTTTAACTCCTGTCAGGACCTTTGAAACAGATTAGCATTTGTCACCACCAGTGTCAATGGTTTCCTTCAGGAGACTTTCATGTTGACTGGCTGCTGCATATCATCCTCGTTCCTTCCCCCTGGTCTTTTTAGTACATCTTTTATGGTTTTATTTAGGCTGTTTATTCTGTAGGAGTATACTGCCATAGGTGTGTAAGAGATCTAGTCTTGGTGAGCCATCTTGGGCATTTTTCTGATCTGGAGATAATAAGTGGAGTAGATCCTTTAATGACAGTAGCATGTAGTTCAAACCACTGCTCTTCAGTGTTGTGGAAAGTAAGAGGCAGTAGCTGTCATAGGAGTTTACAATATAAATAGACATGAGAAATGAAAGCTAGTACATGAGATGCATTATTATCTCTCTCAGGTATGAACAGTTAGGGTCAAAAAATAAAGTGATATATCTAGTTTGAGCCACCTCAGTGACATTTGAGGTGAGACAGAAGGAGCTCTGTCATAATACGAATGGTTCTAATTAATCCCTCCTGACAGAGCCATATAAATGTGCAGTGGTGATCTTTATTTGTGTTTAATACAGTCGGTGTCAGGTCCAATTACTCCAGTTTGTGGTACAAATATATAAAAAGAAACACTTTTTGCCCCAAAGACTTTGCATTCCAGGCTCTAAGAAAATCCTGGCAAGCAGACATTGCAGATGGGGAAGCAGGGTAAGGAAGGTGTGTGTATTGTAGTGTTGACAGATCTCATGGCTACACAAGAGTCACTTTCAAACCACAGGAAGCACTTGGCATCTTGCAGGATAAGGCCTCTCCAGGTCATCACGCAAATAATATCCTCCTTATTGTACAAGTGATAAATGTCTTTTGAGTGCACTTCATAGCTCCACTGCTGTTGATAAGAAATGCAGATTGTCAGCATCTCTCAAATATTAATTTAGAAGGAATGAAATGGAGAATGATACCCGTGGTTTTTGTTGAACTGTTTAGTTTATCTAGCCTGTGTGTATCCTTTCACCTGTTTCTTAAAAGTATGTGTAAATATGCCTGTATACTGACTGTTCTGTTGGCTGTCACAAGCATAATTGTGTAAGCTTGTGAAGGGAATATTCTCTGTATAGATATATCCAAACACTGCCTGATAATAGCTAAGGCCTTTAGATGAAGCTGTGTGAAAGTAAACTGTATCAATTATGTAATCATTTTGCATTTAGACTTGAAAGCCAGTAAAAGCTGATGGTGACACTATAGAAAGAATTGATAAGAAAAGTGAAATACATGTATTAATGCTGCTGATGAAATGAACCTGGTGTTTAGAATTCTGTGGTCCCCAGGTTAATCCCATTAATGAGTAGTGCGCCAAACCTGATCCGAATTCATCACTGTATCCTGTATTTATTTCACAGGCTCTGTCTCATATCTCTTAAAATCATAGAAACGTAGAATCATTTGGAAAAGGCCTCTGAGATCACTGAGTCCAACTGTTAACTCAGCACTGCCAAGTCCACCACTAACCCATGGCCCTGAGTGACACATCTAAAGGTCTTAGAAATACCTCCAGGGAGGGTGACTCCACCACTGTCATGGGCAGCCTGTTCCCATGCTCTACAATCTTTTTGGTGAAGAAATTTTTCCTAATATCCAATCCAAGCCTATCCTGTCACTACTTGAGGCCATTTCCTCTCATCCTTTCACTTGTTACTTGGGAGAAGAGCCTGACCCTTACCTGGCTACAACATCCTTTCAGGTAGTTGTAGAGAGTAAAGTCTCCTCTGAACTTCCTTTTTCTCCAGGCTAAACACCCTAAAACCAGCTCCCTCAACTGCTCCTCATGTGTATTCCTGCCTGCTGTACCAGTGTTGTGTGCCAGGTTTAACCCTGCATGATTTTGCTCAGGGCCAGTGTTGCATGTTTATTTCAGAATGAGATGAGAATACTCAGCTATAGGACTCTCACCAAACTCAGCTATAGGACTCTCAAGCAAACAGACGAAGGGTTACTTTTTAGGGAAGTCACATCTAACCAGGAGACCTCATTGTGTAGCTTTTGATGAGTCTCTGAGCACAATACAGACAAGGTGCTTTAACTTTGGAGGTTACCTGCTTGCCTGTCTTGCTGAAGGCAGCCTGCCTGTGACTGCCTGTGCTATAGGATCACCCAGATCACAGGAGTGAAGGCACCGCAATGTGGTTTGTCACGAGTGGGATTTTCATGCATTCCTGCTACTTGGACAGAAATTTTCCCCCCCAGCACATTAAAGCTTGGATTGCATGTAAGATTTAATTTTTAAAAAATGGTATTGAAACAAAATGTTTCTGTTTTGGCATTTCTCTTGTGTAGAATGTTTTGAAATGTGAATATAGAAAACAAAAGAAACTTCCCATAGAACAAAAGACTGTATGTTTCCAAGCTGGTTGTGATAGCTCAGCCCCAATGTAGCAGTGGGCCTGAAAGAGTACACTTAGTTCTTATTCTACGAGCCAGGAAGATGGTCAGCAATGATGGGTCCTGCAAATTGAAAGGAGAACATTGGTTTATTTTGGCTAATGAATGCACAGAGTTCTTGAGTAGACTCTGTCAAAGGTACTGAAGCTGTGAATTGTCATAAAACATTAAATAGCAGTTTGGGTGTCTACCTCTGATCAAATCCTGCCAGGATCCATATGTAATCAAGGGAGAAGTATATTTCGTTCTTGGACACAATTCACCTGATTCTCTTTTTAGACAGAGGGTCAGGTGAATTGTAACCCAGGAGTGTCTGTCTCTAACCATTGTCTAGGAGTGGAAACCATATTAATGAGATGGATTCATTTGACAAAACTGAGACATCCTAACTGGAAAAATCTCACTATTGATTTTAACAAGGTTTCTTATCAGGCCCCAGATGGATTGGCTCAGTGACTCTTTCTGTTGCTAAACAATGGAAAAATGGGACATGAATTCTATCTAGCACTTTTATGTATTCTGGAAATCCAAGTAACCTGATAAGTGAATTTTAGTTACAGTTATTTTAAGTACTGTATATATAACCAGCAGTGTAGAAAAGGATTTTTTTTAAAAAAATACATGGCTTTTCATACAAGAAAGAGTGGATTCCTTTGTTACAGTTGGAATAAAATTTGTTTGTTATAGTCAGAATAAGTCCTTTTCCTTCAGACATCAGGGGCCTTTCAGTTCAAAAGCTGCTTTACAGACTTTACAGCTGTCCAGCTCCAGACTGGTAGTCTGTGGATTGATGCATCACAGACACTGTTACGATCCATAGCTGATTCTCCTTCAAGACTTGCTTATTGGAAGAGGAAAAAAAAAGGTATTTTTTCATGGCAGGCCAGCATTTTGGATCATTTCCTGGTATGTTCTTCTATTCCTGGGTTCTTAACATGTCCAGAAAAGAAAAGAACCAACACATTCCCAGTTCCAAACCTGCTGGGAGCTGTTTTGGTCAACATACAACTAGAAAGGCCCATCCATCTGGTGGGCCACCATCCGACATGGGCCATGTTGGGTGCTCCCTGGAGGGGTTGGCAGCACCAGTGCTGTGGACAGGGACAGCAGCAGGGATGTCTGGGGAACCCTTCCTCTCATCCCAGAGGGGCTTCAGTCTGATGTCCGTTCCAGTCCCCCACCCAAAGGTCTTTGACCAGTTACTGATGTTAAGGGGATGACTGATGCTGTCTTTGGTGAAGTTAAAGTTCGTTTCACAGCCCTTTCAGCTTGAGGGCTTGTGGGGTTGTATTTTGTTGTTGTAGGAACAGAAGTTTCTTACAAGATATTTACATACTTATGTGCTGGTCAGAGACCATCCTTTTGTGGACACCAGTACAGTTGTCCTGGATCTCATGAGCCTGCTCTGGACCTGTTTTGCATGCTGCCTAGAAATATATGAAACTTCAGGCACTAATTGTCCTTATAGGTACTTGTAAGGATGTTCCTGAACACTGCTGTAGCATCTTCACTGCCTACAGTATCTTGAAGTACCAGTTATTTACTGGGTAAGTCATACTGGTACTTCGGTATCATACTTTCTCAAATCTACAGAAGGAATCCTGGATTCTTGGCATTCAAAATGAAATCTGCCTTGGTTGTCTTCATTTCAACTGCATGGCAGGCACCAGCCCACTGCCTAATTTACATTTTCATGTGATATTTAAAGAAAAAAAAAATGTCCCTGGATGAAGTTATCTGTTAACATAGAGCTAAATTATTTTTATTTTATTACAGAAATATTTTTATAGACTTCGTTGGGACAATTTATTATAAATGAGACACACAGTGTTTGGCTTGTACACAGTAGAATTTAACATGCAATGCAGTTTAAACAAAAATACAGATTTGTAGATCTTCTTGTCCTTTTGAGCTTTAAACTGCTGATTTAACTACTGTTGCATCTTGTATTGATTACAGTGCCTTTAGATTTTAATGAAAATTTGCATCTTTAGCTTTGAAAAGCTAAATGCATTTAATTATTGGCAAACAAAATCATGTAAGGGTTATTGGTGCATTTGTTTATCAAGATGTTTTTAAGTCAGTCTTTCAGCCGTTCACAATTGTTCTCTGAGCTGGCAGCCCTTGAACACAAGAGATGAAACATTTCTGAACACAGAAATGAAATCATTGTGACAGCAGACTTTTTCAAGTTAATACTAATTCTGATCAGGTGAAAAAAATTGTACTGCGTGCAACTTAGTTATGTAAATTATTTACATAATTGAAAACATGCTAAGGGACTGGTTGAGGGAAAGGTATATGGGAAGTTGTAAAGTGCCAGTCTGTGGCTTTTGGTGATCAAAACCTTTCTTCTGAGGTTTTGTGCTGATCCTGTATTGAAGATACTTCCAAGGTCTCACCTGTTGATCAGGAGGAAAAGGGATTCAGTGATTGTGAAATATGTATTTCCACTGGTACCTGGCTTTGTTCCTTTCAGTACCTGTGGGAATCCATTCAGGTATCTAGTAGTTGGTTAATATGATCCATAAAGTTTTGGTGGCAAAAATTTGGATTGCATTGGGTTATAAGTTAGGATCCATGTCTAGGATTCATGAACATGTTACGATAGAGGAAGGGGGAGATTTATTATGGAGATATATTGGTGAGTTTGGCAGTTGTTGCTTTGGCACTGTGTAAATGCAGGCATTATTCAACCTTAGCTACACACCTTTCCTTGGGGATACTTGTCGTCCTCCATCCTGGATGTGTTTCAGCTGCAGGAACAGATGAAAGCAGTGCATGGGACCTTCATACATGCCTGTCTTCAGAACAGACACTGTGTTGTGTGTCTGCCTGGGCAGACAGTTGGAGAACTGAAACTTTTGTGTTTTCTGAGCTGGCAAAGGCTGGGAACATGCCATTGAGCTCAGCTGCTGGAGGAGAGAAACATCTTCAGTTGCAATGCCTGTGCCTAATGATCCAAATTAGATTTTTTGGCCTCAGAGTTGTGTTTACTTAGATGGAACAAGGACCATACAACTGGGTCTCTCAGTCTCAGTAAAAGCAGGAAAGCTGTCACAAAATCTTCTTAGATTTTCCCCAGTCCTCCCAGTGCAGTGTAGGTAATGGAAATGGAGAACCCAGTAAGCTTTTCAGACAAGTTCTCCAAGCTTTACCTGCTAGAGTGTGATGGTAAACAGCCTCTTAGGAAGACCATTTTTGTTGTAGATGTTCGAAGGTACTTTTCTTGCAGCACACTAATGCAACTCATTAGCATGAAGCTGTTTTAGCCTGTTCTGACTCTTTAAAAGGAGCTAATAGCAACTTTCTCAAAAAAACCTTGTGTGTTTAGACTGGTCGTTTCAATGGTAAACCTCTCATTTCTTTGATAAAATGAATATATGAAATAAATGCAAAGTCCAAAGAAGGCCAGAAGAGGTTTGCTGGTAACACAGCCAGCAGCATTTCTCTCAGAATTAAGTTCTGAGCAGCAATCACATGTGAATGTTTGTTATTTTGTGGTGCTTCACTCTTGCTGTTTAGACACAGAGGAGCTTGTATCCCTGGGACGGGATACACACTGATTCTGGCTTGCCATTGCAAAACTCTTGAAGCAGCAGTGAACTTGTGGTTTCTGCACCTGTCTTCATGGATTAGTGCCCAGAACCTGTAATTAATGTGAGTCCTTGTGTGTCTAATCTGCCTTGAAAAATTAGACTTTCACCCCAGAATGCACTTGGTGCAGGATTCCAAACAGCCCGTGCAGGCTGTGGCACTTGACAGGGTGAGATGAACACACAGTGTGAGATGGCAGCACTGACTCCTCACTCTTGTGTGGAGCAGTACTGGCTCCCTGGGTGGCTTCTTGGCCTGTTTTTGCCTGCCTGTCCTGTACTGGTTGCATGTCCAGTAGGAAATCCCAGGTAATTTTATTTGCTCTGTGGTAGGTCCCCATCTCCAGCCATCCCGTGTGTCCTTGTGTTTGACAGCACAAGGCAGAAACAATGCAAGAAGTGTGCTTTGGCAGTTGTCCTAAAATCCTTCCTAGAAAGAATATGAAATAGCTTGTCAGAGACAGATGGGATTTGCAGGCTGCTGGGTGCAGGTAGTGCATGGTCTCTCACTGAGTGTGGACACCAGGTCCCACCAATGGCCTGGAGCTGGGGCAGCTCCCAGAAGGTGGCAGGTACACTGTGGGTGCCATCCAAGTGCTGTTTCCTGGGAGGTGCCTTGGGATACCTGTTAACTGCCAAAATGGTGTGTCCTGAAAGGCCTCTGAAGAGCACATGCATAGCAGTGTCACTCTAAATCGTAGTAACCAGCTTTGTCAGCCTCTTCTTGCAGGTGGCTTTGGCTCACGTGACAGGTCATGAATATCAATATGGACATGGAAGGGATAAGGGATTTGGAAGATGTCAAAGAGTTAGAGCCTGATTTCCCAGTGAGAACTGTTGTTGCCATTGATTCCACATAATTCCACATAATTTGTATGGATTTATGAATACTGTGAATTTACTTACCAGATTAAGAAATAATAGCGACTATGATACACACAAACAAAAAAAAAAAATTGCCAGGAGAGATGATTAAAAAATACCAAGTTTCAATGTTGCATTCTAGTTTTAAACATGAGAAATTTTTTAAGAGCTAAGTAACAATAGCTATCCAGTCCTTGACCAACAGCTTTGTCTCTGCATAGCTGACAGTAAATGCCAGCTGAACTCTGTTGATTGTGATTTTATGCTTTCTGGGAAGAATTGAATTGTGAGCTTGCCAGCCCCTGAAGACTGTGTTGGTAGGATTTGTTTTCCAGAACCAATTTCTGGAAACAATGGTCAGGAAAAAATGTGACAAGTTGTATGTACTCACCATAATTTTGTAATAAAGAGACTCTGTTTTAACAGGATTTTTACAGTCTCTTTAGCAGAATTAAAGGTCACCATGTCCTCAAGGTAATGAGGTATTGCTCTTGGTTTCTTTTTAGCTGGGATTTCACCATGCGAGTTAATTATCATATTTGGTGAGGATGAAATAGTGCACACAGGTACCAACTACCTTGAGCTTGTTTACAATCAGATTTTAACCAAGGATCATTTCAATGCTTGGGTAACTCTGACTGCCAAACCTATTTAGTCCTTGCCCAAAGTGAATCATGAGACTATGTTTGTGAAATTACTAAAGTGGAACTACTGCAAAATGGTAAAATAGGTGATTCTCTTGATTTTTCCCAACATACTTTTGTCTGTCTGTTTGCTCTAATGTAGAATACAAAAGTGATATGAATTTGTTTTTTTCCCTGTATCACCTGGAGCTGCAAAGTAGAGCTTATGTAACAGACAGAGGCAGAATAATTGAACGAGCAGTACGACTGCTGAGATACACAGGGCTCGATGTCGTTTGTGATAAATGTAGCTAATTATTTTGCTTTTAATGGTGAAATTAATATAATCTGTCTATAGTGTTGATCTGGACAAATGCACTTGTAGAACTAATGTTTTGTTCAACTCAAACCTTAGCATAAGCAGACTTCCTTTGCATATTGTCAAGGAAGAAAACCTTCCCTGGTCTAAGATGTAATGGACTCATGCTACAAGTTTGGGTTAGTCACTAATTCTGCTGAAGCAGGAGGTAGACATTTGGGCAGCTAAATAACCTCTTTGTCCCAGGCTGTACACACAAATTATATATTAGATTACAGAAATGGTATTGTCACTGTTGAACTTCAGGTTAGCTGGGTGTTAAGGTTGGCATGCACCTAATGCCATTCTCATTTTAATTTTCTGATCCAGTGCGACACACAAGCATCCAGGCCCAATAGCAGTGACAGGAACATGCTCTGTGCGTTGGTTCATTCCTACTTTGTAGGAGGGCTCTGGCATTGCTTGGCAGTAGGTTGGGTGTTGTTCTCTCCTCCTCGGCTCCTGGGTTGTCATGGGGATATGTTTTCAGCTGGTGAGCTGAAGCAGACGGGGGTTGCACTTGGAATCAGTGAATCAGATTTTACAAATACGGCAACAATATCACATAAAGGTTTGGAGGCTTCATAATTTTAGGCAGCTCTTAAGCATCATTTTTTTTTCCAAGTTCTTTGTCTAATATAAGACCTCAGGATGTCATTTCCTTTCTGGAGGTTGCTTACTTGTAAAAATATTGCCTCCTCTAGCTCACGTTTTTCCATTTTTATAGTACTGATCATATCTTACTTAAACATGCTTTTGTTTGCATGATCAAGATAGTCTTCTGCCTTTGCCTGCTGCTCATTCCAGCTCAGAGGTTGATAGCTACTGTAGCAGAAGCTTCTCAGATGTGTAGGGACAAAAGAAGACTTAATTCTGAATGGGTTCAAAGTGTATCAGCATCAATCCATCAGGAAGGAAATCTTGAACCCACAAAGTCGTTGAAGAAGGTGACCCCCAATTCTTGACTAATTTCCTTTCTTCACTCGCACTGAAATAATGTCTTTGGTGTTACCTGAATATTCAGTCAGACTGAAAATAAATCTCAGTGCTGTTTCATTGGAACAGAAATCTTGCTTTCATTTGTTTTATTGGAAAGAGTAACAGATTTGAAATCTTCTAAAAATAAGGCCAGAAGATATTTGCTTGTATGTTATATATATAACATACATACGTATATCATAATATCCACTTTAATTGCAAATTAAATTGAGAAGAAAAGGACTTAAAATGAAACAGTATAATTTTTATTTTAAATGACTTAAGCCTTTTTTGATGCCTTTGGAAGCATCAATGAATCCATTTACAAAATAGCTCTTGATTACTGTCTCTGTCAAGTAATTTTTTCCTTTCAGAGAAAGAATCTTAACTTGATTTCACTTCTGCTCTTGTGACCACTAAGCTGATTTCATTTTGGTAACAATATGCCATGTTATTACTGTACTGTGGAACAAATTCCTTAAGTCTTGATGTAGTAATGATATTCAGCTTGCCAGAATTTTTTTATTTTGGTAATACAGCAAGATTATTGTTGGTGCCATCTAAGAGCTATTCCTGAAAAATGCAGGTAGTTAATTTGGCTGTCTATGCCAATGAAGTGGTAGAACAACACCACACATAAATAATTGGAATACCAAATCACTTCTGGTATCTAAGGCACAAAAGATACTTCTTACTAATCTCTGGACCAATCCCTTGAATATGGTATGAAGAATCTTAATGAAATATTAAAATCTTAAAACTCAGGTTTCACTTCTCTAAAGCACCATTGGACTAAAAATTCTGTCTATTACATCTCAGCTTTATAGCTGCATTTCAAATCCCCATAGGCAGAGGAAAAGTGAGGGGTGTTGAGTGTGTTGCAGAGGTTGAGAATTTGCCTCAAATTACATGAGAGCAGAACCCTGGAGTCGCCTGTGCTAGACCTTCCCCCGTCTTTCTGGTTCTGAGTGCATGATTTAGTTTTATTTTAAAACAAGTTTCTTTTCAAAACAAACACAACTGGAATGGTTCTTTATGACCATTTGCTGTGTTTGTAAAATTTGTTTTTCTGGCTGTTCAAATGTTATAGGAAAATGTCCAAAATTCCTTTACTTGTTTTCTGGCAGTATCTTTCTGCAGCTTAGAAACTCTTGTGTTTTCCTGTCAGTGCAGAAACCATTAGATACTGGGTTTGGAATAATTCAATTTACCTTCCTTCTGAAGTAGATACAGACTTCATAGATGAGGATTAGGAATCTGGAGAGTACACGTAATAACTGAATATTTGATCCCTCACTTTTTTCTGGAAACGGATCTTTTCTGGCCCAAACCTTTCAATGGCATGGATGCATTGATTGCTTTGGTGCTTTCTTGGCAGAGGTTTTTATTTCCTCGACAAAGTCAATTTTGCATGTGTGATTCATATAGACAGCTCTGGGACTCTGAGATGAACAAACTAGAAATACGCATTGAAATACGGTGATTTATATGTATTATAAAAAAAGATGAAGTCACTACTGTATCAAGTAAAAGGCCAGAATGCAGCAGATAAGTTAGAATGTGCTTGACTGTGGAGTAGAGGAACCATCACTACTTTACAAATTTGCTGGACTGTTGACCACAATACTATATACCAGTGGCAATATCTTCATCTGAGAATGAGCACAGAATGTGAGTAGCTTTAAGACATGTATCTCACACTTTTTTGTTTCTCATTCCACAACACTAATAATTTCACTGATTTCAGTAAGTCTAACTTTGCATAAGGCTGATATGAAATCGTGATTTTCTCTTTTGCTGTGCTTCCTCTAATTGCTCATGTTTAACCAAAAATTGGATATTTGCAAAATGATGATTCAGTGCAGGGAGGAAGTGCAGTAGAGAGAGTGCTGAGATTTGTAGAAAAATGCATTGAAATCTGCTTTTTCTATGTTGATGGAAGGAGACTTTTTCACCCCGTTCTCAGGGAACTAATCAGTGATCGGAAGTGAGAAAACTATTCTTTGCTACAAATTTTCCCGCTTTTCTCTCTTGTCTTGTTTTCTGGCCAATTGAAACAAGATTTTATCAGTTCATGGTACCAGTTGGAAACTTCTGAAGCTTTTTATGTCTTGCAAATGTCCTCCCACATCTCTTTCTTCCCCCGCAAGCATACAGGAGAACAAGAAAAAAGTGAGAACACGTTTAGGTAGAGGATGATTGAACAACTATGTTTCTGAATAAAAGCAACATTTCTCTCACAGCACATGAATTTTGTATCATTTTTGGTAATATTGTTAAAATTCTAAAATAATGTGCTCCTCATTTAAGCTAGAGGGACCCCACCACCAGACTGGTTAACAGATCAAGGCAGTCAGCTGATGAACCACATATGGCAGAAACTGCTGCATATGAATTGTTAATGATCCTCACTGAGGAAAATAACCTTCTTCCTGTTGGTATGGAGCCCAACTGGAGTGTGGAAAAATCCATTAAATGTATGAAGATTACAGTGAGTCAGACTTCATATCCTCTCTCAATAGGCTCTTGTGTGAAATGGTTATTTAGAAATACTTTCTGGTTTTTATTATATCCTTGGTATCATCTGACCCTGATATACCAGTAGTTGAAACACCATACTGAAGACTAGATTTTCATCTGTTTGAAGCAAAACCCAAAATCTGGGTTGTCTCAAGAAAGGTCTTGGTATGGCAGCATTTCAGTTACTGTTGCCAGTGCTGACCAAAGGGAGGCTATTTGATTCCTCTCAAATGCTGTTCCCCCTGAAGATGTTAACCAGAAGTTTTTAGGCATCCAGGTCACCATTTAGGGTTGGTCATGGAGAGCAGCCTGAAAGTTCCGTCTTGTAGGCAAGAAAATGGTGGTGGTTTAACAACACCATTGAGGATTAAATGAGATTCTTTGAGGAGAGAATTAGAACTACTTCTAGAGTTGAGACTTGAAGCATCCTTCTCCTCTGTTGGTAACATCTGTGGCTTTACAGGGCAAGGTGGATGAGGCCAGCAAACTTGGTGGGTCCCTACAGAGCTCGCAGGAACAGGATCTTGGATCCTGTTGTGTTGCGTGGCCGCTTGACCTGGTCCCTTACTGAACAGAGGTAAAACAAGTAAAGTGAAAAGTTAGTGGTGAGGGGTTTTGTTTCTGTTTTCCTCTGGCTTTGGAGACTGCTTCCTCATGTGCCATTGGACATGTCTTTTGTATTGGTGGGAAACTGTGGGTGAGAAAAACTTCCCTGTGCTCCGAGAAAAATTATTTTTATCATGGAGTTCCTATTGGCAACTTGCTTTCTACTGCCTTTGGATATATTCTGATGTTATAGTTGTTGTTATAGTAAAAAAATTGCAGTATGCTTGGTTGTAAGCCTGCTCTTTCATTGCCAGTGCTACTGACTTTGCTGTTCCTGAATATGTGGGATGAATTCAAGAGTTCCTTTTAGCAGCCTGGGAAGCTGGGTGTGTGAGACCCCAGGCAGGCAGGCAGGCAGGCAGGCAGGCAGGCAGGCATGAGAACAGGCAGCTGGCAGAAGTGCCTGACCTAGATCGTCTCTGTCTCGTGTCTCTGGTTCACGAATCCATTATACTTGCCAAAATATTTCAAGTACTGTAAATCTTTTCAGTGAAATTAAATGACAATGATATAAGTTCTTTAAGAGAGATTTTAATTCATCATCTTTGAAGACTATTTCAGTTAAATCTGCCCTTCTGTAATTTTTGGTTGAGTTTATAGCAGAACTTTTTTTGGACAAGGGAGGGAAGACTGGCATAAAGGGGCCGCAAGTGCCAGTTTTCATTCCAACTCGTCATCATCAGCCACCAGAGATTTGTGGATACCGTTGGAAGAGAAAAACATCACTGCAAATTTATCAGTTAAACTGAGAAGAAAAAGTGGAATGCATGAAAACAGAATGTATTACTTCTAGAGCTGTAGTATCAGCCCCATTTAGTGTGTTTCTGCAGCCCTTTCTTGTATAACATCACTGGGTAAATTCTGCAGAATTTGGCCTTCAGTAAATATTTTTAAACCTATTCATAGTCTG
The DNA here is from genome assembly GCA_013390005.1 of Calyptomena viridis. Classification (NCBI taxonomy): domain Eukaryota; kingdom Metazoa; phylum Chordata; class Aves; order Passeriformes; family Eurylaimidae; genus Calyptomena; species Calyptomena viridis. Next base: position 536,541 of record WEIV01024872.1, read on the forward strand.
TTAAAATGACAGCATAAATTGTTGCAACAGAAGTGCTTTCTCTCTGCAGCTTCAAGTATTGTCTACTTATTTTGGGCATCAAAGCAATTTTTAGCATGACTTTTGCTTCTCTTAGGATGGCAGTGCTAATGTGGCATTAGCAATGACGCTGATGGTGCTGTGTAAACCAGGGAGCTTCCAACTTTGGTGGAGGTTTTCAGCCCTGGCAGTCAGATTAAATGATGGTTTTATTTTTATCACTAGGGAGCGATAAACATGTCCCTACAATATAATTGTGAAGTTAATTTTCAGAGATCTGCACTCCCATTAAAACATGTGATTATCTGGCTGTAATTGTTTTCCCCGCATGGCTTCATTTTAGAAGGCCTAAGGGCTATTTATGATAAAACTGTCAAATTTTGTATCCTCCTGTTTTACAGATCGCTCTTGGCCAGGATGTATTTTAAGTCCTGTCTGGGGGTGTTACATAGTTGTGCAGCCTCAGGTGAAAAACTGGGGAGGAACCATGACTCAGAGGTGAAGAGTAGGATTCATCTACCTTCACTCAGATGTCCAACTTTGAGATGCCTCCATCTGAAGCAGTCATTCTGGCTCTATTTATAGTCACTGAAGGGAAGTAGGTGCCTGCCAAGGGTGACTCACCCCTGCCTCGACATGCACCTGGGGCAGCAGGTGGCTCTGGGAGGGGACCTGGCTCCAATACTGCCATCCCCAGTGCAGTGAGGTGTACAGCTCCAGTATGGATGGCCAGCAGTAGCCAAGGTGGGCATGACCTTGCAGATGTACAAGGACTCATTACATTTGCATGGAGGATTGCAGAAGTACCTGGCAGCCGCACCATGTCAGAGGGCACCTTTGGGACTGTTGTCCTGGGTTCACACATTGCCTCTGCTCACCTGTTTGCAGCAGAAGCTGGAGCCTGCCTTGATGTTTAATCCCTGTTTTCTATGGATGTAGCTTGGATTTGAGAAGGTTAGGGAGGGAAATGCACAAGGATGTAGCTGGTTGGATTATGTACCCCTTTAAGACTGTGTTAGAGCTATAAAAATCTAACTTTTGAATGGTACTGCCTTCAGAAGAGGGACCATGTATTTATCCTTGATGCTTTCACATATTCCAAAGCATGTAAGCTAGAAGTAGCTAGTGAATGCATCAGATGTTTGAATGTTCACCTCTGATTTTATATTTGTTATGTGGTAATACAGGTATGTGCATATAAGCTTCCAAGAGCTTAATCTCCATAACAGATTGATTGGAGTTGTTCTGCCAAGTTGGAAATTGTTTGCTGTTATCTCTATAGTCATCATCAAAACTTTAGTGTCTCTCCATGATACTTCTAAATATTTTTGTTTCTAATTCTGTGTCTGATATGGCTACAGTTTATCATGCACCTTCATTGCCTACATAAAGCTAAAAATGAGAGGGTTTTGGTGCCAGATGCAAATTTATGGCTAGTTCAGATAAAATCTGTAGCTCACAACTACTTTTTTATTTATTATTTTTTGGCTACAGTATTGGAATTTGTATATCAACATGTATTTTATAGACTTTCTGTCTCCAAGGCTTTAATAGGACATCACAAGTTGTAGCACTGAATCCTTGCTTCTGCAAAGAGTGGTTACTGCAGAGGAATTAGTCCAATGGGGCTGTGCAAGTAGTTTGCTTTGCTTTGTTTTTTTCTGTGCTTGGGGATTAATCTTTGCAGTGTATTAAAAGTATCCCAAAGAAGTCATTCATAATGCTTATTATGTAATTTCCCCAAATTAGTTACTTTTTTAATTATTGCTTGAACCATTAACCTTGAGCTTGAGATGAGAAACTGTGTAGAAGTGCTGCAACTGATAAAGCTGCACAATAACTTGCATATTAAATATTTTAGCAATCTGAATACTGTTGTACTTCACCTTGGTCCCTTTAAGGATACCTTTGATGCCAATATCACCTGAAGTGTGCACAGGCCTTCCAATAGTTTCAGCCCTGGAATGTGGAGATCTCCAGCAGCATGAAGTTCTGCATTGCCCTGTGGCAGGCCTGTTAGTTTAAGGCCAGTTGTAGGAAGCTGCCTTGCTACTGTATTTTATGTAAATAATACTAATTAACAAAGATGTGTGGTTGTTTCTTGAATATAGTGGTGTGAGTGCAATTTTCTTCATTTACATGTGAGCACATCCAGTTGTTACTCTGAGGAAAGCTTTTTCACTCTGGCACTTCAGTGTGGAGAGAAGGGAGAAAAATCCTGCCTTGTGATCTGAATAAAACAGAGCAGCCCTGACACTGAGGCTTGGAGCAGTACAATGAAAGTTTTAGGGCAATATTTTTCACTAGGCACTTTTCCGTGCAAAGGGAAATGCTGTGATGTGCATTGGCACAGTGCCCTAGTGATGTGTGTCTTCAGCTGAAAAGCAGAGAGGATTTTGATTTGGGCTTTGCTCTTGAGGCCAATTACTATCCTTCTTATCTGGGTGTTTGTGCTTTTGTATTCTATGCTTTCCATCCAGGTTCTTCACTCCCGCCTTGTTTCGTAGGACACTGACTCTGTGCCAGGGTGCTTCCAAATTAAAGACACCCTGTTTCTGCTGGGCTGTGTTGCACACACATGCTTCAGAGATTCCTGCTGGCCAAAGACCTCTGAAATCTCACCAGTCCCACTGGAGTTGGTGCGGGATTGGAATCCAGGCTGTTGGTCTCAGTGAGTCCTGACTGTTGGAAGTCAGGATTGCTCTCCGTGCAAAGTGCCACTATTGGTATTCTGCATATGCTCAATTAACAGCTGGCTTCATTATAAAGTTGACTGATTCCTTGATTCACTAAAGGATGTAAGAGGTACTATACTGTTAATTGTTGTACCCACAACTTAAAATACAGGAAGCAGTCTGTATAGTGCTGCTCATGCGTGTTCTTTGCATACTATTTTAATAGTTATGTCTGTTGGAAAGAAACATCTATTTGAATGATTAATTTTCTTCAGGCTACATAAAGTGATGTATTAAATGGCTTTTTGTTAAAATGTAATTACTGGTGTTTGAGGAGAAGCCTGAAAAGAGTCAGCCATGTTGGAGCCATGGCTAAATAATACCTTAAAATTTTTACATGTGTAATCTTCTAGTACTAGCAGTGTCCTCTCAAGTGAAACCTTGAACATTGCAGTATCTTAGTGAGTTATGTTTGTACTTAACATCTTTCTCTAAAATTGTTTCTAATTCCAGGGTTTATCTGGGATCATTAAGTGAGAGCTAAGGGTGAACCTTGGTGAAGTCCACGGAGTGGCTGTGGGATGTTTTTTGGATTGTGTGGGCTTATTTTGCTCTCTAATTATTATTCTTTGCAAATGAAATTAAAGGAGATCTGTAATTAAAATGTTCTGGTTTTGAGCTTTTGTCATCTTGAGTTGGTGGGCAGTATTGTTGTATCTCCTTTGGTGACAGAAGTATGGTATGCAAAATCAGGGTAGTTAAGGAGGCTGTCAGGGAGAGGCTGGAAGAAGTAATTTGCTGCAGTAGAAAAAGAGAGTTATTTCTATATTCTCTGCAGAAACAACATAATAGATCTGAGTTAGTGTTTGTGTTCTGTTTTTCTAATTTTGAGGACTGAAACTCTTTCTTCTTCACCCCTACTCCTCATCTGGACTCTCAGGGCAGATTCTACAACTGATCACGCTGGCTGTCTCCTTTATTTATTCACTGCAGAAATGAAGTGGAGCGAGTGAGTGCTCGTTGTTTTCCTGTGTGCCAATTCCTCGTGGTGAGATTAAGCGGGGGAGGCTGGGCTGGGCAGAGATTCCCGTCGGCGGGGCTCTGGATTGCCGGTTATTAGATGACCCACATACGTCGGGCCCCTGGTGTGACACGTGACTTTTCAGCTCTTCGGTGGAAACCAATAGTGCACAAAGCCCCCTTTGAGATGTGGATAGATGAAAGGAGATGAAACAGCTGGTTTGGTTTTATCCCTTTCAGGTCAGAATTTTTGTAGTCAACGTGCAGCATTCATGGTAATAAAACCAGCTGTTGTACACCAGAAAACTTGCCATAAAAGGGACATAATTATGGGGGGGCCGGTACTGTCATTCAACCTGTCCTCACTTCAAAGCAGAGATCTTAAGTTTTAAGATTGGGAATGGTGGATGTCTATGACATTGCTATTAAAGTATTTGCACTGATCACTTTTGTGCTTGAAAGGGGGAGGCAGACATCGTCCTTGATCCTGCAGTGTCATACGGACATCCTTGAATGCATACATAAAAACCACCTCATGTCAGAGAGAAAAAAGGTTGATAATTAACTTCTAACTCTTGAAGTTTTAGTAGACAAAGGAGAAGCCTTGAGCAGTCAAGAATTGGCAAAACCAGGAAGGTGTGAAGTCCATAGTGGAGAGAAAATGGGGTAGAAGGATGGAGTATAGGCTGTGGAATAAACTGTGGACTAAAATTAAAACCCCAGGCCAGTGCAGTGGGCAGACCCTGCTTTGCTTGCAGCTCTCCAACTTGTACTCTTCTGCAACTAGTAACAAAACCATGAAGGGTCTCTGCTACCACTTGTGCCAGGGTTCATTTTTTTAATGGAAAGCATAATAAATTCGGCATTGAGGACAGTTATTATACTGCAGAGGAATCTGGGGTCATGTGAGCCAACTAGCGAGGACTGGTGCAAATCAAGATTTGATTGTAGGTAATTTTTAAACCAATATTAGATACATTTAGCCTAATCCTGTCCTGAGTTATGTCTGTCCGAGCTTACCAAACTTATTCTTTTCCTCTGGGATTTGAATAGATGTCCTTCTGCAGCAGAATATTTAGGAGAAGGCCTTCAAGTAAAGCCTGGGAATTTTATGTTAAGAGTCACAAAAATCATTTTATTACTGACTCTATGTATAAGCTTCATAACCATTTGATTCCTGCAAATATGTCTACCAGTTCTTTGACTTCAATAAATTTATGTTATAGCTTGTACATTCTTATTTGGGAATTTGGTAAGTATCTTAAGAGTTCAGGAAGAGATGAGTCATACCTGACCTTGCTCACAAATGCATGTTGAGATCACCTATTAAGTTTTCTAAGCTAGTTGTCTACATGTATACGTCTCATAGATAAACTCCCAATTCAGAAATTAAATGCATTGGATTTTGACTCTCACTGCTCCCTCTCCCCACCTTTTTTTTTTTCTCAGAAGAACTGAATATGAGCTGTAATTTCTTATTATTTTCTAACTCATAAAATTTTGGAATAATTTCATTTTGTGTAGCCAAGCATGGGGACAAAGTTCTACTTTTATGTCAGATAGGAAATCTGAAGTGATTTTGAGATCCAGCTCTGCTTTCATTTTATTTTAGGGGCATCTTGAACTCTGGTTCATACTGTCTGTAATTCCCACCTGCCTTGTGCCAGCTGGTGGCAGAACTCGTGTAAGAAAAGTGTTGAGGAGCTTTTCCTGTCTGATATTAGTTAAATGGAATTGAAAACAATATAATGATAAAAAAAATCTTATAATCTGTTGTCACCTAAACAATTCCAGAGAGGTATTCCATATAGACTTTAAACTTAACTTAAAATGTGCTTGGCCTTGCCTGAGTTTGGTTCGTATTTTAGATCACAGTGTAGAGCAGTAATTACAAGAGATTTTGAAAGCTTTTTGATATGAAACATGCAGAAAGAGATATTAAAACTGTTTCTTTTATTACTTGTCTTTAATGCATGTGATGATTGTTGTCAAACACAAACTGATTGTTATTATTTGTAACTTAGATGTGTTGCCTGACTCATATGTTGACTCAATTGATGTGTAGTGGCAATCTTGAGTTTTCTGTGCTTAATCCTGCAACAGCACTAATGAAACCCTCAGGATTTCTTCCCCAGCAGCTCAGGGATGTGAGGCTTGGAGAGGGGGAAACCTGCTGAGCTGAGACAGGGGGAAATGTTCATGGCACTGGGAGAACAAGGGGCATTTTCTGCCTGAGTGTGGGAAGTACCGTTCTCATATTGATGAAGCAAATTTGAAATTGTTAATGATCTGCAAATTATGCCAAGCAAGATACTAGCTGAAGCTATTTTCTAGGTAGCTTCAGTGCCAGCTTGTGTTTCAGGTCATTGGTTTCCTACATCTGCTAATAGACATTTCATGTTATAACACGAAAAAATTCTTTATTTGTAGATGGGTAATATGAGCTATGTAGCTACCTAATGGTCACAAGGGTGTGTGTGGGAAGGTGTATGTGTGTTTATGGATATAAAGTAAATATTTGTGCTAGCAACACTGACTCAGTTTCAAGTAGAAGAAAGAAAGCTCACTGATGCCTTGTATTGACTGTGAAACTGTTGTGGAAAGACTTTCATTTGTTGAATATGACCTATTCAACAAATTAGACCTATTAGCCCTAAATGCAAAGCAGCCAGCTTGTGACCTATCAAGGGGAAAGAGGGAAGGGGAAGCACAGTCAAGTTTCTTGGGCTTCAGGAGTGAAGAAACAGAATCTTTGACCAGCTGGGGAAAGGCTGTGTTGCAGAACTGGCTGCAAAAAGAATAGATGTTAACCTACATTGATTGTACAGTTTGCTACTCTGAAAATTTGACTCATGTTTTCCATCTTTTTTCCTGAGGCTTTCCTCCATTTCCTTTTTAAAAATCTCCCTCTTCCATTAGTCCTTGCTGAGTATAAATTGTCTTTTAATGTCAGAACAATGAAAAAATAAACTTAGTTTTACCTGAATGTTTTTTTTTAGATCGTATTATTTCTTCCTCCTGCGTAACCACTAATGTGTATCCCATTTAGTGACTGAGAGTTTTTATTCACTGCAGAGCTGGTCTAACCTCTAGAGGGATTTAAACAAAATGGTTTAAATACATTTTTTTTAGGAAGGTAGTCTTCAAAGAAAACAACAGTGGTGACATAGTATACGATTAAAAGCCCATGAGGCTGTTCTTGTCAACTTTAATATTCAAAATTCAGAGTATTTAATCTCTTCTACTCCATGGGATTTCTTTTCAGCTGGATAGCTTTCTGAAAATGTTTTCAGGGTGTCCTGGTTTTAGCTGGGATAGAGTTAAGTTTTTTCCTGGTAGCTGGTACAGTGCTGTATTTGGGATTTAGCATGGGAATAATGTTGATAACACAGTGGTGCTTTAGTTGTTGCTGAGAAGTGTTTACACAGTGCCAAGGCTTTTTTCTGCTTCTCACCCCACTCCACCAGTGAGGAGGCTGGGGGTGCACAAGAGGCTGGGAGGGGACACAGCTGGGACAGCTGACCCCACCTGACCCGAGGGGTATCACACACCATTTGCCATCATGCTCAGTGTATAAACCAGGGGAAAAGCTGGCCAGAGGCTGTGCTTAGAATCTGGCTGGGTATCTCTTGTTTTGTATATTCCTCTATTATTATTATTACTATAGTACTACTACTATTACTATAACTGCTACTATTGTTATTACTTCAATTCCTTTTCTGTTAAACTATCTTTATCTCAATCCACAAATTTCACTTTTTTCCCCCCAGTTTTTTCCCCCATCTCACTGGGAGGGTAAGTAGGTGATCTTTAGCTACCTGCTGGGTTAAACCACAACAGTCTATCCAAAACACCAAGTGTGTAGGCTGCAATAGAAGAGTGATCTGTGAACACACCTGGGCCGTGCTGTGAGGTCAGTAACTGTTGGAAGATGTATCCACTTTGATTTGTAAAATTTTTTTAAAATTTTCACATTTTTGCTTTAGTCAGCCATATGACTTCACTTCACTTGTTTTATGGGGTAACTAGCAAGGCATACAAAAAATACTTGTTCATCTCATCATTTATTCTATTGCATATCTGAATCGTTGTATTTTGCAGCTGAGTGGTTGTTTGAAGTCTTTTGGTTTGATGGACAAGGCTATTTAGTCTTCAGGAGGTCAAGCTGCAGACTGTGAATGTCTTGGAAGCTTGGAAAACTGTTAACTAACTTAGAAGAATGTACATTAAAGGCATCTGATCTAATGAAAGCAAAGCTACATGAGTGTTACCCTAAACAAAATAATGGTAGTATTTTGTGGATGGTTGGATCTTACCAAGTTTGCTGGACACCGCTACATTAAACAAAAGGATCCTCCATTATACTTCACTTTGTTTTTCCACTATCTGTTGATTATTTTTATTTATGTCGGAAAGTTGGAAGGGTAGCAGCAGTAAAGACTGTTTTGTAAGCATCAGCCAGATTCTTGGTATTCTTGAACCTCCAACACAGAGTAAAAGACTGAGCCCCACCTTAGCAACAATTACCTATATCCCTTTGTGGCTTAATTACAAAAGGGAAGCAGGAAAACTCATATTCTTGGGAACCCAGTGTGTGCTGCAGATTCCTGCTTACGTCTGTGTTGTCTGGGGTGATCATGTTACCCTGACAACGAAGAACATCCCTGTTTTCAGGGCTGGTCCCTGAATCTCTTTGGATTTTATGGACATCACTATTTTATCTTAAAAGTGCACCAATTTTTTCTTGCACGCTCTGCAAGTTGGACATGTACATATTGCCCCAGCAGAACAACTTCCTCTGACTAGGAAGATGGATGTCAGGCTGCCTCACCACATGTGTGTCACATTTGCCTGCCAGATCCTGACTCCTTTGTACTTTCCTCTCAAGCCATTCCTTATATTAGAGCCTTCAGTTCTGCAGAATGTAGTGATCCCAATGAAAGCCAGTTCCTGTGTTCCTTCTTGCTTGTTAAATCTCAGCAGGAACACCAATTTTGGTCAGTCTAATGGTGTCACATCGCTGAAGCAATGAGCAAAGTCACCTGTTTATTCTCATGGAGGAGTCAAAAATAATGGAAACTAGAACCAGCAAGGGAAATAATTTAAAGTTTCAAATCCTTAAGGAAATCACGAGCTTTTTTAAGTGTAATAAGTACGTAAATTTGCTACAGAAACTATGCATTTGAAAACATCCCTTCAGACATCAGTCTGGATTTGATTTCTTCCCAAGTCTCTTTTTCCTAGTGCAGAATAAGAAGTTTAATTACCTGGTAAAGTATTTCTTTCATGTAATAGGTTAGTTTCACAGGACTGTATACTGCAGGCCAGTGTCTAGAGAGCTGTACATTTGGTTTCTTGTTTTAACAGTTATTGGTTTATTGTCAAAATAGAGCATTTTAGCCAGTGTGCTTTCTTGGTTGCTCATTTCTACAAATTGAACATAAGTTTGTGAAAATTTGTATGTTAAAGGAATGCCTACTACTATTATGCCTACATAATTCTGAATACTGGTTCTTTGAAAATGGCATTCCTTATTCAAGGCCTTTTAAAGACTTCTATCTGAAATATGCATCATCTATGAACAATTTGCCCTGTTTCCAGATGCCAAAGTGCCAACCCTACAAATTGAATGTTAGGCCATGTTTTTTGTGGCTCATACATTCCAACCTGGAGTAGCAGCTCTACAACTGAAGTTTAACTAACAGGTCTAATGATGTATGACCCAGAAACAGCCTAGTTCCTGCTTTCAGTTTGTTTTGGATTTTGCATTGCAAAGAGCTGCAAATGAGGAGAAAAGTAGTTTTAATCCCTAAAGCAACCAGAGGTAATCTGGATGTCACATGCATAGCATGTCTATTAAGAAAAGGTGTTTTCTCATATCTGCTTTTCTGAACATCAGCACACTTTTAAGACCATGAGAATGGTTTTCTTGTGGCTAACCTTCATGAATAATGTGTGACTTTGCTAACTGTGAATTTAAAAATAGTTCTACTCCCCTCCTCTCAGAATATATTAAAATAATTCCTTCCGTTTTCTTAGATGGAACTGCTTGTCAAAAGATGTTCAGATGTCAGCAACCATCTCACTTCTTATATGGATCTAAAATGTTACCAGAGCTGTCACCGTTTGTCTTTGCAGCTCTGTATTTTATCTCATGCACAATATGGTAACTCCTCATTTTGAGGCGTTGGGCTTTGGCAATTGCTTGCTGTACAACTGTATGGCTGAGATCCTTGGGCTGGTGTAGTGCAATGGACATGGAATTTATGGTGGCAATAGAAGGTGGGGTTTGTTGACGTTTATAGTCTTTAGATCAAAAGCATTTCACTTTGGAGTCTTGGAAAGAAACTTTACTATTAATGTTCTTAGGAAATAGGGTTAGGATTGACCTGGAGAGACTATCCGGTCTGTTCCTTGCTCTTATCTGGAATCAGCTGCATGCATGTCATTTGGGTCATTTACCTGGACACTAAGCAGGGCACAGATGAAACTTTCTAGACCTCTGCCATTCCTTGTTGAATATCTCCGGACTGTTTTAGGAGATGCTGAGATAATGTGTGATGTCCAGAGCTGGTCACCAGGTTTCACGTGAGGTCTAGCAAAGCTGAACAATGTAAAAGGGATATTCAAATACTTTGCAGACTAAACACCTGCTTGTAGTTCCAAAATGTGTTAATTAGCTGTTGTACAATTACATGGAATTAGTAATGTGTGTCCTACAAAAAAACAGTTGTTGCCCATTCTGTAGTTTTGCAAGTGTGTGTGCGTTGTTGTTTGTTTTCACACTGAACCATTGAGGAAACAAATAGCAGGTTAAGGTTGGATAAAATATCACAAAATTTAGGATACAAGCAACTCCTTAAGTCCGTTGAGTTTCCTGTTTGCTGAAAGCAGATTAATAGAAACCTATTTTAGAATAATTTTTTTTCAGCAGGAACACCTGCTCTGAGCAGTTTTCCTGTAGGGTCAGGAGTATTGATTTTCTCATTGATCAAGAAAACTTAGAAAAAATGGAGTGCAATTATGAATTTGAATTTAATGAATATTTCTCATGTTTTCTGCTATTACTCATTCGTTTTCCCCTTTCCTTTCCTTCACTTTGTATGTGAAACATGTAATCTTAAGTAATTTTTTCTTATATGACAGAGGCACTTAAGCCCCAGTAAATTCATTGGGCTTTGAACAGGGCTGTTTATTCTTACTGACATGAACAGGAAATGCACTTGTGTGTCTGAGGAGATTAGATCTCTGTCTTTTTTTATGACAGCTCTTCATCATGTTTTATTCATCATAAATAAATGAGACTACTGCTGTTAGTTATAATTATTTTACTGTTTATGTGTGCATTTCCATAGATGGAGTACTCAAGAACATGGGAAAGGTATTTTTCCTTTTCGACAGAAAGAAAGTAGAAATCTGCTACTTTTTTTTTTTAATTCAGTATGACATATCACACCAGAACTAGTGACAGGTGGGCAGAAATTAAATACAGCTTAGCTTCAGAACCCCATCTACTTTCTTGAATTTGCGAGTGGATAATAATGCTAGTTTTTCAGCTCTACAGCTTTTATGGCTTAATGATTTTAAATCTAGAAACAAAGGGGAAAAAAATGTTCATATTCTCATTTTATTTCAGAGTTGTCTGATCTGGGGCTTACTGTGGTTATTACAGACTAACTGTACCATACCAGGTCACTATACTAAATGTCTTGGAGCTTTGGCTGTCACACTTCAAATGTGAAACTGAAGTTACGGTTGCATATCTCTGTTCCACCATCTGAAGTACTCAAATAAATAACCTGAATGCAAAATGGCTTACAAGGTCTGTGAGTGCTGGAGTTAGTAGGGGAATGGAGACCAAGATATAAGACAAGTTGTCTGTGAGTGACACTTTGATTTCAATACAGACATTGGAGAGTCAAGACTTCTTTCTCCAGTTTACTCACCCCTTCTTACTGTATGAAAATTTGCATCAGCAATTTAGAAATTACTGATTTCTTTTCTTGGGAGCTGGTGTGCTATGGTGACGGTGGGTGATTTGGGAAAAAGAAAATAGGAGAATGATAGCTTAAATTTGAGATCTCTGTTTCTAAGTCCAGGCCTTGTGCTAAAGGCTAGGAAATACAGGAAGGTGGTTTCGTTTTTCCCCCCCTGCCTTAAAAGTATCAAGTTTGACTTTGATAATTAACTCTCCCTGCAGTTCTCTATAAGGCAACAATTGAGCTATTATTGGCAAGATTAGCTGGAAAAGGCAAATATGTGGGAATTTGGTTCCTGGTTCTGTTCCGTTTCCTTTTTTTCCTATGACTGTACCTTCATGAGTCGTAGGCTTTTGCATATATTCATCTGTGTAGGCACAGCATAGGCAATGGCTTCTGTGGTACTTGTTTTTAAATGTTCTACAGTGAGCTGCACAATAATAAAGATTTGATTTAATAAAATACTATGATGGTTTTATTATGTATTCTGGGCAATTTCTGAAGTATTGCATTTGCTTCTTATTTAGGACAGGCTATGGCAAACACTGCACCCAGAGACTTGTACTTGGTAGTTGGTGTAGGAAATCAGAAGGAGCCTCAGGGAGGAGGACTTGGTGCTAGAGATTCCTTAGGGAGGTAGGTTACTTGGTGGGAATCAGAGCTCTTTGGTGAAAGCAGTTCAGTTTTCCTATCACTGTAGTTGTACTGTGGAGACTGACTTGGGCACAGCCTTTGGTGTGCAGTTCATCACAGTGCAGGGTCTTCTTCTATCTTGGCCTGACAGGGGCAGCTCTTTGGGGGCTGGAGAACACTCCAAGAACCCTGATTCTTTCCTGTACAAATATGCCTGATGTGGTTGTCACTAAAGCCAGCAGCAATATAGCTTTGTAAGCATTGCTTTGCATGCAGTATTTCTTTTTAACTTCTGGGATGAATTTGCTCTTAATGTGTGACAAAAATACCGAGTTGAAAGTATCTAGCAGTGACAGTTCGTATTTGTGTAGCAGTTTTCATGTCCAAACTCTTCAGAAAAGTGTTCGGTGCTTAGTTCTGCTTGATGTAACACAACAAAGCTGATTGCTGCTGACCATGATTGTGTTAGAAATCTTCATTTTTATCTTGTCCTTTACATGTTGCTTTGTTTATTGCGAAATGCTGGCTACCCAACCAGTGTCAGCTGTCCTTGAATCCGAAGGGAGTGTCCAGCAGCTGTGAGTAGCTGGAACAGCTTGGTCTTGGTGGTGCTTGGCTCTTGCACACCCTGTGTGTGGTGGAGCAAGGCTGAGATTACTGAGGCAGACACCTCCTTAGGTCCAAGGAACTGGTGGGCTGTGCCCTTGCCATTTGCGATCTGGACAGGGCTGAAAACCCACCATGGCTGAGGATTTTCCTGTTTCACGTGGTGTAAGTTTGTGGGCACCTGTGAAGCCATTCCCTTGGGACCCAGTGTATCCTGTTGTGTTGGGTTTTTTTCCTGCCAAAGTGTACATTCCATACGTAACTACTGATGTGGGTAGAGGAGAACATAGCATGTATATGCATATGTCAGATGTATTTTCTTACTATTTTTGGCAGTATGCTTTCTCTGCCTGAAATAACTTATATATAGCTCTGTCTCCATTGCTGCCACTCAAGCATCTTTTCTTTTCTGTTCTTAGATTCTTAGATTTTAAAGCTGGAAAGCAACCTTAGATCCTCTAGTCTGCTCTCTTGTATCACACAGGTCATGGAATTTCATCCAGTTATTTCTAACTTAATTAAAATGTAACTATTAAAAATGCCTCTGGTTCTGTTTAAGGAATTCTAAATGACCTTTCTTGAAAGAAAAATGAAATTGAAATGAAAGTTGAAATTTTTGCTTTTTTATGTCACATCTTTTTTGTCTCATTTAATATTAATGTCTCTCTGATTTTGTATATGCTTTCCAATGGGTTTGCTTATGGATCAGGAGAAAAATTTTAGCCTCATTCTCTAAAATACACTCCCAGCTGCTAATGCTGCTGCTCCCAGTGGTTAATGGCTGCTTGGCTGAAGAACATGACAATAGCTTTCCTTGATCACCTAATTGTGCTAAAAGTATAGTAAGGAATTGGTATTTAGGGCATGTAAACGTTACCTTGGAAATACCAGGTAAAAAAAAAAAAAAAATGACCTAAATGGGCAGTGCACGGTCCCAAGCCCTGTTATAAGACTGCAAAGAGGGACTGCTGAGTTAGTCACTCTGTACTCCCAGAAAAACAAATAAACAAACAAGCAAACAAAAAAACAGCTGCCAAGTTATGCTGGGGCTGTGCCTGTGAATGCTGCCTCTGGTCATGTCCCCAGCCACAGTGCACAGTGGTTCTGTGGGATACCACTGCTCAGGCACAGTTTTTGAAGTTGCTTGACTTGCATATACCACTTAGTTATTGCACTAACTCAATGTCAGGTATCAGGTGTTTTCTGTACATGGCACCTCCATCTGCTTCTGAGGGTAATGGGAACTCTGCCCTGGAATAAGACTTCTACCTTTTCTTATAAGCACAACACTGAGAAATTTATAGGCTGTACTCCTACTTACCTGGGTGTGTTCAGGTGTTCTTCACCGCTCTCAGAATTACCCAACTGTGACTGAAGTGTATTTCCCATTCCATGCTTATATAAGATGACCCAGTACTTAGGAACGTTCATTTAGAGTTGGGCTCTGGATGGAAGTGCTGGGAACCATTATCCCTAGTGTACTGGTGAGGGCAGGCATGGGGCAGGGAGCCAGGGACTGGGGCAGCCGGCAGTAAGTTATTAATTTTAACTTACCAGGTCAGTAGCAGCCTGACATTTGGTGTTCAACTTTAGGAGGACTTTGCACCAAATGAAGTCTTGACACAGGTGTCTGACTGTAGATGAATGCAGTCTGTTGGTGGTGGTGTCCATTAGACCCTCATGATGTATATATCATGTGAAAATATGGATTATAACGGATGGAAGGATGCAGCCCTGAGATGCATTTTGGATGTTGCTGAAGTTGGGCGGTATCTGGTATAAAATTGTGGCCATTTGGGAAGAAACATGTCTTGGTAGGCATGTGAATAATCTTGTCTGGATTGAAAGGTTAGTAATTTTGGCTGAGATTTTATTTTAATGCCACATTTTGTATAGGGAGATTGTACAAATAGTTTATTGTTACCAGGGAGTATAATAAGTACTAGTGAACACGTGCTGGAAACTTTGGGCTGTTCTGGGTTTTTTGTTCAGGTTTGTTGTTTTTGTTGTTTGTCTTCTCCTTCCCCCTCACCCTCCCCCCCAGTTAAACATGCACTATCAGTTTGGGTCTGAACTGGAACCAGGGACCAGGTGATGAAATGCTCTGTATCTGATTAACTGCTCCTCTGCCTCATTTGATCACCTCTGAAAATGTCTTGGTTTGACAGAAGTTTACAGGTTAGAAAATAGAAAACATTTGACTTCAGTTCTTTTTGTAGTTACTGAGTTTTGCTAGGAATGGGAGTGGAAAGGATACCCATAAAATGAATCCAAATGGATACTAGGGTCCCTGACTTGTTATTCTAATATTATTCAAGTGGGAACAAAATAATTTGTTATTACTTGTACTCTGAATGCAATGATGTAATGCTGTTTGGCTGATGTGTGTTTTTTTAAAAAGTAATGGTTTTTTGATAGTTGTTTTATTCTTCATTTGTAGCTCAGGATATTGGTGAGTACAGTAGTTAGGCCGAAGTTTTTGCCTCTTGTAAATTTGTTTTGTAGGCTTAAAAAGTATTATATATTAATTTTTTTTAAAGTATATTTTTCCAGTATAATCAACCATCGTGTACCTTGTTTTTTCACTTAGAGGATATCAAAAAGATTATTTCCTATATTGCTCTTTAGTTTTCATTTACCTGGCAGTAAATCTCCCAAGCTTCCTCACACTGGATGCTGTCAGAAGCTGCCGTCACTCTGGAATGACTGGCATCCACATTGTGCAGCCAGGGGTTCACTCTCTAAGAAAATGTGAGACTCCAGATCCAGAACTAAGTTTAGTCAGAGTGACCATGATGCAGCTCAGGGCACATATAGGTCAGGCTTTTTCCACAGGAACTTCAGAGATGTAAATAGTGCCATCTCGATAAGGTTGTCGCAGGTCAAAGCAGTTTTTGAATATAGCTGAATTCCACTCTAAGCTGTCAAGAAGAGTTAACTGTGAAGTTTTGGAACATTTTGCTCAACACCTAGCCAGCCTGGTAAATTGTGAGATTGCATCTGTTTCCATTAAAATCAAAATAAAATGATTTTTACATTAAAATTTCTGAAAATGACTCACATGTGAAGCTAACAGTTTAAAGCCACAACAGAAATAATCCAATTTGATTTTTTTTAAAAATCAAATTAAGTTATTAATTTTAACTTAACTTTAACTTAAGATTTTGGGAGTTAACTTGTAATTTCTAGATTCTGAAAATGTCAAATCCCTCAGGCTGATAATTTTACTGTTACTCTTTCTATGTGTACCTCAAATGAGCTCATGCAAGAACAAATATGTTTCTAAAGTGTACTGGAAGATATTTGAACTCTTCAAAATCTGAATACAACTCAATACACAATGAAATATCTTAGTATTTTAACAAGGTTGTCTTAGTTTAGCTTGTGGTGCATCTTCAGAGGGAAGTTTATTGTGTGAAAGTCAGTAAGAGGATGTCTCTGATCCCTCACTTTTTTAATACCAAAGAGACATCTGGGAGTTTGCCTTAAATGAGTTTAATCTCTGTGTATCAGTTGTGTCTGTTTCAAATACTCTAATATTTACATTTCAGGATGCTTAAATTTTGGACTTTTTAATCCAAATCTTGCTTCTTAAAGCCTGTTCTGCAAAGGCTTTGAGCCTAATAGAAAATTTCATTTGAGCTATCATTTATCACTGCAAAGCCTTTAGGGAAAAATGTCACACTGCTTCCTTGCCAAGTACAGTAGCTTCACTGAAGAGGAAAAACTCCTTTGGGATGGTTATGAAATATATTTATTACTTTTGAAAATGAACTTTTAAATATTTCAGAGAGCTGCTGACAGGAATAAGTGTGTTTCTTAGATACCTTGCCATCACCTGGAAAATATAACAGTTTCTGAGGCCTTCCCAGCTTACAGAGATGTGCATGATCTTGTGAGATCCACTGCAGCAGAGGGCTGAATTTTTTTTGGATCCCTAGTTTTTGATCATACAGGATGTAAGAATTGGTGGCTGCATGGCTTTTTCTCATGGATGATCTTCAACCTTATGTGATAATTATCAATGACCACTGAAATCTGCAGTACCAGTTTTCTATTGATAAATGAGTGAGAAAGAGTAGGAAAGCATACCTTGGCATGCATAGCTGGCATGCTCAGTACTGGGGTTAGAAAACAAATAGTAGGAATTGATATGGGGCATCAGGCTTGTGTTTGCTCTAAGTGACAGGGGTTCAACATCCCATTCTGCCTGGTCAGGTGGGCAGTGCTTGTCATGGCAGCACTGCTGGGATTGCTTCCCTGATGGAGCATCTTTCAGCTCCCTACTGTCAGGGTGGTTTTAAATTAATTTTGCATGCTTGCACATTCATAAAGTATCTATTGCCTTGTAAAACTGAGCTCCAGCTGTAGTCTCAGGCAAGGAACTCTTTTGCAATTGCCATTTCTTTTAACTAAGCCTCTCCTGGGGTGCAGCCCAAGCAGGGAGACCAAGCAGTCTATCATAATTTCTTCTGCTTGTGTGCTAAATGGTCTCTGTTCTGGTAACAGCTCAGGCTCCTGTGTTTGAGAGATATTGTGCCATTTGCCGGTCCTTTGTGGTCTGAGCCATATCTCAGTGGAAGGCAAGAAAAAAGAGTCTCAAGCAGATGCATTTGTTTAACCCCAGACTTACAGGACACACTGTCTTGATGTTATCTTTTTGCTAGGCATTTGTTTTCTGCTTCTATTAGACATTGCATGCAGTGGCTGGAGACTTCCACTGAGCTCTTTTGCAGTTGAATTTGTCTTCTGAGGACCTGCATGTTAGTAGTAGACAAGAGAATTTCAAGAGCCTCAGCCAGTGTGCACTGCTGCTCACCTCCCTGTTCTGCATTTCACCCACCGTCAAACTCACATCTGCCCGAGCAAGGCTGGTGAGAAGCACCACGCAATCATTTGCAACTCCCTCTGTGCATTTTCTTGAAAGAACTCTGGAAACTGAGCTGAAAAGGCTCTATCAGAGAAAATAAATAGTTCCATGTGACTTGTGAGCATATAATCAACCTATGTAATATTGTGACCATGTTAATCATACCTGCTTCTTTCAGTTATGTGTGATAATCATTAGTTTCTTTGATTTTTTTGTGTGTGTTTCCTAGAATAACTCTCAACCTGACTGAGATCTCTGATGGTTGTTGCATTGCAAATAACCTTAAATATTGGGTAGGCCTGATCTAATAGAGGGCATTGGAGAGTAGGCACATGGCTGTGTCTCTGCTGCGGGAGTTTTCAAAAGATCTGTGGTTCCTCCAGACTTTTAAAGTGATTATACTGTGTCACACTTATGAATGGGGTGCAAAGCTTCTGCGGGGGAAGGGGTTTACTTCCTTAATGAGTATGTTTTCAAAGGAAAATTACATTTCCTTGTCACATGAAAGAAAGTAATGTGTACACAAATGCTAGCCATTATTTGGAAAATGGCTCTGGCTCAAAAATTCTGGCTGGAAACCATTAGGAAGAAAAACGTTCTCCACCATCAATTAATGCATTGTTTTTCTTTTCCTTTCATGTTGCTAAGCAGGCCAAGAGATAAGGGGCCAGCTGTAATACATCTTGTCAGATGAGTTAAGTCACTTCGTGTTATACTGGTCATCTGGAAGATGAAAACTCCACTTCACTCTGAGTTTGATTCTTAAATCATATTTTTCAAATTATTTTTGCTTTTACCTGGTGTTCTTGTATTCTACTTTTATCGAGTGAGCATTCTGATCCAGAAATATATAATGTAGATAATGTAGATTCTGGTAATTAATTCCCCTCTCTGTCTTGAGAGCTGCATCTTCATCACCGACTCTAATTACAGAGGTGGGTTTCAGTAGGAGCTCTCCGTGAAACCAGCTCGATCAGGCACTGCCAGCACTGCAGCCCAGGAGGAGGGCAGTCGGTGCAGAACTAGGAAAGGCAGCTGGCAGCTGAGCTCTGGTGAGATTCACAGGGACAGTTTGAGACACTGGTGGCCTCAGCTGGGGCACATCATGTTGTTTTCTCTGCCTCCAGCAGAAGAGCTTTGGGAAACGATGGTGAGACTTGGCAGTAACACCATCAACTTTTGCAACTTGTCTGTCATAGCCCAGAATGCCTGTCCTGTGGCCTGAGTGTGCACAGTTACACCACTGGCAGTATTTGAGCTATCCAGCTGAAATGCTGGTTGTTTCCTGACTGTCTGTAGCACCACTGGTGCTCAGCTCCTCCAGTCCAAAGGGAGAGCTGAATGTGGACTATGCACCTTCATCTACTGTACCAGAGATCCCTGTGTGTGTGGCTTCCCCCTCTATCTTTCACTCCAGGTGCTAAGGAACAGGATTGTAGAAAAGTTAGTGTTAAAACCAGTCTTACTAAAAGCTTCTCAGGTGTTAGCTTTTGTAAACACCTCTGACCATGGGAGACGGATGAGAGACCTACAAGTGATACAGGTTTGAGTCCTGCAAGCTCCATATCATGGAGTATTGGCTGATGAGTACAATAATACCCTCAGATCACTTGTCCTGCCCTCTTAACATTTATATTTTATTGAAACAATAGAATCAAGTCCAGTAGCACTTGTCTGATCTTTCCTATGTATGGCAAAATATTTTGGGGTGCAAGAAAGGAACTTGATTTGTCATATTAAAGAGTTACAATGTAGGCATTTTTGAATGCCTTTGCTGAAATGCTGTCCCCCAGCTCAGTACAGCTATAGAAGGCACCTGTACTTACAGCCTGTGTTCAGCATCCATAAAGTCCATTTTAAATAATGGTCTGCTTCTGTATCACTCAGACTTGTATAATAACTAACAGAAATGGAGCACATTTCCCAGAGTTAAACTCATCGGATTTTTTACACTATCAAGTTGATGACAGATATTTTTCCCTGGACCACAGGAGACCTCTTGCCAGTGCTGTGTCTCTGCTGGAAACGCTGACAGTGATTTGTATCCATAGTCAGAGGAGAACTAACGCCAGGGGGCCACGCACCATTGGAGCTGGTTCTGCTCTCCAGTGGCTGTACATGAGACTGGTAAAGACACCTAAATGTAAAACAGCAGGAGCTCCAAGGCTGGCACACACTGCATGATGCTGGTGGTCTGCTGCTGGGATGTGTTGGTGCATGAAAATGCTGTGGCTGCTCTGGCAGTGGGGTCAGCTGGCACAGCAGAGCCCCGGCCAGCACCTCCTGAGTGTTACACTCCAAAACAGGTTGGTCACATCCCAACTGATGGATGGGCACAGCTCACTCTGGAGCTGGGCCAGAGTTTGTCTTGGGAGAGCATTGTTTGGTTTGGGGCCAGGTGCTGCCAGGGACCATCTCCTGCTGTGAGAGTGCAGACTATCAGGTTCCTTCCCCCGGGAACTTTCCCTGGCACTTCTTAATGTGCTGGGATAGATGGAGCCTGTGATCTTCTAAGAGTGATTTCATTAATATAAATTTTATGTGGGAGGACAGTTCTCATTTATGAAATAGGTTCAGTCTTGTGTGGGAAGCTGAGGAGAGGAGGAAGATGAGAAGAGGGATTTAACCCCTTGTTGGCTGGCAAGGTTTCTTGATTGAAAGAGGAGACTGAACAAGCTATTTCCATGTAACATCAGGGGAAAGTTTGCATAGGTCATTCATCAGCTGGGACACATAGTTACTGTTCTGCTGCCTCTGATGCAGATGCTCAGTAGTTTGCTTGTGTGTAGTCTGAGAAGAATTGCACTTTGTCCTTCTGTCTGACCATACTTTTTCAACTGAAATTTCAAATATTAATTTGAAAATAATTCTTTCTTTTCTGCCAAAGATGTTTTTATTTTTGTTTGGTTTGACTTTATTATCCCATAGCCACAGGGTAGGTACAGGACACAGCCAGTTGCAATGATGTTGTTTAGACAAAGATGTTTCTCCAACATTGACATTGGTCATGTTCAACTCTGAAAGAGAAAAAAGATTAAGGACTATTTATGTGGTTCATGAGTAATAGAAAAAGATAGAGACAAACTTTACCCTGCCTCTCTGCCCTGGAACTTGAGAATAGATTCATGTTCCATTTGCTTTACTTGGTCTTTATGGTATCAGCTTTTAAGAATAAGTTAAATAAAAAACCTGTTCTGTTCGCTTTCAGACACATGGTCAGAGTGTCTAAGAGCAAATATAGAATCAAGAGCAGACTTAGTAGTCTTGTACCCATCTGCAAAGTATTTTAGCTATTGCTGTGTTTCATTCCAGTCTAAACAATTACATAGTTTCATTAATATCTAGAGTCTTGCTTTCTAGCCCTGCAATATTATATATTGGGAGTATATTGTTTATTATTGGATCTCGAAGTGAGCTTTTTCTCATATTTATTTGTATATATATACACACGTGTTTTCTGCTGAATGCCTTCATTCCTCTTTTTATCCCTTTTCACTGATTGTATAAATTGTATCCAGTGTTGTTTAATCCTTTTCTTGTGATGAACCCATTTTAGTACATTGATCTCTTTGTCTTCTGTCATCTTCTGAAACAACGGACCACAGCCAGCATGTGTTTCTATCACACACACTCTATGGATGAGATGTGGGCATGGAGTCTTCCTTAGCAGAAACTCATTCTGCACAGAAGCTGGATAACTTCTTAGCAGATGCAGTTAATGATGCTATTCATTTTAAATCTGTTTCAGAATAAATATAGTGTGGTTTAATTTGTGGCTGACAGGTTTCTTCTTTTGTAAATCACATCTTCTGAGGCTATTTACATGAGATTTTCTTTTTTCTTTTTTTTTTTTCATCGTCTATTTTTGGCTACAATCTGGGGAAAAAAAATCTCTGTCAAATAGATAATACCTCCCACACCAGCTTCCAAGGGCTAAATTGAAGAGGAGAAAAACTGAAAGCTTTGCAGAGCTGAAAACCATCAGAACCAGACAGTCCTGGAAGTTCGATTTCCTGCCTTGAAGGAAATCTTTGCGTCTTGCAATTGTACATTTCTTGTACTACTTCTTTACAGTTTTTCCTAGAGATTTCTGAATATGTGACTGTGAGTCTAAAAGGAGTAATTGGTGATATATTCAAACAACATTGTAAAGCTGGCATTGTAAAATGAATTTCTCAGTTTAGGTTCTTTTTTTTTTTTTAACTAGAAAAGGGAAAAGATTTTGAACACGTGTTTAATTCAGAGAGAATTATATGTCTAGTAGAGATTGTAGTTGAATTATGTTTCATGTGGTGGAGAGGAGAGTGTGCCAGATTATTTTATGTTTCACAGAAAGTGTCGTTACATCAATGTTACATGTTTCATCTCAAATTTCTGCCAGATAAGTGCCAAAATATTTTAACAAAGCAGCTTAATAAATATACCCTTACAATATTAAAAAGCAAAACCAACCTCTGATGCTCTTGTGTGAATGTACCAAAATATCATATTTAGTGTTGTTAATCAATTTATGCTCTGAGAAAACTGCAGTCATTTTGTTCAATCTATGAGTGTGAAGGTTAACAATAATCCTTACCAATCCATAACATTGGCCATTTTGAGAGCAAGTTGCAGATCCTGAGCAACATATAATGTAATCTGTGTAAAGAGAATTTCCATTCCTGTGCAATATGTATCACTCAGAAGATTTGCAAGTTTTGTAGGCCTTGCAAATTGATATGTGAATGTTTTAATGTTAATGCAAACTCACCTGTCTCTTGGGCATCCCAACATCACAGATTCTGAACAGGGTGATTTTTGTGATTTATTATCCATTTTTGAATTGAGTTAAAAAACAAGGTGTGAGTTAGAAATGTCAGCAAAGCATTCCTCTGAAAATCAGAGGAATAAAAGGACTTACATTTGCAGAATTAGCTCTTTTCTAATGCATCTTGGAACAATTGGATTGGCGTTGAAATGTTTTCTTCTGAGAAGAAAAAGACTCATTTTGTTTATGTCTCATCTGTACCTTTAAAAATCAGGGCTAGGCATTAGTGTAGAGGAAATTTTTGTGGAGAGATTTCTGTCAAGAAGAGGAAATCATTGTGGTGAATTGTGGTACGTGCTGGCACAGGCTGACTTGTTATTAGCAGCCAATGTATGTGAAAGGTTTTCCGTTAGTGTGTGAAGCTCTTTAATGCCTCGTTAGGCCCCACAGTAATGACTTTCACAGGTAATAGCAATAACATGTTTTGTGATCCAGTTTCTTTCATGAAATAGTTTCAGAGTTCCAGTAGTACTGCATTTTTGGCATACCGGCATCATTTTGAAGTGGTATGGTAGGTACATTACTCATAACAAAAACGCCTGTAAAACCTGTATGGGTATCTGTGGAGTAGAGTGGGACTGTCTTGAAATTCCTAACTACAAACCTGAAATAAAATAGAAAACTTCACTAGAGAGAAATGGCAATATGAATATTTTCTGCTGTTCATGTAGGTACTAAATGGAAGGTGTTAGATTCAGAGTTATTTCAAGGAGTAATAAGAAAAAAAAGAAATGGTTTTAAAAAAAAAGAAGTTGGATGAGGTCAGAAAATAAATGAGCTCTTGTTAATGATTTACACTGGAAGGAACCAAGAGGTGAAAAAGTCCTTTTTCTCAAATCAACTTTCAATAGTGAGATAATGGTGAATGATAAGTGTGTCATATAATGAATGTTGTCAAGATGATGGGAGAGTCTGTCCTGCTGCATGGGAATGGGATGCTGCAGCCTTTGTGTTTGGGAGCCTGGTTTGCTTCAGGATGCTGAGGGAGGGCAAGAGGCACCACCATCTGCAAACTGCAAAATCATCAAAAGAGGTTGAGGAACATGATAAAAATATTCCAGTGGAAACGTCCAGTGTTGTTTGATTAAAGGTAACTCCTCCAAGAGAGCTGAAGTTTGAATGTGGCCTTTCAGGCTGACCTACAGCTCTGCTGCTCTGTGCCTGCAACAAAAAGCCCTGCTTATTGATTCCAAGGCAGCAGGGGGCAAGAGGTTTTTGGTTATTAATTTATCCTACTGAGGCCTAGATGCTGCTCACTAGGACAGCTCCATGCCTTTAGTAGTTTTATAATACTGTTTTTATCTGGATCCAGGTATTTCAGATACGAAGTTACCTTTTCTTTAGATACATGTGTGCTGCATGGGGCAGGGTTGGGGGAGTGGCTGATATTCTTTTTTTACAATTTTTCTCTCCCCCAGATAGAAGAAATCCAGAATTATTTTATTTTTACAAAAAGTAGTATTCAGTTACACTCCTAAAGCCTAAGGGAAAAAAGAAAATCAAATGTTTTGGGAACTGGCAAGACTCATTTCAACAACAGCTCCCTTTGTGTTGTTTTCATATATGATGTTTGCAGGGTTTTTTTCATGGAGCATAGTTCCCTTTTCTCCTTTGTATACAGATTTCTCTGGTAATTATGAGAGCCTGTCTGTTTGAATTTATCACATTTTTGGCAGCCAGTGTTCATCTGCAGACACTGTTTCTGTAAAGGAATGATGTGTATGAAGCGTGAGGAGGGGAGTAAAGCTCTTTAGCTTCTGAGCAAGCTTCTAAGCCCAGATCCAGACACCACATAGGGCAGGATGGTCACCTCCATCTGCTTGTGGACACTGCTCCCCATAGCCATGAATTGCTGTGTTACTGACTTAGTTGTATTTCCTCTTTAATATAAATGAGAGCATATATGAATAATGTACTTGATGGCCCAGCTATCAAACCCCATTCTTCAAGAGCATCCTTCTCCTCCCCCAAACCTTTCCTATCACTTCACCCCAGGCTTTGTTTGTGAGCCTAAAGCCACTGTTTATAACGGAAGCAAAACACATTCCCACCCTCCCCCCGCCCTTAAAAAAATGTAAGGGAAAAATAGAAATTCCTCAGGCTACCGGGAGAAACCTTTGCAAACATGTGCCACAGTGTCTCTGTCTGCTCCCTGGCTGCCAGGCATCACCAGGGAGAGGCAAAAAGAGAGGGAGGGGGAGAGCAGTGTGTAAAAGGCAGGGATACCTCTGCCATAGCTAATTTCTTCTCCTTTAATTTCAATTCAATTTTGGAATTAATTAGAAGAATAAATAAATAAAGACAGTAGCTTTCTGTCACAGTGAGAGAAATGAGCAAAATCATGAGTGTAGTGTCTCGTTTTTCTGACTGTATAGCCCTTTGCTGTGCTCTGGTTATGAAACAAATAGCCCAGCAGGTAGGGGAGCATTTTGGGGTAGTTTGATTACTTTTTCTGTTTTGAAAAGCTGTTTTTCTCCATGTCTTATTCTGATCTGCTGCATCAAACTATTCCTGTTCTGCTTACAAAAAGAGTTGGAGCTATACTTAGGAAAACCCCCCAAATTTCAAATTATTTTTCAACATTTTAGTTTTATTTATGTATTTCATGCAAAATTCTGCTGTGTCAGGACATTGGTTGTACTGTTTGTGCCAATTTGAGTACATGACTAGACAAGAGGAATTACTAAAAAGGTAGGAGAACAAAGTTATATCTTGAAGTTTTGTGAGCAGATTACATTTCATTTTTGAAGTCCATGTCACTGCACGCGTCCTTTTTATTTTCTTCACTTGAAGGTTTGCAAATTCTGGATTTTTTTCCATGGAAATGCTATTCAGTGAAGCTGAGTTTGGCTGCCCATTAAGTAAACCAATCTGTTGACAACTGCTAATGGGTAGAAACAACTCTTGGCAGTAGATATTAAGGTTGGAGTGATCTGAGGCTTGTCTTCTTCTGTTAATAATTTAGAAACAAATAATAGCTTTATTATAATATATTTTTTGGTTCTTAACAGCTCTAATTTCTAACAGTTCCAAAAGCAGAGTGAATTGGTCTTAGAAAATATAATCGTGGGTCATCTCCAGCCATGTCATTTTCCATATAGTTAGAACCATAGAGTTGGTTTGAAGGCAGACTAACTGGTTGTTAAATTATAATGAGATGTCCAGAGTTTCATTTTAGTTAAAGAAATTGGTTTTGGTTAATGTTGTGTGCTTCCTTAGACACAGAAGGAAAATTAGAGGCATTTTAGTGCTTTTAATAATTTTTAAGGGCGTTGTGTTAGGTAGAGATAGGGTAGTAAAACTAATGGAAATACCATTGAAAGTTGTAGCTGAGCTTCCTTTAATTTTGGCTATGCCAACATTTCCATCAGAACAGCTTCCAGTGTGAAAACTGCTCAAGCTGGTCCTGAAATAAATAACAAGGAGGAATTTCTTTTTACCTACTAAACCCATGCTTTTTTACATATCAGTAAACCATAACCGGTTTTACCTTTTTAAAAATCTTTTTCTGTGAAAGCATACCCCAATTTTTGCCCAGTTTTTAAACCTCTAAAGAGATATCTTTCTGAATTCAGGCTGCTCAAAGGAAATGTTGGGACTGTTTGGATGAGGTAGAAGATGAGGGGTGGGAAGGACAGTGAATCTGCCTGGAGAAAAACAGTCAAACAATGTCAGGCTGTGCCTGCTACCAGGCTGTCTCGACTTTACCTTGACTCATGGGAAGCTGCAGATGAATATACAGAGTTAAACCTGGGAAAAATCCCGGCATGAAGTTTCCTGGCCTCTTTCCTTCTGCTCTGTAAGACATGGCCTCACTGAGTTGCTTTTCTGGCTCCTGCATGAGCCAAGGGGAACCAGCACCCTGTCAAGCTCCAGTTTCCCTTCCTCTGCTTGGCAGAAGTCACCTTCATGCTTGGGTTATGAAAATGCACCTTCAATGTAACAGTTAGAGGGAGGAAATTCCAGGCAAAGTTTGGGACAGTGCTGTTAGCTGTAATATTCATCAGCTCACATTGGGAAACCATTCATGAGAATGGTGCTATTTTTTAGGGAAATACTGCAAAGCAGCTGCACACCTTTTAGTGAAAATAGGTGTAGTGAGTCTTTTTCAAAGCTGCCTGCATTAGGGTTTCAGTGCAGGAGAGTTTTGTGTATCAGATGAGCATGAGCACAGAATTTGGGAGTAAAGTGTCTGTGCTGTAACATTTAATGTTGGGGGGGTTTTAGAAGCAGCATGCCTTTCATGTGAACTCTTGACTTTCCTAGTTGGCCTCTTAAACATGAAATGCTTTGTAAGGAATTAAAAAATTTCTGTGAAGAACATTGGTAACATTTGATTACTTATATACTAAGTTTTCCTAGATTAGGGCCTGTCAGAGCTGCAAGGTCACACGGCCACCTTCCCGCTTAAAAATCCCTGTGAACTATTTAACCTTCATCTTCACTTTGCAGGGCTCCCGCGAGCGTGTGACTTGTGATGGAATAACTTAACATGCTGTATCCGTAGTCATCACTGCAACTGGCAAAGAGGGGATGTGGTTATTTATAAAGCTGTAGGCCATCACACAGTTTTAATAGACATTCATTTCCACATTTGTTTCCATTCAGATACTAAAAATATTAATCTCAGCTGTAATATAATCTGATTTTTTGATAATGATAAGAAAAATTGCCACTTAGAAATGTCTTTAATTATTTAAGAGATATAATTCTGTTCTCTACATAGGTACAAACTTTAATTAGCTCCCTCTTACTATGAATTTCTTGGCAATTGTTATTTTCTGAAATGATAAAAGATCATAAGAATAAAATTTTATCATTATGAGGAGAAAAACATGCAAATTCTGAGCATATTTTTCTAAGTTGCTTTCTATGCACATGATAGTGGAACAGCCATGTGAGATAGCCACTTCATTGCTGATTTTTTAGTGTTTGCAACATTAGGCTTGAATTACACTGCATTGTATCAGTTTGAATTTTTGTTTGTTTGCATGCTTTATGAAAAGTTCTAATTGTACTTAAATGAGAGTATATTTTGTATACTTCTGCTTTCCTACAATGTTGCCTCCTTTGGCTTTATTACCTTAATTTTTATTTTTTTTATGTGTCCAAGAGTAATTCCATGTAAAATTAATTTGTTCGTTGTGTAAAATTTGCACGCTACAGCACGCTGTAGCTGAGCTGCTTTTCCTCTGAATGTAGAAGGCAGGTGCTGAAGGAAGCAGAAGTGATGCAGTGCAGTTCAGACAGGTGCTGCTTAGGAAACCTGAATGGTTGAAAAGGCATTGGAAGGCAGGAGACACATCCCTGCATGCCTCTGCAGTCATCAAGGGAAAGACATACTGATAGCTGTGAAAGGAAAAATGAGGGAAAATTTACAGTGACAGTAGTACTCCAGGAGTGTAGAGCAGTGTGACATGCTGCCCTTTGGATAATTTCTTTCATATTGTTTTAGTTTTTGTGCTGTTCCTTTGCTAAGTACTCCATTTTTCAGATGTCACTGAGCATCTGCAGCCCTCCTTCAGGTGGAGGATTGTGACTGTGTATGGACACAATCATCGTAAAAATCAGACCTTTGGTAATTAGATGAAAAGGGACAAATACAGTAAGCTGGTGTTCTTTAACCTCATAGTCCTGAATATGTATTCAGTGAATTGTTGTTTTTTAATTGAAGATTTTAACCTAGTTTCAGCCACTCTTTTGAAGAGGCCAGAATGCCAGAGCGCCTTTGGACTTGCAGGTGAAGCCCTACTTTTACTGCCTTTTTCCTATATGACTGAGGATGCCATCATTTCTGGAAACAGCAGTTGACTAAATATCCAGATGACATTTTCTGTAATTTTGTGACTACTTCTACCATATGGTGGAAACATTTCTTGAAAGAAGGACAGAGTTGGTGGAGTAAAAAGAAGTGCTCCAACATCCCCATCCAAAATCTGTGTCTGCCTTGGCAGAGCATGACAGAAATAGGATGTTGTTCAAATTCTTCTTTCTTTCCAAGAAGCTATCAATGTTGAGTATCGTAGACAGAGAGCCTTACCTGGTGTTTTACATTCTGCTGGGCTTCCTTCTCTTCTGCTCTTTCCTAATTTCCAACTCTTCTAAAGGAAGAGTGTGGTAGAGGCTGAAGTGAACAGTGAATCTCACAGTGTCACTCTCAAATCATCCTCACTTTATCCCCAGAAAATCTGACATAGGCTAAACTTGAACGAAATTAATCTACTCAGAGGACTGCCACTACAAAAGAATAAAACACGTGTCCAGTGAAGAGCTCTCTAGAGCCTTTTACTAGTCAAAACTTTTTTTAAATTACAATATTTTCCAGTCAATTCACCCATTATGCATCTTTTAATGTGTACATAATGGGAAGCAATTAACTATCAGTGAAAATCCCAATAGCCTTTTAGTAACAGAAATTTCAGATACATCTTGTAGCAAACCTGAGCCATGGGTCTATTGAGAAAGGCTGAACTTTGCCATCCTCTTCGTAATTGGGTTGTAGTACAACAGAAATAGTTGCTGCAGCTTCCAAGTCCTGGAGAATACCCTACTGGCATGCTATTCACAACTGATATTACAGATTGTGTGTCTGGGACAGAAAGAGACTGTTCCCATTTGATGTTTTCAGATCATCAGGAGGTTGGAGGGAAGAGCTGACCTGGTATCTCTTCAGTGACAGAAAATTTCTGCAGGGCTGCAAAGTAACAGTTTAAACTGTTAACAATTTTCTTTACTAAAAAGTGGTTACTATCTGAGAAGCAAAATCTTCTCCAGCCTTCTGTGGCTATTGCTTGAGGAACCCGTGACTGGAAGAAGGATAAGGTTTTTTCCAGCAGTCAGCATTTGAGTCAGTTTGGGATATTGGGATGACAGGTGAATTTAGGTATCCGGCATCTACAACCCTGAAATACATGTTGGTGCTATGACCTGTATGAATGTGTTATTTATGTGTTGGCACCCTATATATCAATATTCTCTTGGTTTTGATGATGTGTCACAAGGATCAGCTGGATGTGTTACAGAAGTATATCCTGTCCAGGTTTTGTTAAAATGAGGAATTGATGAGCTGTTTCTATGCCATGTACCTTATAGGGTTTCATTTACTGAGTAGTTCATCTCCTCTTGTCTTATTCTAGAGTTTTAAACCCTCGGTCATATCCTGCCAGCTTCTATGTAGAAAAAAAGGAGGAAGTTGGCAGTACGTGGGTTATTTTCACCATGAAACCCAGGCCCAAACACAAAACAGGAGTGCTAAGTGGGGACAGAGGACTTCCTCAGAGGTAGCCAGTAATATTGAATGGCCATAACGTGCAGCTTGATGTATATACAGGTCAGCTGACAGCAACAGAGGAAGAAGAAAAACTCACAAACCAGAATTTCCTAGGAAGGCAGTGACTGGAAGCAGCCCCATGGCCCTAGCAGACCTAGTTTTATTATTCCTCACTGACACAGGGGTGTCTCTGCCTCTCCATCGGTTCTCATCCACTCCAGCTGTCAAAGCTGGATGTTTATCCACTTCTGTCAGGACAGACAGGGACGTTTGTGTGTTATGAACATGGCAGTGGAGGACTAGACAACAATTCCAGTTTTTCCATACCAAACCCTTCCTTGCAAGCCAAATGTAGGTGCAGGAGTGAAAAATCCTCCGGCAGCCAACCAGTGTCCCAGCTGGAGACCTCATTTGGTTTCTCCCTCTGTCATGGGAGGGACCATTGAAAGGATCCTCCTTAAAGCTCTCCTGGTTCACCTGTGTTCTGCAATCATCTGTCACACTACGACTACATGATTTAATAAGTAAACAGAATTTTAAGCAGATTATACAGACAGTTGAAAAACACAAAAAAGCTCAAAGCCTCGAAATAGCTGTTTTCAATTCAATAGCTGCTTGAATAGTTTCAGAAGGATTTAACCTTTGTTCTTTGATCATGGCACAAAAGAATACATACATGCAAAAGAGGAGGCTGAGGTAATGATTATATGCAAAGATGCTGCTAAGTATGTAATTAAAAAGTGCCCTGTGAGATACCCCCAAATTTTATATCCTAATTTTATTTTATGCTGCCATTTAGAGGAGGAACGAATTCACCTCTCCCACGCACTCTTTGCACCTGTTTCGTATAATGGGCAGATTCGAAATTCGTCTTTGTAGGAAGTCTGCTCTATATTATTCAGATAATATTATGCAGTATTTGTTAACCTAAATTTTACCCCCATCAAATACTTCAGTCTAGACTAATTGGCTGCAGTACTTAGCATTTAAATTATCAAGTGATGGGGTCTGTGAAAATTGATCTCCCAACGTTTGATACTAATTCTTTGTTTTCTACTTCTTTACTGAGAAAATTGCATCAATTGTTCTGCAAAGCTTGAAGTGTAGGAAATAAACATACACTTATGGCCACACTTACAAGTGTCAGGAAGAGATTTTTATTTTAGAACATGGTTATTTTGTGTGGTCGGATGTTGAAACCAGGGATTCTGTAACCTTAGTATCATAAAATATCACATTGTAACACACACCACATAAAGTTACATGCCGATGAAGTACGTAAAGATGATAATATTGATGAACTAAGGCAATTCTATAGTAGTCCTTGTAGTTTCTGTCCTGTCACTCATACTTTTTGTACTCATACTTGTAAGTTCTACAGGTTTTTTTCCCTAACACAACTTGATGTCTCTTTATATTTATATGTACTGCAGAATAGGGCCTTGATACCAGCAGAGATTTCTGCGGCAACACAAAGACTAATAATAGAATTTCAGAATATAATGAAATGCAGCAGCTGGGGTTTTCTACTGACAAAGGTGGGAAATTTACTTTTGCTGGGATTTTCTTTTTCCTAACTCACTAGTTGCTGCATTGTTTTGAAATAACTTCCCCTGTAAAAGATATTTTTCCTACAGGGTCTGACCAGTGGAAAGCACTTTGGTGCTTGAGATACTGCCAACATCCATTGCTGTTCTTCCCAGGCAGGAGCATTTCTCAGAGCTCTTAGCAGTAGCCCTTGCAGTGTGTGTTCCTCGCTTCCCCACCTCATACACCCATTTTCAGGAAAGGGAGGTAGTGTTGAGGAGTATGAGATACACTTATTGATTCTCAGTGTCTTAAGATTATATCTAGATATCAGTGTGCTTCTGTGACCCTTGTTGTAGTTGTTTAGTTTCCAGTGATGAATGCATCTAGGTAAAATGGGTATTTGCAATGATAGACAAAGAAAGAAAAAACCTTGGAGGTGTAGTATTTAACAAATACTCTACTGACTGTAGTCAGAGCAGATTTCCAGATGAGATTAGATCTGAGCAGTGAGCTTTTATTTATTTGGGAAGGGGATTCCTCCTAATATTTTGGAAGCTTTACCACAGAAGCAGAAGGGCCAACCAGTGAGCCGGGAGTCACAATAGAAAAGAAGGACAAGGTGTTGCACTGTCTGCAGTTACCTCATAAGTAAGGCCAATTATTGCTCTTCAAATGGAAGTAACACTGAGGAGCTGTGGTTCTGCATTAGGAACTGTTTGTTTTAAACCCCAGTTTTATTTCTTAAGCCCTTTATGGCTGAGGAAATGTTTCCCTTTTTCAGTTCAATACTTCTATTGCTTTGTGCCCTAAGTTATATACTTGCATTTCATTAATGCTGCCGGCAGTTAAACTAAGTGGAAGAGCTGTGGTCCATCATTACTACACCTTAGATGTCTGGTCACAATGCTTTTGTCTCCTTGTTTGCTTTATTGTTGCCTAGCACAAGATCCTGTGTCTGCAGTACACTGTTGGCATTGGGTTGCTCCATAATAATGAACAATTTGTCACTGAATCCATTGAAATAACAGGCTATCTTCTCTCCTGGCGCTGGATTTGCAGGAACTCTGTGAGCAGCCAGCTCTGTGCTGTCCCCATAGCTCTCACAGAGCGTGGGGGAGATAGTGGGAGGGATGTGAGGACCAGCAGGGCACAGGGCCAGGGCATCTCAGCACTGGGCCCCCAATGTTCCAGGCGCCCCGTCAGGTACACAGTGTGTGGCTCAGGCTCTGTGGGCTCTGAAGGAGCAGCCAGCTGCAGGGGTAGCTTTACTTTGTGAATACAGAAAATAGAAGGCAAAGGAGTGTGGGTGTTTCATGCTCTGGGTAGCTATAATTACAGATTTAGATTCCTGGCAGCATTGAATACACTGGAGGAGCCAGAGCCAGATGGGCAGAGCCTCCTGGTGTCTACCAGGAACTGTTTCAATGCATTTTCCCAATATCAATCACAAATCTGTGCAACTCTTTCTTTTTTTTTCTTCCTAATTCTGAATAGCAGCAAAGAAATATCAAACTCGCATGCCTCACACAGCATCTCTTCATTGCTGTTAAAACAGTGCCACATGAACAGAAATTGGAATGACTCCTTAATTTATCTATGATGACCACTATTTATTTCTTGGTGGAAGAGGGGTTGTCTTCCTTTGTAAATATCTCAGCTGTCTCCTTAGATGTACTGCTTTTGTGGCTCATGTGAGAGTCTTGCAGAGATAATGTAATTATTGTTGTAATGGAGCTCAGGTAATAGGTAATGAAAAAATGCCATTATTCACAGCTGGAAAGCAAAATTCAAAGGAGAGGTGATATGATTTCTTAAGGTTGTAGGGGATGTTCATACAAGAAAAGGGTTTTGAACTTTGTACATGCCTTTTCTGGTTATGTTGCGAGAAGAAGGCTTATCCTATCCATTCTCAAGGAAAGCTTTGTCATCCATTTTAGGATGCACTAGGAATGGCCTTCATTTAATTGGTTTTGTTTATTGCAGCTAAGCTTTGGGCACATACTTTGGAAGGTAAGCTAGGCTATAGAACTATGTGTAGATCAATAAATGACCTGTCTGAGAACATACTCTGCCCTATGATAAAGGCAAGTTCTCTTGTTCCACCTGTGTTCTGGTTTCTGCCACACCACACAATGTGCTCAAGTGTGGCTGAACTCATGAATTCAATGCAACAAATCCTGTACTAATGTAGTGTACTCACTCTTAGACAGAAATACACTTTTAATCACATTTTTAAACTAGAACAGAAGTAATTTTTAGAGTATGTTGTGAGGTTTATGGAAGTTTTCCTTTTTTTGTCATTACTAAAGACGATTTGTTTTTTTACACATCAGTGACTGTAACAGGATTGACTGATGTTTTGGCAAAATTCTCAATGAGCCACAAGCAAATTACTTCTTTCCTCTTCTTGAGTATTATGTACTGATGTTTACTGCTTTTGAACAGTTTCTCTGGATCAGTGGGTAACAGAAGGATTGAAGTATGTGAGCACTGCCTAGGTGAGGGAGGATCTTTCTTGATGAATGCTGTTTCTGTTTTTTACTGTCATGTTGGCAACCTTTCTGACCTTGCCTGGAGTGCAATCCTTGAAGCAAATATTCCCACCTCCCCAAGCTTCTTTCTTCCTCTCCTCCTCCCTCCCCACCTCACTCTCCCCCTTTCCTTTAAGTAAATAAATAATCTTCATGGTGTGGAGAAAATTTCGAAAATGGGGCTTTCACTTACACTGGAAGTTAAGAAACAAGGCAGGAGGAACTTGAGCATGGTACATATCAATCTCATAATCTGAAGGTTGAAGGCAAGATTATATTTTGCTGCTGATGGTAGCAGTATTACAGCACGTAAAGTAATTGATGATCTAGAGAAATTTTTAAAAATTTAGTTGCTCAATAAAAAAAAGTGTAAATCTTCATTCAGCTTTGGCTATACTGCCTGTTCTGCTCCTGATGGAGTGGCCAAGATAAATAGAGCTGTGCTGTTATGTGAATGACCCATTTGTGGCTGAAAGAATTGGCAACAGTGTTATGAATCAATTTGCATGAAGGAATTACTGTGAACATCTAATTAATAGAATTCAGGCTATTTTAGTGTTCAGAAATAATATAGGAATAAAATATTGCCATTGTTTTCCTTTCCTGCCTGCCACTTTTATTTTTTGCATGTTTTCATACATGGTTGAAATCTTGAGAATAACTCAGTAATAATTCATTATACCTGTTCATAGGATGAATAATCATTTTGATTCAGCGAGAGTGGCCTTATGGTCATTTGCATAAATAACGTTATTTCTCTTTTCTTGCTCAGATGATTGTTCTACAACACCTTATGGTCCGTGATTAAATAAACCATAGCCATCAGCTCAATTTCTGCTTTGCTCAAGCATTTGAGTAGTTCTTTTTGATGCAAACGGACTGAAGAAATAAATAGTAGTATTGCAGAAATCAAAACAGAAACTCCTAAATTCTGTAAAAGATTCTCCTTAATACTATCTTGAGCAATCAGTATCAAACTCACTATTTTTTGATTGTTCCATAGAGGCACCTTCTTTCCTGATGGGAGTGTGTAGGCTGGAATGTCATTAATTGATGAAGTGAAGCTGATCACATTAAAACATCAAGACTCCATTTAGCCTTCTGTTGCATTCTTCTTATGGTCTTGTTTGAGACTGGCACAGTATTCTAAAAATGTTGTCAAAAATGCCACATGGAGGGAAATAATTTCCATAGGCCTGTTGTCTACAGTTGGTAATACAGCTGTGTGCAGCCATCCTTCTCTGCCACAGGGTCATGCAGCTGACTTGTGTTTCCCACTTTGGTTTACCAGAACCCTCAGATCTATTTTGGAAAAGCTGCTTCCTTGACAGTCAGTCCCCACACTGTATATTTCTATAGGGTTATTCCATACAGGATGTGGGGCTTCATAGTTGTCATTCCTAACTTCAGGAGGCTCATGTCAAACCGTTCCTCCAGCCTCTTGAGGTCCCTCTCAGCGTATTGACCATCCTCAAACTTCCTGAAGGCATTACTGTGTCCCACTGTTCAGGTTGTTCATGAAGACATTCAACAGTGTTATCCTCAATGTCAGTCCCTGCGACACCTCTAGAAACTGCTCACTAGTTGGATTTGTACCACTGGTCACTGCCCTTTGAGTCAAGGATACAGTCAATTCTCCACCCACAATGCCTACTTTTCTAGTTACTGTCTCACCACTTTGGCCAAGTTACTTAAATAAATAGTACGTGTCTCAAATCAGGGACTCTTTGTCCTCTATCCTTCTCCTCCCATACCAAAACCTCCTCCATACAGTAAGAAAAAGTTCAAGTTCATGAGAAAGGTAACTCTAGAGAAATAGTTCTTTTTGTAGTCATGTTACATGTTTGATGAGGGGTGCTGTAACTGTGACATGGTCACCATGCTGCCTGGTTGAGAGTCAGGTCTAGGGTCTTCGTCAGAGGCCCCAACTCTGCAGGTCAGATATGTGGACACATGCACCCCAGTTTGTTGTCCTTCTTAGTTGAATACTGATTTAGGTGTCATCTAGCAAATGGAGATTATTTTGGCAGTGATTAATCAGTAGATCTGATTGGTCACTAACATGACCTCTTTGAGCTTATGGGTCCCTCCTGTTAAATACAGGGACAGGGCTTCTGTTGCCATTGCTCCTTCCCTTTAGAAGCTGTTCCCAGGACTGAGGCTCATGACTACTTTCCTTTGCCAAAACGAATGGGCAGGATGGTGTCTAAAAGGAAGTGTGATCACTCAACACCTGGGGGGAAAAGCTTTGAGACCAACACCTATGTCAACACATTTAACACTGTATGATGGGTGATGATCATACGGCTGTTGTAC
Organism: Calyptomena viridis; assembly: GCA_013390005.1. Lineage (NCBI taxonomy): Eukaryota > Metazoa > Chordata > Aves > Passeriformes > Eurylaimidae > Calyptomena > Calyptomena viridis. The sequence goes on from WEIV01024872.1 coordinate 572,796, forward strand.
ACAGCATATCTGAATTATAAGTACTGAACAAGAAATTTTGGCCAAGGAGAATTTAAGAAAAAATCTAATGTGAGTGGGGCTTTTTCCAGTCTATTTAACAAATATTTCTTATGATTGCTGATACCTCCTTGCATTTCATTTCTTCTAGTCACCTTGACTGCCCTTTTCCACTTTCTTTCCATTATTTCTGCCATCAGGTGGTACTCCTTCAGTTAGGAACACGGCTTGTGTTTTTAAATACAGAATATTCTGTTAATGTTAAGTGAAAGGGTTGCAGCTCTTTGCTGTTCAGGTATGCGAACCATGGAGATAGTCCAAGGGCAGGTATCTACATTTCTTGTTAATGGTCTACTCAAAAACTAATTTAGGATATCATGAAGACTTTGGTTGAATCATGTTGGACTGCAGATCAGGGCTTCCTGCAGCCATTTCAGTCAGTTCTAGCAAAATGCAAATTCTGTTGCAGTTAATGATATCAAATAGTTCTTTCTTACTCTGGTAACTTGGTAACTATGTGGCATAGTTCAAGTTTATAATAGAGCAAGAAGACTCTTTGGAATGTTAACAGTCAAAAATAGATACCTCTGGACACTTGGATATGCCTGCAATTACCCTAATTGTGTTTCATACTTCAAGAAAGTAACTCCCTGTGTGTGTCACTTCGGGATTTAACTGAAAAACTTCAAGGAGAAATATCTTTTTTTTCTTTTTTATATAGAATGCAATGTGTAAAACTTAAGCATCAAATGTTAAAATAGTGACATTTCTTTAAAATGTGCATTTAGATTGTTAAACTAACAGCAAGAAATTTACAGGAAATTTAAAGTTGAGTAGGCACAAAGAGCTTTTAGTTTCACAGTCCATTTGGAAAGTGTTTTACTTGAAATAAAAGGAAAAAATTAGGGGGGAAAAGTATATTTTTAAAGACAACATATTTGAATGCAGTGGAATATAGACAAATATACACCAGGCTGTAAATTAGACCAATGTGATTGCTTTTCCCTCAGGTGGAACTGGAGCACTCTCCAGGTTGCAGAGGTGGAGTTTCCCCCTAGGATTACAGAAGTGGTGCCCCAAACATGATTTAGGGGGAAAGAAGCTGTGTTTGGGAAGACTGTCATAAATAATGTTCATTAATACCTACACGTTTGGGTCATCTTTATATGTACTGCATAGCATAAGTATGTTAAGTATTTAAAAAAATACGTTTTAGAAGTTGGAGAAATGGGATTGGATATGCTCCATTTCAGTGCAAACAAAACAAAGCTGAACAGTCCTGTGCATGCTCCATCCTTGAATCTGAGCACTGTTCTCTTTGAGTCGAATAATTACAGTTTCCTTGGTGATCTTCACGTGTCAAGCACCAAAGATTTAAGATTTTGTTAATTCTTTTCTATTTTAAAGAAAGTATTCTTAGCAAGAATCAACAGAGCCTGCCAAAGGCATGTTATTAAATAATGGGTGGTCCAAATGTAAGCTTCTGGGTTAGGGTATCCACAGTTTTTTGCTTAAACAGGTACTTCTTGTAATTACTACATTTGCTTACAGATAATATAAGTTACTAGAAATTATATCTTCCCATATATTATTAAAATAAGCAAAATTTCCATGTACTGGTCTGTGAGATTGTGTCTGATTTTCAAAGTTAGGAATCTGAAGATATTTTCATGTACCTAAAAATAGGGGAGGAAAAATTTCATATGTATGTATGTAATTTCTAAAACTCAGGGGTTTTGTTGTTATAGAATTGCTACATAAGAATTATGATTTTTTTTCTATTTATCTGCAAGTAAACTTGAGTCCTCAGCTACTCATTGTGACTATTCTTTTTAAACCCCAGGAACACCATAGTAATCCTATTAAAAACCCTCAGTGCTGTGTAATGTATTAGTGAGAATGGAGGAATGTTCTGTGCAAGTAATGCTGTTCTTGACAGAAAAGGGAGAGGAAGAAGTTGCATTTGAGTCCAGGTGAAGGTCAAGGTTCTTGCTGTAGGGTGGAAATGTGTTTTATTTTGCAAAGGAAGCAACTGTGACGTGGTGGTGTCTGAAATCCTTCAAGCACAAATCCAATCATGTTAATCTTATAAGGTACTTTTTAAGTGCAGATACTCCTTTACTTTCACTGTGTTGTTTCTTCTTCTCCCGGCAAAAAAAAATAGGTGGCCAGAAATGGAGTTAAGCTGTTGGCAGTGACATGTATGTGAAAAATATGCAAAGAGCAAGAAAGGCACGTGAAAATGGAAAGCGGGATAGAAATAAGTTTTCTCACAGACTTGAGATGTGCTACCTGGACTGAAGGGCTTGCTGTCTAAAGTGAGGTAATGAGAAGCAGCAGTCAAGAGAAGAGGAAAAGAGAGAACAAAATTCATGCAGTGTGTTCATCCAGATAAGCATATGTTCACACCTTCATGGGGTATGAAGGTGTGGACTCTGAAGATAGGTTGCAATTGTGATTTGTCTTTTGAAATATTTTCCTGTAAGTACAAGGAACGTGGAGTGAGATTTAGAGTCGGAGCAAGAGAAAGACGAGTGGAAGGTCCAAGGCTCAGAAGTGATAGAGCAGACTGGCAAAGGCTGGGACGAGTTGTTTCAGTTGTCTCCATTTTCTCCAGGGAAGCTGGAGCTCCCTGCCAGAGGGCCCAGCTGCAGTTGTGGCTGGAGGGCTGGGGAGTGGGCAGAGCTGGGGGTCCACTTCGCTGTGCAGCCACCCTTCATGGCAGAGAATGGAGACCTGGGCAGGCCGGGGCAGCCTTGCACTTGCCATGTGCTCTGCCCACAAGATTTCTCATTTTTCTACCCTCATGGATGGAGAGGCCACCCGAAACATTGAATGAAATACAGGACCTTCACATATGGATGCTCGTCACATCAAAGCAGAGTGTCAGGAGGAATCAGAGCTGCTCTGATTTTGCCATCACACCAGTACTGGGATGCATGCCAAACCAGACCAGGAATACGGTTACGTTCATGTTCTGATATGCTAAAAGCAGATGTAATTTCAATGGACTTGAGGAATCTTTAGGATTTTCTTCAAAGTCCAAAGAAATCTGATCCCATAAATTTAGTCTAAAGGTGACTGTTGTATTGTGGCTCTGCCCTGATTGGGGAGAGGGAAGGTCTCCTGATTTGGTTTTTTCCCCCCTGCCTTTCTTCCTCTGCCATGTGGGACATCTAGACACTATGTTCCAAAGTGACACACCTTAGTTCAATTTTGTGAAACTCATAATAAGATGTGACGTATAATTTAAGTCACTATTTTCTTGCATAGACTATGTCAGTCATTAATGGAAACATAGTTAAGTATAACAGGATTTCTCTTGTTAAGTAGTCTGCTTATTTATGTGACCTTGCCAAGATGAGAAAAGCTGCTGGAGATTTTTCCCATCCTGCTCTCTTAGTTACCTACCCTCAGATCACCTTTAACACAGAACTTATTTTAGTTTTTGTTGTTCTATCAGGCAAACATAATTCAGCTTTTAACACTGTCTGGGAGTCAGAGTAGCTGCTCTCTACTATTTCTTTTCTCTTTACCAAGCCATCAGATGGCAGCAACTCCAGCACCAATTGTCAGTTTTAGAGGAGCAAGTTTACTTTAATGTCTCCTTTGAAGCTTACCCAAAAGAACCAGAGGAGAGGCAGGGGCAGCTGCACAGGCAGCAGTTGCTGTCCTGAGGTCCAGAGCCAGCTCTCTGGTCACAGTCACATGCTTGTGTAGCTCTTGGCTGTAGTAGGGGAGCTGGTGGCTGCCACCTTGCTAGCAGATCCCTTTGGAAATGTCCCCTATGAGAATACCTTCCTAGTAGCCATACTAGGAGCTCCTGGCAGAAGGGTGATCTGTGTGTGGCATGGGAGGTGTGGGGCTTTGCACGCTGTGCTGTAGGTAAAGCTCCTCTGTAATCACCTCTTAATTATATTGCATTTAGCTCCTGGCATGTTTTCTTGGATCCTTTAGCCAGGATTTGTTGTTCCTTTCCCTATATCCATCTGATAAATGGAGACATAAATTTTTTTGTTAGAGAGATTGGCTGATTTCCTTCAATCATCTCCTGCTGCAATTACCCATTTCTTAATGATGAGAAATGCTTGACTGATACGTGGTTGGCAATCTAATACTTGGTTGTAATGATGAACTAGCAAGATTATGCTTCCTTAACATTCATGATCTTTAAAAAAATAATCTCCCCATCGTTTTCTCAATTAGAAAAAAAAAAAAGTGGAATAATGGCAGGATTGAATAAAGTTTGTTCCAAAAAGCATTGGCCTGGGGGTTCTGAAGGAGCTCTGTACTGAGACCTGCTTTCCTTCTTCTGTCTCCAGTGGTGGCATTCAGAAGCACATAATTTAGGGCATGAATATTTTTCTTAGATGTATATTTCATAAAACAGTGGAGGCTCTAGCTGAATTCTTAACTTTCTGCCATGGTTTTCAAGATCAGTATGCAACACCTCATATAATTTGAGACCTTACAAATTCCCACATACCATGAGAGTATGTCCAGATAAAATGTGTAGATAGACATGCAAGCAAATATAGAGGTTGATAATTGCTCTGGGTTTTCTTTGCAGTATCATCCACGGTTCCTTAAAGCTACTGTGTGTTTACCACAGCTGTTCCCAAAAGTGCTCTCCAGCTGTGTTGAAGGAGCACCAGTGCCTGCTGACAAAAGGGAAATGGTGGCTCCTTGCCTTCTCTGGGCAGAGCCCCTGCCCTCCTGATTTCAGATCTTACAGTCTTTATGCAACAGAGCTGCCTAGAGAAGACTGCAGGGCACTTCACCACTATTAACCCGTGCACTTTTGACACCTCTGGCAGCACGGATAATCCATGGTACAGTAAACCTACTTCTCCAAGTCATATTTTTAAGGAACACTCGAGCAGAGGCCAAAAGAATGAATCTACCTCTATGGCCAGGGAATGTGACAGGCAGAAAAGCATTCTGCTGTTAATATTTAATTGTCTTAATGGACAATGTTTCAGCGTTGGAAACCCAACTTTTTCTCAAGTCATAAGTACTCAAACTTACTATGTGGTTCAAGAATGCAGCCTGGAAGTCTGTTTTTGCAAAACATGGATACACTCTAGAGCCTGCAAAAAATCCCCAACCCCCCACCCCCTATATATATATTTATAAATATATATATATTCCCTGTTAAGTAGGTACTAAATATTGCAGTTCTGTATAAACACTGAAATAAGAAACGGATCTACTTTTTTACTAGTTTACAGTTTAATAACTTCTCTGGAATAAAAGAGCTTTTCACTTTTAGAAACAGATCAGAAAAGTGTTCCTCACCTTTCTGTGTTGTTATTGCTGATGATCTGGTCAATCTGCATTCATCTATGAAAGCCTTTTATTTCTTATCAGAACAGTATCTGTAGTGACACATCTCAATTTCCCCAGGCTAGAGACAGACAATGAGTTATTAGTCTGAAAAAAATACTTCAAAGTAAAATAAGCCAGTTTGGAAGTGCTCTGCCTCTTTCTAGAAAGGACCTGCTGCAGGAGCTGCAAATTGACTTGGAAGGTGCTTTGCATGTTCAATGCAGTCAAGGAGCTGGAATGGGGCAGATGGGAGCTGTACTGCTCAGCTTTGCTTTTTGGCATGATTGAGTTCCCAGTGGTGAATAGATGGCTCAAAGTGTTTCTTCAGCGGTGCTGTGATGCAGGAATATGAAAAGATGCCTCATCTAAAACATAGTCCAAGAGAACAGGGAACTTCAGGCCATTTGCCTTCATCCAATCTTGCTTAACTTAGCAACTTAAGGGTTTATTCGTAAGCATGTTAAATATAGCTAAAATCACATGCAGCATTGTGAAAACTTGAACAGAGTATAATAATACAAAGGAAAAAAGTAATATATTTGTGTATGTTAAAAAAAAAAAGAAAAATTATCAGTACACAATTAAGAACAAATACTGTGCCACAAAAATATTTGTTTTAACCAGATGGTCTTAAGTAATGCAGTCAGAGCTGTGGTCACAGTACATTAGTTTTGTTTCCATAGTAACAGTAGTTTGGCAGACTGAGTTATTTAGATCTGCACTGCAGTGTTCATAACAGTCTAATCCTCATATACGTGCTTTTATTGAAATTGAAAATGCCACTTAGGTGATCGTGCACACTTAAGTGGGTGCAGACATCATGAGAAGTCAAATTTCCCCAAAGCAAGAATGTCCACATGTACAAATAGTGTTTATTGTGTATGTTGGTGTTAACTTTTAATTAAATACAGTGTAAATAGAGACATATAACTATAAATTTAAATATAAGCACTGGGCTGCCTTTTGGGCTGGAGGCTGTGCTGGAGGTAACTCTCAAGTGATAAGGGACAAAGCTTACCTCCAACTTTTCTATTCCCATGAAACTTTAAGACAAGTTAGAAGGAAAATAACTGTAATCAGCTAATCGTAAATTATGACATGTTGATCTGTGTTGAAGAGCTGAATTGTGCAGTGGCTTCCAAGATTTTTCTGTGAAAAGAATCTAATTTAGATACAGTATTATTTGCCATGATAATTTGTATGCTTACAGAATATGCCCCAAATAATTAAGAACAATGGGGATTTGAGAAATTTAGACTCAAACAGTTTTGCCAGATGGCAACAACCAGAATTGAGATATATTTTATATTGGAGAAATGGGAACAGGTACCACAGCACTTTGGGACAGAGATTGGACTTCCAGGTCCAATCTGCTGTTGGAAATAGAAGTTTATAGCACAACAGAACTAACTCTGTTTCTTTTCTAAGCTAATCAAAGTTTGGACTCTTTCAGACACTTAGGAAAGTATTATTTCCCTGAAACACAGATAGTAAAATGATGGATTTTCTGTACACAGCCACCAAAAGGGACATTGGCTGTGGGTGCTCCAAACCAGCAATTTTCCTTTTGCCCCTTGGCACTCCATCAGCACCCTAATTACAGAGGGCCTTGAGGCATTCGGAACTGGGAAAGGATTCAGAATTGGCTTAGCAAGTTTTGACAAAGGCCAATAATCTAATTAAAAACAAATGTGCTCTCCTTTTCAGCTACAAGAGAAGAAATGAAATATAACTTTATCTTACTTCTTACTGATCGTTAAAAAGTAAAGTATTATCTTAAGGTAATCTTATTGTATATGAATAGATAAAAAGCAAAATTCTTATTTTTAGTAATAATGTGTTGAGCGCTTGGACAAAAAAAGAAGATATTTTACTATATCAAATTTTGTTCCTGTTGTGCTTTCTCCAGGGTAACTTGCTTGCTTTTCGTTCCAATTATAAGTATCCAGTTATTTTTAAAGTTGTTTTAGGGGAAAAAAAAAAGGCTTTTAAGGGGAACAAGTGAACAGTTTAATACTTGATGTGTAATTTCCGTCTGCCACAGCAGAGATGCTGATCACATCCTTATTTAACATTCGAGAACACTGGACTAGGCATTATGGGTCCTGTGGAGGGACTGTCACATGGTTTGTATGAACCAAGTTTTCCATTAATATTTGGAAATGCTTCTAAGACTCAGATTCTGGGCAGGCAAAGGACTTGGCATGAGGAAGGGTAGGGAATGTTTATTTCTGCTATGTCAAGTCCGTTGTACACATAAAAGTGGTTTTTCCACCCATTTTCATTGTTTTCCATAAAATTCGTGTCTTTTTGTAAACTTTAGCCTAGTGGCTGACTCTTCTAATTTTGAAAGCTGCTCTTTGGAGTTTGTCTCGCAGAGTTGTGTAGCTGTAGATATATCTGTGAACAGCATCCTGTAATATAAAACGTAATTTTAAACAAAATGAAGTAAAGATGTAATAGAGGAAAGCATACTTATAATTTTTAATACCCCCCACTTTGCCTGCATGTTGCAGCATACACAGCAAATATCATGATACTTTGGAGTTACCTTGAATACATAAAGGAGTATGTTTAAATCATGAATATTAGTTTGGAAATGACGCACACAGAAATATTTTTATTTTCATTAGAAGGAACACCTATGAATTCAGTGACTGAAGTAGGCTAGGGGAAATTATTTTGTGCAGTTTGTCATGGGCTTTTTGCTTTGCCTTTGATGTAACATTCAGTAGTGTTTACAGAAATAGCTTGGCTCACAAATAATTTATGTCCCATTGATCTTCTAGATCATCCCGAATTAAGAAAAAATATTTGTGGTCAGCTTTTCTGCTGCCCATATGGTTCCATTGTTAGGTTGGGGTTTTTTTGCTAAAACTTTGCTTAGCAGTGGAAAAGAAGAAATTAGGTTTTTATTTCTAACTGGGAAGTGTAAGCTGAGGAATGCTTTTCCAGGGCAATAGCTATTAGTAATAGATTTTAATGGATAATTGCTTTAAGGGGGCATGCTGGGGGTGCAGGATGGGTCTCTGCTGACTGTACACTCTTCCTGACAGGCTGCTAGAGGTATTCTGTGACACACAGCATTAAGAAGACTATTCAGGCAAAGTTGCCTGACATTTGGCCAGCTCAGGTCATCAGGCTCAGCAAGCCCATCTTCATCTTCAAAAGATCTTCGTAGAAGTGCATCAAGTGTTTGCCATTCTGAGGTCCCAAGTGGTTTTCTGGGCATAAAACAACCAAAGAAATTTCCACACAAGGATTGCTTTAGAAACACAAGTTAAAGTAGTGTTGGAAGAACGTGTGATTATATTTTACTGGTGTAGTGTGAGATAGTATGACAGCAAAATGCAATTTTAATAACGAATTCTAAATAGATTTTTTGCTTCGATAGGATTTTTCATTGAAAAAAAGCTGCAGTAAAATTTATGAAATGGAAATACATAGTAAACAAGCCAAAACCAGTTTCTTATAAAGTGAACACACACTTGACTATGCTACTTTCTCCTAAATTGCAAAATCCTATTATAATTTTTTATTTATTTATTTATGCTATAAGTTAGAAAAACAATAAAATAAATATTTTATGGAATTTAGAAGGCACATATGATGACCTGAATATAGGTACACACAACCTGGTAGTACACAGCGCTAACACAACCAACTTTCCAGTGTGCTTTGATCCAATTTCATCCCTATTCCAATTGCAATGAACTGTCGATATCATCTTTAAATGCTGGAGTTTAAATTCAGTGTGTTTTGCTGGAATACATTTTTATCAGGGAAATGAAGTCCCTGTGATTTTTGATTTGTAGCCCCTTCAGGAAGTAAAGGACTGGGTCCTAGATGAGGTTAAACTGGAAGCTTGTGGGATTTTTGATTGATGGCATTTCATTCCTGATCCAGTGCTAAAGCAGCAATCATGAGCTCTGATTTAGAGTACGCTTATCTCCCCCTCCAACAGGCATCTGTGTCTTCTGAACTTGCAGGAATAAATTTACAGAGGCACGAACAGGAACTATAGGAGTTTAGACTGTTACAAGGTAGAAAGCAGAACTTTAAACCAAGCCATTTCTTAGGCAGGATGGCTTCGCCAGCCAAAGAGACCACCATGTGATACTTGGCACATGTATTAACTTCTAACACCTTTAAATATACTGACTTGTCCTATCTAACCACGTGAGGTGTAATAGTGCCACACACACATACCATCCATAGCAGCATGAAATGCAGGAACATTTTCTGTGGCGCCTTGATATCTGCTATCGGTTTGGCTGGCAGATACATTCAGTCTCACTTGACAGCAACTAGCTGAAACTGTGAGAACTGGTAAATGCATCAAAATAGTTCATAACATTTTGGCATTTTAAAGCATTTTCCTGCTGTATTTTTAGGAGCAGAGGAGCAAGTTGTGACAGTAATTTAGACCTTATTCAGACCTTATTACAGAAATATGGATGACCTGATGTGGAGGTTTAATTGAATGATGAGATGGGATATGGAACCAATACCTTGAAGCACTTAAGCGCGACTAATTTTAAGCATGTGAATATTGTGCTTGTACGTGGCTGTTGTCAGCTGAATTGGAATGGCAGACTGTCAAACTGATAACTGTAGCTACTAGGGTCAGTTGAGGGCTTAAGCGTGAGCTTAAGCATCTTCCTCTGGTGGTGGAGTGGGAGTACCATCCTGGAGCATTATGGCCTCTGTCAGAGTGGCTGTATTGCAGTTCATGTGTGCTTTTTAAAAGCACTGCAGATTTAACTCTTTTCGCTTGGTCTTCTGCTCATTCATCTCTAATTATTTTTCCAGTATCGTTGTGCAGCCAGTTTCCTATTCATGGAATGTAAGCACACACCATTTTGCTGCAGATATACTAGAAAACCTATAAAATCTGACTTACTTTTATTTCCGAGCATCTTTTCATCTGCAGTGTGTACGAGACATTCTTTGTCTGTTGTTTCCAACACAGTAGTGTTGTTTCTAGGAGGAAAAGATGCACTATTGAGTAAGTAGGTCAGGGGAGCAACTATATGATGGTGTTTCTGCACAGAAATGGAGAGTTAAGACTGGAAGTGGAAAGCTGCTCTGAAGAAAAGACAGGTATCTCCTGGAAATTCCCTCCTGGAATGGAGGGACATGTGCTGCCCGCAGGGTTTGCTCCGCTGCCTGTCACACTCACTGAGATGATCCACTTGGTTAGTTTCTTACAACGTCCAGCTGAGAGATTACTCCCATAGGTTTCCTTTCCTGAAGATTACAGGGTTTTTCTACATTTAGATGTAATGTGCAGTAGTGGAATAAAATCATCTGTGAGAGTGAGTCTCATCCCACCCAAAAGAGCCTCAATCACTTTTGTGAATTAGTTGTGAGAGTGGAGATAACGCACTTGCATGCACAAGGTGTAACTGCTGGAGGTTTCTGGGAGATGGTAGTGTATTAAAGGTAATTGCTGTTATGCTGCTTCGGCTCCTTTTCTTTCAGAACTCAGGTTGCAGCTTAGAGCTTTTTTCTCAAAGCCATTGGCCAAGCATCGTATTCTTGATACATGTTACATTTGTAGTAATGTAATTTTTATTGGAATAATTTAAAATTTTTTTGATAAATATGTGATTTACAGTGATTGTAAAAAATTGTGTAAACTTGAAGTGTTTTGGTGCTAGTTGAATTTTTCCCCTCATTTTTTTTTTACATTTTCTTCTCTGTTGCTGCCCTACTTAGATAAAGATTTAATTTAAAAAAAAAAAAAGAGAGAGACTAATGATGTTACCTTGGTGATGCAAGAATGGAAGAACAGAATGGTACTGAGACTAAATCCATATACTTTAAAACCTGGGAAAACATTACAAATTATTTAAGCAAATTGCTTTTTTGGGAAAGTTTTTGTACTTTATTTCTATGCTCTGTACCAGTTACAACCATCAACCATGTCTGCAGGATGAGGGGAAGTCTGAATTACTGACAATATCTGCAGAATAGGACTTTGCAATTGGCTTAGTTCATATATTTTTTAAGCAGAGGCTGCAGATGGAAGAATACAGTTTTGTAGGCCAGATGTGGCTGAATCTCTGTGTGTGACTAAATGTGTTTAAATGGTCAATGGAGCATTTACATGGTCCTGCATTTCAGTATATTGTATAATTATGTGATAGTGCTTAGGACATTCCCACTATTGGAAATGTTTCTCTAACCTAGCCAATGAGTTAAATTGCTCCACAACAGAAGAAATGCAAAAAGTTTTACATTTCATGTGAAAACTCCTTGAATGGAGTTTCCATGGTGTGCAGAATTTGTACCAAGGCTTTCTGGGCTGGGCTGGCTGCAGAATCTGCAACCAAGAGGGATCCAGCTGTGGGGATTTGAAAACCATGCCACATTTTGACTCTATTTTAGGAATCTGTTTACCTGATGTTATGAAAAATATTAATCCATAAAGAGCCTATGGAAAAGAGAAATGGTCCTTTTTCATTGTTATCCCACTTTTTCCTCTTGTTTCACATTTAAATTTTAAATACATTTAAGTTTTCACCAGTTCATGTCAGAGATTTTAAATAATTACTACATTGAGCTAAAGATGAATTTTTAACCTCTTTTCTTTGGAAGCAAAGAACATGCAAATTTACAGTTATTTTCTGGCCCTGTGCCGAAAGATCTCTTTTGTTACAATGAAGGAAAATAGAAAGGTTTGATTAAAACCTTGCTCAGTAATTAAATGTCTGTAGTTTTTCTCTGGTAGACAATCTTCCATTTTGGTGGTACTTGTTGTAAGGCTCCGTGAAATTTTAATAAATCCCTCAAATGAACCCCCAGACAATTTTCAGGATTTTTATACTACATTAGCAATTAAAGAAATACACTGCAAAAATAATAAATGCCTGTTAATTGCAAGCATTTAATTGTGTCGATTATTAATTTAGCATGAAGAGCAAATGACGGGCTATATTCTGCTGTCTGTTGCAGAAGTCTTGCACATATTTTTAAGTTCTGTAAGTAATTTCATTTGATGTAGTGAGTGACGTATCTGGTACTTGGATCCTAAACTGAGCACTTGCTAAACAAATTTATTAATACACAGCCCCGCTCTGTGCTACCTACTCAAGATCACCACTGAAAACCCCAGGTCTGAGCACCCTGCCATAGGAAAAGCTCTGTCTTGAGTTTAATGACATTTTAAGCTATGTGATGTGTAAAGCTTGTAGAATAACTTGTATTTAATGGGGCATTCAGGAAGCATGAGGGATTAAGGCTACTTTCATGCAGAGGGAACTGGAAAAAAATGTGAATACTGTGAGGGGAAAGGCCATAAAGGAGCCCATGATTGCTTTGTGTGGAAGTTAACTCTTCTGAGCTAAAATTAACTAGAATTTTTCAAGATTTGCTTACGTATGGTTACCCCATTGGGTATCTGTTTTTTGCTGGTGAAAACAACATGATCAGTATAGTAGTGTTTCTTATATTCAGAGCTTACAGGCAGCAGCGCTTCAGGCTCAGTTTTTAAATTGCTCCACAGAAAAAACATTGCTGCTGGATAGAGAGTTGCCTGGGAAGGATTTTGGAGACGATTGTCCATGGGATCTGCACCAGGGGTGAAAGCTGATGCTTTCCAACTTTAACATATGAGATAGAACGATTTATTTAATCCTTCTTCTCACTCACCCCAGGCAGCAGCCTCTTCTCTCAGCTTCCATTCCATCACTGCATGGTGCTGGTGTCATTTCAGGGCCCCCTCTCTCCTGGTTCTGCCTTTCCTGGCAGAGAATCTTGCTTTTCTTCATCTTCTGTTTTGTTCTGTACTTTTTCTTCTGCTCATATAAGGCTGCTGAAGGGCTGCATGATTTCTGTAGGCTTGCTTGCAATATGTTGGATCCTTCACCCCTCTTGCTGCAGACATGGCCCTTGTGAGGAGCCTCTAGATTTATATACGTGGATTTATCTGAATTTCAAGTGGAGAAGAAGGCCTTTCACTTCCCACTTCTCTTTTAAGGAAACAACTCAAAACTGGATTATTTTAAGCAGAAACAAAGCCCTGGCATGCAACCTGCAGCTTGTGAAGGAAGCTGGGAAACTCTGTTTTACTCAGGAAGCAGCAAATGCTGCTGCTCAGCAGGGTGAGCTCTAGCAAGGGCAAACACATGGAAATAAAATGTCAGTAAAGCAAACAGCTATAGAAAATTTGTTAATCTGTCAAACTATACAAATCTTCTCTCTACATTGACTTCTGGGATGTTTTGCCAAAATACATAACAGTGATTATAATGTATTTTAACAAAGGCTATGTAATTGCCAAGGACATCAAGGTTTGGTCAGCTGGTATAGTTAGATGTAACAACCTGTTCTTCAGGGTACAAACGTATTTCTGCATAGACATCTCTCTAATTCAATAAAGCAGAAACAAGTGCTTGCTAAGTGAAGGTGGTAGCTTCTTTTGTTTTAGGTAGAAATCCTTCCATGCAAACACTAAAGCATGAGTTTCATTTCTGTTTGCACCACTTCTGTTTTAATATGCATTAATATGCTGAAATCAATTTGAGGGTTTGTTTTTTCTTTAGAAAAAAAGCTGAATTTTCTATCAGCTGTTTTTGACTTACATAGCAAAAAAAAGTTTGGGAAATGTTTTGTGAGGTAATGTAACAGCATGTACTAAACCAAAATATTTGCAGGGAACCATAATTTTCACACCCACAAGTCTTTTGTGAAAAAAATATGATTTGGGGGATCTCTGCCTGTAAATGCCACTGCTCTTTGACACTCTTTCTTCTTTCCTTTTTGATGGTACTAGTAAGAAAACAGGGCTGTGCTGCTTTTGAATTTCCCTTTCATCTAAGCATGCTGTCTCCTACGTCATATGGGAGTTCTTTGTGTGGCTGGGGCGTACGTGACAGGAGGACTTATTTCTCCTTAATTAGGGACAGGCAGTGGGCGTGAAGGCTCCTTTCGGAGCCTTGAGATTGTCATACACTCCTCCAAACAAATCAGCTAGTCACCTGACACAAAACAGCTCCTCTCTATAAAAGTGGATATTTAAGGCTCTGGCAGGGTGGGGGTTATAGTGTTTATCCCGCTGGGAAGGATTGTACTTGACAATTGGCTAGAAGGTCCTTGGTGGTGCTCGACAAAGCTGTGGGAGAGGAAAAGGTGCTCTGGCAAGTCGAAAATGGCAAAAGGGTTTGAATTTTTGCAGCTTGGACAGTTTATTGTGACTGTCTGAGAAAGCCTGCAGTGGCTGCCCAGCACTGCTTCTCTGCTGCTTATGGAAAGCCAAACTGCAAATGCGAGTTGCAGCTTTAATTCAACAGAATACTCCAATCCTTTGCAGTGTTACTGAGGGTATTTTTGAAGTTTTTTTATTGTTTGGATTTTTGTTGTTTTGGAGTTTTTCCCCCAAGCCTTAGCCCTTAGCTATGCATTTTATGCCTTTTTTTTTTTTCCTCACACATCACACTCTTGACTGCAGTGGTGTCAGTGTAGCCCTGGTGCAGCCAGATCCAGGACCAGCCTGTGGAAGCAGGGGAGGAATGTAAAACTCTTGGTAATAAAAATAGCCTGCTTTATATTTTACATGTAAACTAAACTTTGCTATTGCAATGGGACATTGCCAGGTATGCATTCTGTCTGCTTTGTGACCTCTGTAGGACTAATGCAAATAGCAGTTGACTTCAGATAATTTCATGTTATTTGGCTTGTTAATTTATGTCAGTCAAAAGACAGGAGGACTTTTCTGCCAGCAATAAATTAGTTTCTGGTATTGATTTACTGGTAGTGACATGGAAGAATGAGGAATGACATTTAGTATGGCTGTGTCAAAAACTATTATCTTAATATCACAGAGGTCAAATTTTAATAGCAGCTGCCATGCCTCTTCCCTGAATAGGGAGTACTTTCCAAAGTGTGGAAAAAATACGTGGTGTTACAGGGTAATAACTGGTGGAAAATGCTTTTTTTTGTACTCCAGCAGCTCTGCTTCTCTCTTGATCAGTGAAGATCACTATGTACCACTCAGAAGAGGTTATATTCTGATTCCAGTAGAATTGTTGGATTCTAGACATGCCTTCAAGCCATCTGGCCACATCTCATTGCATTCGAAGAATGCTGCTGGGCACGTTTAACTAGGTCCCCATGCCAGGCTGTTCTGGCTGGGGGTGCTCCTAGGGGGCTCAGGAGCATGGATGCTTCTCTAGTGCAGGATATGGCATTTCTTCAGAAGTGTTTAACTGGCTTCCAGTTTATATACGTATTTTACTGCCTGTAATCTTTTTATTGGAGATTGTTTTTCTTTTCTTACGTGCTTCTGGCTTTCCTTTTGGTGATGGTGAATGGTTTAGTTCTTGTCATTTTCAAAAAATATGCCCGTGGTGTATTCTGAAAAAAATTTTATGCATATTAAAAAAAAAATCCATAAAGGTCTTCTCTGCCAGAGATTATACAATGAGACCTTTGAGTTTGCATGATGTGTCTTGTTTGTAGAATGAAGATCCTTCGCTGTGATGCTCAGCCCTTGCAGCCGAACAGTCTGCGTAAGGCCCATTAATTTTCCATTAGTGCAGTGTTAGTAGATCCCAGGAGTTCTTTTATTGATGGTGGATGTTTACCATTGCTAGTATTGGGTAGAACAATTTCTCACTGCACAATATGGTTGTTGACTATTTCTTCTCTTTTGTCTGTTCTTAGTACTTTTGTTTTGCTTAATCTGTTAATCTTTCACACTTCTCACATTTCAGAAAATACACTGAGTTTCTTGTATATAAAGCTGTTTTGTTGTTTTTAAAGAAGAAAATGCACAAGGCAGAAAAAGATCTGGCTGACCTAAAGTTACTTAAGGAAAGAAAAATGGAGAGTTTTGTGTTGCTTTGCATATATGCATGACTTTTGCATGGACATCTGTGGAGAAGCAGCTTCCTGAAATTACGGTGTGTTACATGCTTTGATATATTCATTTTAGTTGCACAGGAGTAAGTTATGCATTCCTACAAGCTTCATGGCTTTGTTTATAATTCTGTAAATCTGGAAATTTAACATAGACTCATGAGTGATCTGATCGTGTTACTTATTTTCTTATCTTTCCTATGGTCTTTTACATAAACAGTGTGATTAAAAAGTTGGGGTATGTGTACTTGAATATAGTCTACTTTTAGTAATACATTTTAACATTTTTGTAATTTCTCTATTTATTCTGCCACTGTAATTTGTTGGAAGTTGGACTAATGGACTTAAACAGACATCTTTAAATTTGTGCATTTAGAGACATTAGGCAGAGTGAGTGCATGTGAGGGTTTTTTTTTAAGGTTTCCCAAAGAAGTGGGGATCTGCTACCAGTATAGTTTCTTCCATGGTGAGGAGCACAACACACACTTGCCAGATCAAACTAAATTTGGGAAGAAAGAGTGGTACATAATATCACACCTTTTTTAGGAACTGCTTGCATTTTGAGAAACAAAACTAGATATATAGACAGTTTAAGAGAATGAAATCACATTTTTGTTCTACATAGAGTGCAGCTGCATGAATCCAAAAATTCTAATTATTAGAAGATGAAGCATGCCCAGAAATGCAACTGTTTCACCACAACTCCTTTCCTCAGCTTTATTTCTTATTCTTTGGTTGACAGATATTCTTATGCTCTGATTGGTAAGTTCAGATGGAATTTATTTCATTTAACTTTAGCTGCTAAGTTCAGTCCTAGTCAGAGGATGTGGATTGAATCTTCCCTGGAGATTCCTGTTTTATAAACCTATTTTAGGATCCAGTGAATCACCAGCTGAAAGTGCCTGTCTCTTATTGCTGATTCTAGAGAAAGCATCAATCATTACTGCAGAACAAATGTCAAGCTAAAATGGCTAAAATTAAGTATCATGAATCCGATCTCAGGACCAAATAAGAAAAACCCTCCACATCTTCATTTCTGTAGTCCAATGAAAGGGAACTGCCCAGAGTACCTCCCCTGCCAGCAATGGAGCTCTGCCTTCTTCCCTTTGCATGCACATCTCACCAGGCATTTATACTCATTCTTTAATGTGTTTATGATCCATATAACTATGAAGTGACAGATAGCATGGCATTGCTGCTTACTGGTGCTCTGTGTTGCTTTCATGTTTACAGGCAACCTTTGCCTTCCAGAGTTCCATAAAAGAACTTGGTTGGTTCACTCCCATTTGATATAACTACTTGCTTCTTTCCCAAGGTATTTATTTTGGTGAGATTTTAGTTTTTATGGTACCGTGTCACCTAATTTTTGATATTGTAAAGAACTGAAAGAAACACTTGAAAGGAGTTGTTTTGACTGTTGGCTAACACAGATTTTCCCACTCTTTTGTTAGATGGCTGTTTAAATGCCTTTAATAGTTTTGTAAGCACTACATCTTTTTCTTCTTCCCCGTTGGCAGCTTTTCATTTCCAACACAGATATTTCTCTTTCTGTCAGACACCAAAGGTGTAATAACCCACAGTGGATTGCCAATGAGAGCTTGAAAAGAGAGTATCATCCTGGCAAACTATTATAGAATTACAGAATATGCTGAGTTGGAAGGGATCCACAAGGATCATCAAGTCCAACCCTTAGCCCTGCACAGGACTGTCCCTAAGAGTCACACCATGTACCTGAGAGTATCATCCAAATGCTTCTTGAGCTCTGTCAGACTTGGTGCTGTGACCACTTCCCTGGGGAGCCTGTTCCAGTGGCCAACCACCCTCTGGATGAAGAACCTTTTCTGATATCCATCCTAAACCTTCCCTGACACAACTTCAGGCCATTCCCTTGGGTCCTGCTACTGGTCACCACAGAGAAGAGATCAGTGCCTGCCCCTCCCTCTTGCCCTCATGAGGAAGTTATTAAAGTTGAACCATTTACTACCATCAAGTAAATGTCTTCTGTTTGGTCCCTGCTGCTGTATTTCATTAAATAAACAGTGATAGGTAACAGAATCTCCTTCAAATCTTTCTGCTGTCCAGACAATGCATCATAGTTGGAGGCTCCAAGCATATAAATCCCAACTTTACTCTCTGATTACAAATTCTGAAACCATTAAATGAAATCTGTGTAAAGAAAACAAGGTCAACAGGCCTTTTATCTGAACCCAAATTAAGTGAAGTTAATTTTTGTACCAGGTTATCTTGACTGAAAAAAACCCTGAATCTGAAAAATTACCAAGTCTTGTCAAAATTGCATCTCTGGTGCCTTTTTCCTGAGAAATGCAGTTATTTGACTGTGCTTTGTGTTTCTGCTTCTCCCACAGCAGTACTCTTTACAGGATAAATAATGTAAGAGAGAAAAACAAAATGGCACAGTAGGACATATTATTCGAGGAAGTGATGTCGCAAAGGAGCATTTGGGTTGAATCAAAATGATTATTTGTATTTTCTGGCTTCCTCTGGCAGTGAGCAGGCAGGGCTGGGGTCACTACTGCCTCTGTACTGAGAACTCAGAAATGAAACCCCCAGTGTTTCCTATGCTGTGAAGTGCCTGGCACGGTGGTTTGAGTCAGTGTGAGCGTGCAGGAACCTGACTGGGTACCAGGAAAGCTAAAAGCTCTTTGAGGTGGGAATGAAGTCTTTGGACATGCATAAAATAGCTTGATTTGGGTCTTGAAAGTAAAAGATGTGATTTCATAATGGGCTGTGAATTACTTTGATAACAGATCTATAAAGAATTTGAGACACATTTTAAATTTTGTTTTTCTGGAATAACCCCAGAGTAAGTCAAAATACATCAGATTATTTTTCTGTACTGTAGTTGTAGGTGTGAGTGAGGGCTGGTGCAGAGGTGGCTGGGCACAGACTCCTTGACATACTGTTTCTTCCTGAAAATGATCTGATCACGTATGTGGCAGTGGAGAGGTTAAATCCCTTCAGCTGCCACCAGCATCTGCTGGCAAGGAAATAAGTTTTCCAAAGTTTTGCACAACAGGACTATTGAACAAGTATGTTTTGAAGTTGTCCGTGCAGAAAAGCTTTCTGCTGTAGCGTGTCTGTCCTTTCAAAGATGAAATAAAAGTAGGGTGAAGCCTGGAAAGTTAAAACACCTGCATGGTGAAGTAAAGCATTAGCATTTTGATTGAAATGCAAATGTTTCTGCTCCTAATTCCAGAGATTGGGGTGTTTATTGTACCAACATCTGGCTTTTGTCTGTGTGTCCACAATACTGAAGTAAGTTTATAATTGGTTTTCACTGCTTAATGCTTTCACCCTCCATCTAATAACTTCCTTGTCCTCATCCTCATCCTCTTGGGGTTATTGGATATCGCTGGGTTAGTTTTTGCTAGACGTCTTTTTTTTATTTTTTTTTGAGCATTCAGAGCTTACTCTGGTAGTTTTTCTAATCATACTTCACAAATAATTGAACTATAACTGTTACAGATCAGGAGATGACTACCTTTAGTTGTTCAATCCTACAAGAACATGAGAACATAAACTAAAGAAATCCAGCAGATAAAATACAGGGCTGTCCAGGGCCTGGCTGCTACTGGGGCATGGTTTTTCTTCCCTCTGCAAGCGTATGCATCCTCCCTTTGGAGAGTATGGAATTGATCCACTGAAAAGGCTGTATGCCCAGCCTGCCTTTGTGAGCCACAGCCTTTGTGAGCATCCTGGCTCCCCCACCAGGTTTCCAGGGCCACTTGCCCAGTGGGAAGGATTTTTCCTGGGCTTCATCCATTGCTTTCCAGGCTATCCCATCTGCAGTGGGGCTGGAGCCCAAGCTGTCTCCTCCTTAAGCTTTGTTCCATTCCTCTCAAGCACTTTGAGAAGGAAACTCACAGGAAAGAAGGGTCTTACTTGAATGTCCCACATCAAAAAGATAATGGGATGTGCCAGCTGCTTGTCCCCTGTCTGCCTCAGTGACTCCTCCGTAGCCAACTGGGAAGCTGGCACTAGTCTTGTCAGGTTATTCCAGCCATGGTAGCTCCTAACACTTCCTGCTTTCCAATTACATAAAGACAAAGAAAAATTTAACAGGAGTATGTATTTAAACAAATTTTTCTTGGAATTGTGTCATTTTGCACCAGATGCATTACAAGGAATGTGAAGAGGTACCAATGACAGAAATATTGAGAAACAGGAAAGGGTTAAATGAAGTGGAAAATCTACATTACAAGATTACAAAAAAAAAAAAGACCAAGAAAAATACTATTATTGGCCATATCATGTCTATAATAGAGAATAATATCAATAGAAAATGCATAATGGAAAGAAATTGTTTTTAAAAGGATGATGATAAATGACAGAGTAAACAATATTAGCTTCTTCAGGAAAAAATATCATGTTGTCCCAGCTGATAAAGTCACCCTACGGGAAATAGTGATGGAAAGAATAAGAGGGATGGGTGTTGGCATTTCAGAGTCCACTATCTAAAGGCTACAGCATGACAGGGAGAACTGTCTGATGACTGCTGGATTTCTGCCACTAGAAAGGGTATTTTGTGTTTCAGACAGGCCTATCTGATAATTTAGCAACATGAAAATATAGAAATGCGTCCCGTGTTTTATGATCAGGGGAGCTCAGGCACCATTCTGCATGAACAGTGATGAAATGGGGCTTAGCTGTAATATTTAGTTTGCCTGTATATCTTTCACTGAACTATGAAAGCTATTTCTGTCGCTTTAGTTATCGATATCACCTTCCACTGTTCAGCTGCTGTAATGGCTTTCATGGGGGGATAATCGTACAAAGGACTGCACTCTTTGCATAAGTACATACGCAATGGAGGGAAATGCAGCAGTACGGGGAGCGGAGAGCCGAGGGAGAGCTCTTATTGATTTCCTCTCACAAACTGCTGAATGCTGCGTGCAGGACTGAGCCCCTGGAGAAACCTGTCCTGCTACATATATATCACTGGCTTTGACGTCCCAGTGTGGGGTAGACAAAACCAGGGAGTGCTTGGAAAGGGCAAAGTGTTTGTTCGTCCTCCGCTCCCACATGCAGGCAGTCCTGCGCCCCTCCATCCTGTTACACTGCAACAAATAAAAGAAAAATATAAAGGAAATCCCTTGCAAATGGCTTTGTGCTTTTCAAAATTATGTGTCATAGAGGAGGGGAAAAGTGTTTAAATTTGAGTGTTAAGCTTTAAATGGAGGCTGGTGGTGGGAAGATTGTGCTTGAGCAGCAGGGGAGATGCCTCCCGTTGGTCTGCCTTCTCCCACACCCTGCTCTCAGAGCCTCCCACCATCATCTGGGAGGAGAACGCCAGTGGCCAGGTAGACATTTCCTGTTTGGAGGGTGAGGCCTCCAGCTGGTGTATAGTCACACCAGCCAAAGTTTAAGGGAGGAAGAACAAATCTCCAGCTGAACTCTTCTGCAGGCTTCCCTGCCTAGGAAAGTTTAGGGAAGGCTGCCTCATGGCTTTTAAACGTGAAGATCTCTCTTTTGGAGTTGCCTGAGGCAGTCATTGCGTACCTCATACTTCCATCGAGAAGCATTGTGAAGATTGAGAACCAGCTTGGCTTGTTTCCACACAGGAATATGTGAGAGCCTCATGCCCTTGCACAGGACAGAACATTACCCTGCTGAAGTGTCAAGATGTATAGGATTTTTAAAAAAGCTTGGGATTTCCCCCCCCCCCCCCCCCCCAACATTTCTTAGGCTTTCTGTTTTCAGCTGAAAATAGAGAGGTTTGTATTTGCTTTTCCCAGCTGGCAGAACACTCTCTGACCAGCCGCCCAATTTACACTAGATTGAGTAACATCAGAGTCGTGCTGACTTGGACCAAAACAAAAGTGGCTGCCATGAAACATTGCTTGGTGTGACTTTGAAGCACGAGGATAAACATAAAGGGTTCTTCAGTGACACCTGTACTATATTTAAGGAGTTTCCTGTGTAAATTTGCTGCTTTTAAAGATGCTTAAAAATATGAGAGGCTCCAATTTTAAATATTGGTGCACCAGTCAAATGTGCTGCTATGTGAAAATTTATTTGCATTTTCAAATTTGTTTGGAAATTGGATGGTGAAAGTAATGTTTGATGCATAATAAACCTGTAGTTTTGCAAATACACAAAGAGTTTTGAGCTGAGCTTTGTATTTCTCTTAAAGTGGGGGTGACTTTGGGGAGAAAATAGACCAGAAACTCTGTATGCACAACATGTATGAAGGGCCATATCAGAAATCCTCAGCTTGCAAGTGTTTGTTTTGGCTGTGGAGAGCTGTCGGAGCATCTGGATCTACCCTCAGTTATCACAACTGGCTTTCAGCAAGGACCATGTGGTGCTTCTCTACACAATTACATGTCTGTTCCGTAAAACATGTTTCTTAGCCTTGAGGAAGGTGCTTTTTCTTTCTTTCAAATGCCATGAATGAGGGGCAGCCTTTTAATTACATACTCTTGTTTTCTATTATATTCGCCTTAGTGCCTTTAGTAATAACATCTACTTTTAATAGCTTGAAGCTTGTGTTTTCATGGATTTTCTACTGTTGTGTAAGCCCTATCTTTTTTGTGAGGGAAGATATCTACTGTCCTCTGCCAATGCTGATGCAGAAGGGACAGGGCAAAAATGGGCACAAGTGCTAGAGAAGCATGGGAAAATGAGTCTGAAGAGTCCTTTGACCCACATGGTCATCTGGCTTCTTTCCTAACAGGACATTTCCTCTAAAATATGTATTAAGAATGGTTTCTTTATGTTTGAACTATGTGAGGTGTAAGAGGAGACATGGTAGTGCTACAGAGGTAATGAGAGCAAGATCTGCTTTGACTTAGTGTTCTTCATTCCTGAAGTTCCTGTAGGATTTTTTGGAATTATGTTTGAAGGGGACCTTTCTAAACAGACAAAAAAGATTAAAAAACCTATAGGAAAGTGATGGGCAGGAGAGTGGAGTAAGTATTTTGTAGACTTTTCTCGTTAACTCTCTGTTATATAGATACTTCAGGCTGTGGGGTACTGCACATGATTGTCTGTGTAGACCTATGTTTTTTCTATCTAATAAAAAGGAAGACTTAATATAATAACTACATTGTACTTTCCTTTAATTCATTTAGTTTTGAATGGACAGAAGATTGGGAGCACAAAAGTCTTTGTGGTCAGTTAAATTTCACAAGCCGTGCTTGGTAGCAGAAAGAATAAATTCAATAGTTATGCTACTGTAAGTATAGCTTTTAAGAATACACTCATTTGCTTATTTACACACCTAGGCAGACATAAGTGGAGCAATGCTATGCAACACCCAACATAAGTATAATAAACATGCACACGAAAAAATGACCTGAAAAGAGAGGTAGAAATCTGAGAGAAATGATATATATGCAAATACAGGAGCATTGTCCTGCTGTAAGGAAGTATTGTCATATAGAGTGAAGAAATATATTGCTACCACTTTCCCAACAATCTTCTTTCCTAACTAGTCTAAAGACATATGTGCAGCTGCCAACATGATGAAATAAAAATTTGTAATGCTTTTATATTGTTACTCCAAGGAAAAGCTTTTTATTGCTGTATGGGGAGGGGAGTGCAATAAGTTCTGAGCCACCATTGTAATAATTTTATTCTTCAGTATAGAAAGCTGTGGATAAATTTTACAGTGTTGCTATCTAAAAAATGCAGACTTGTGCTTTTGAGTGTCACTGGTAAAGCAGTAGGGTGAAGAGAACAAAGAAGATCAAAGAGAAGTGAGAGAGTTTATTTCAAAGACATCCATAAAAATAGTGGGGTTTTAAAATTTTATTAACAATGACCTGAATTAAGCTTAACTAATTTGGGTCCCAGTCTTGAAAATAATTTCATGCATGCTTAACCTCAATGATGTTTGTTGTCAACTAATTACCTCTGTTTACAAACTATTAAGTAAGCGTAGAATGTTTGCAAAATGAGCACAATAAAAAAATTGATAAAAACCATAGATATGCTAATGTGAAAAATCAGGCAGCCAAAAAATGTATAAATATTATTTTACCTTTTAGCAGTTGGACATTCTAGAGATGTTAATTCCATGTCTTTTCAACTACTGTTGAATTTGACAAAACCTCCTTTTCACCTGAAGGAATAAACTAAAAATAATCCACCAACCCAATTGGAAGTTGATGGAAGAATACTGAACTTAAATGAACATTACAGTAAATTATTGAGACCAAGTAGATTCGTGGATTGAGGCCAAACATTGTTTGGTTTGGCAAGTGTCTTGCTGGTGATTGGCTTATTACTGGCTATTTGAATATATATTACATTAACATATGAAAAAAATTCACGTACCACATGCAAAAAGATTAAGTAGCAGTGTAACAATTAACTGTTGCAAAGAATTCATAGCAATGCCCAGCAAATCAAAGCATTGACATTTAAAATCCAAGGCAGAGATCTTGAACTGTGACTTCTTAAATAATATTTATTTAAATCAGGCTCACACAAAGTTTTAAAATTGCAGTGATGGATAACCCAGGTGAAAGACAGGGCCAAAGATGGCAATTCTCTTCCATGCAGCATCTTCTTGCAAATGGAGAACAGATTTTTTTCTGGGATGGGGTGTGTATACCATGTGCAAATGCTATAAAGCAAAACAATAACTAAAGTAGAGAGGCACTGTACATGTTACTTTTGAATGACTGACCTCTGTGGAAGTCATGCATGTGAAACTGCAGATGCACATGTGTAATGCATGTCAAGGTCACTGTTTGGTGGCGCTGCTGGTGCTGCCACACGACTTTGACAAATGCCTGCCCAGGTTTGTATTCCTTCCAAATTTCTATCCTGCAAGTAAACTTGTTTTCTATTGGTTTTCGTGGTGGGCAAGGGCTGTAATGAAAGGACCTTTCACGTGGAAGCAAGTTGGAGGTGCTGTTATAGGTTGACTGTGGTGCAGGCTGTGTTAGGGATCAGGACATTTGTGTGGTAGTTCATGAGAACTCCTGGGCACAGCCAGCTGAAGAGGCGAGTGGCCTTTATGGGATACCTGGAAGTTAAGCATTTCCTCTGCATGTATCCTCATCTACTTTGTTTCCTTCTGGAATTGCATAAACAGAAATATAAATTCTCACAAATTTGCAGCTTTTGTATGATAATCCAAATGTAGCACAGTTCGAATAAATCAGATTTGGGCTTGTCACAAAAGGACTGCAAGCCTTTGGTCAGCCTTGCCTCAGTTTTGAGTTCATTGGTGTCAATCCAAATGATGTAAGAGCGGTTTTGGTTGCTGTTGATAAGGATTCCCATGAATTTTCATTCTTCTGAATTGATGTCTGATATACACGGGAACTGAATTAAAGCAATCACCTGTTCTTGCTGCTTTGCCCCTTCTTTGATGGATTTGCTCCTTAGGTCACTGACTTTTCCCTGCCTCTGGTACCTCTCAAGTGCAGAAAGGAAAGGCAACACATATAACATATGCAAATATAATTTATTTGGTATACAAATGGCAGTCTTGGAATATTCTTGCTAGTGAAATGAAGGGGAAAAAGCCAAATGGCAGAAAAGTCATTAAAGAAACTTTGCGTTGGTTCCCTAGTTTCTAGTTCCAAGGTTATTTGATTTCAATGCCCACTGAGTTCTCTATCATCTCATTTTCCACCAGCATGTCTGACGGCTGGGGATTCCTCTTCTGAGGAGAATTTTGAAGGGGAAGATGTTGTGAGCTTTTCCTACTCTTCTACTCACCTGGGCTCTAAACAATTCTGCAGGGAAGCAGCTGTGATCCTTGTTCACTTCACTGTGCAACTCCTCCATGCTCCTGTCTGTGTCTTTATTCCATGGTGCGACTCCCCAGAGCTGCAGCTGGGAGGGACCAGCACTGGCCAAATCCCACCAGTGACATCAGATGTTCACAGTGTGCCTGGGAGCTGGTGATTTCCTTGTTTTCCCCATGCCCTCAGCAAAGGCAGCTGACCTGGACACTCCACAAGTTGACTGGGCTTCTGTTTGGGAAAGGTCTTGCTAACAATGGGCACACTGAGTCTCTGTCTCTGTGACAGGGAGAGAGAAACCTGCACTGGGTCACAGGGAGCCGTCACTTTTGGAGTGATGAAGGCGGCTTTGTTTCCAAGCAGAAGCTGTTGTTTTTCCAGCCTGTGGCTCAAGGTTGCCCCTCGTGCACGATGGAGGGAGCTTTGCTCTCCTGCCATGCTGTTTGCATGCCCCAGCTGTCATGCCCTCAGTTCCATGTGGGTGTGGAAAAAGGGCCATCGTTCCTGGTTGCAGAAAGCAGTAAATTGCACCTCGCCTTCGCTGAAGAGGGCCATTGTGTTTTGAGCTGGCAAATCACCCATCTCAAATAAGCTTTCATTTCTCATAGGACCCCATTGTTACCCTGTGGTAAAAGCTGCTGTGGAAAATTTCTATGATAACACTGTAAATCTGTACTCAGTTCTTTCTGGCACTGCTTGTTTGGCAAACACCAGTAGGAGCAGGGACTGTCCTGCCAGAGCCAGCTGAGCATCCCCTGCCACAGGGCACTTGAGCTCCTTTGGTGACGGGATTATTTATGTATGTCTGTGTCTGTGTTTGCTGGTCTTCTTCCCCCCGTCACAGGGTGGGAACATGAAGGCTGTACTCAGGATGAGAAAGCAATTTGGTGTATATGTTTGATATCCTGGCACGAGGCACAAGGAAGGTACCCTGAACCCTGGGTAGTGCAGAGGGAGAAGAACCTGGTGCCTTGTCCCAAGTGCCTGGTGGAAGTGAGCTCCATCCTCCTACCTTTCCCTGCCACTGTGCCAGAGCCTGGCAGCTGGCACTGACAGCCCTATGCCATAACCTGTGCCCTGACCCTGACACTCAGCGCTGCAAACACTGCTGGAGATTGCTGTTGTACATGTTGAGTGCACTAAACTTTTATTTAATTTAAATTCCCAGCAGAACAACCACGTGGGCAAAGGCACGTGTCAATGTTTGCCTGGCTCACTTGAAAGCCTTTGTGTGGGGCTCTGGCATGGGCTCACTCTTGGCAAGAGTCCAGTTGTTACTGTGGGGAAAGGGACCCAGACCTGCTCCCAGCTGAGTGTTTCAAGGGGGAAAGTGAGATTGTAGTTTTGAACACTCATTGGAACAGTTTTAGAGCATACAAACATGTGCACACCACATAGACTAATTTTTTAATTTCAGTGTGCACAGATTGATTTTCTTGCCCCTGCAAAATTCCTGGGCTTCATTTTGACTCCATGGTCCTCTCTGTCTGCAGAAGGTGCTGCAAGTATGCAGTTCTTCACCATGTAAAATTGCATCCTGGGTTCCAATTTTAACACTTTATTGCAGTGAACCACTTGTAAGAACAGTTAACGATTATCTGATATACTTTTGCACCTTTTTGTCTATTAGATTATTTTATTAGATTACAATATTTCTCTTTAATTATTATTGGATATTTTTCTATCTAATGGATATATTACAATGAAATGGCAGAAATTGTGTGGGCAAAACACTGTTTCTGAGACAACTCTGAATCCATGTGCTTCTATTTTAGTGTTGCACAGGAACGGGGAAATCAAACAATTCCTGAAGTGTCATTTAAGTTCACATTTGTGAAACCATTGACTCAAAGAAGTTTATTTAAAACATTTATTTTAATTACTTTCTTATCCAAATGTCTTTCTTTAATAATTCCCCACTTTGTTGTTTCAGAGATGCAGAGAGAAAGAGGGTGTGAAACTTTTGCATGGTTTCACCTTTCGTTTTGTGGTAGATGATTGTGGTGAGACATTTTGGAAGTGCTTTGCCATTTCATTTCGAGTGTAGGCTGGAAATCATGTCTGATAAATTCATGGTCTCTGTTTTAAACCTTCTAGGCAAATATTTTTATAAAGTTATACAGCATTTTTTTTCCTGCAAAAACTTTAACATTCCTGGCTGTAACCTTGTTCCTGCTTTCTGGCATATTTTTTTTTAAATCTGAAATCCAGTGCAGCCTAGTAAATCACTCATTTTCTTAACAAGGAAACACATAACTGTGCTTTTAGATTGGTGTCTTTATTTTATAAAATCAAACTCTTGAACTTGGTCATAGTTGTGGTTTTCATTTTACTTTTCACCCACCCCTGTGGGTTGTAGTTTATGATTTCTAGTAAAAGGCAAAAGAGGTTGGCAAACAATATCTAGTGAAGCTATATATTCTAGAAATATTGCAAATATTTTTTTTTTGTTGTTAATAGTTCTACCCTCAACAACTCACAACGTGAGCACTGGCACTTGGTTTGTATAAAGCAAGAAGGGAAGAATTCCTTTTCCTTGTCAGAGCTGTATTCTAAATCAGTGGTATATGGGAAGCCCTTACTCCACTCATTTCAGGGCTCCATACACCTGCTTAAGATGATGGTACCTTCCTCAATGTTGCCTGCTCAAAACCCAAGATAAATTCTTACCAGTTTTCTAGATTTTTTTGGTTTTGCCTTCATCAGATGTGGGACTACCTTTACCAGTGATCCTATATAGCATGGGACTTATCCTGAGCTGTCTTGTAGCTGAGCAGGGAGGAAGAGAGGATCTTCCAAACTGGTTACTCACTATACAGTGGATAATAAAGTGGATATAGTGGACAAAAACCCTAACATTTTTCCTTCTTCATTTTGTTCCAGTCTTCTGACAAGTTCTGTGGGTGGTTTTCCTTCCAGATTGGTCATTCTCCCTGTCCCACAGGTGTGCTTTCAGAGGTGCTGTCATGGACAGAGACTCTGCAGACTCCAGAGGTTCTTTTAGAAGCCTCTTGAAATTTAAGCACTTGGTCCTTTTCCCAACAGACTTAAAATCCTTTGTAATTGACTCAGCTGATTTTTGTTTTTACTTTAGTGGGAGGGAAGAAAGGCATGGACAGGGTAAATATGTAGCAGTAATAAAACTTGCAGATGATTCAGCTTCCATTATTGCCCCTTCAGCCTAGTTGTGCACTCAGCAGAGGTGGTGAAAGTGTTAAAGACACTCATTACATTGAAGTCTTTGTCCTCACAGCTTTGGTCATGCATGGAGAACACAATCACCTCCATTTCATGCTGGTGAAGTCTTCACATCAGCCTGTGTTTTATATATATGCAAATACCTACGACCAAGCCAATTATAGATGAGTTGCACATTCAACATCCTTTGCGGGGTGACCTGTCACAGCCACCACACTGATACCAGCTGACGCTGTCATGTGCTTTAGTGACTGGTGGTGTCACATGGGAAGTGCTGGTTTTTAATTGAAAACTCATTTCTCAGAATGAGTGCTTCAGTTCAAAAGATTTCTTGTGCTTACTGGTGCGTGTGTCTCACCTTCACAAGTCTTTGTTTCATGGATTAAATCAACTTCCTTCTGTTGACAATTGCGTAGGAAATATTCTTTCCTGGAATATCTATTTTTTAATTGGAAATTCAAAATAAGTAGGTCATACACAGCTTAGTGTTTAGAATGCTTATATATATATTTTAAAATACACTAAATAATTTAGTTATGAGGTAAGATGAAACACAAGATGTCAGGGGAAAAAAATCTCCTTACCTGCAGTGTCAACCAAGGAAGCTTTGAATTGCTTGTCTTTTAAATTAGTATCCTGCAGCTTCAAAAGTATGTTCATATACAGAATGAACATACCTGCTAGTTTAGATTGCAGATATAATGTGTGATTAGTATGTACTTTAATTTATATAAATGTAGTAGAAATTCCTGTGCCCAATGCATATGATTTGTCTACACACTTAATGAAATGCTGTGCCTAAAATGGCATGAATACCCACATGTCCCTTCAACTCCCCACTTCTTGGAAGACTGAAAGGTTGGATTACATCATCTCCAAGGAAAGGAGAGAAATTATTCCCTTGCGGAGAAAACCTAGATAAAACAGGATGCTGTTTGTTCCTGCTCTGTCTTAAACTGTGTCCTGGCAGTTTGACATCAGTGTCCACATAGCCACATGCCTTTTTTTTTTAACACATAATGAGTGATAAGGGCAGATGATGGAGGAGGCTCCAGGTGTCAGCCTTCTCTTGTGCTCCAAACAGTACCTGAGATCCTGTTAGCAGGGATTCAGCTGGTATTTGCTGGGTGTTGCAAGTTTTTCAGTGAGACTCCTTGGTTGATGGTAGTTGATGTTTCTGCATTTCAAGGACAGTAGGAGCCAATGCTAGCAGCAGCTTCTGCACTGTGCCCATGGCTGGGAGCAGATTCGGTAGAGGAGAAGAACCAGGGGATCTGAGAACTCCATCACAAGAGCTGTTCTGTGTCATTTTGAGATGAAGTCATTCATCTCAGCAGCAGCCTGTCTCTGCTCCATCACCCACCAGCTATGCATGAATGATTAGGGGAAAAACATAGCACAAGTCAGGTATAATGTGGCTCTGCCCTTCACAGAGCCTCCTAGTTTCTGAAAGTGAGAGGCATAAGTCTTCTTATGGTGGAACATACGTCTGGACTTATATCTTTTTCTATAGATCCCTTTTTGCAGCTGATCTTACTGTTGTCCTGTACAACATGCTGATGCAGTCTGTTCTATATGAGAGTTACATGCTATGTAGAAAAATTTATTTATTTATTTTAGTTTATGTCTGCTGCTTAATAGTTGTCTTAGGGTACCCATTTCTCCTATTTTGTTAAATGGGAAATCATTGTATTGACATGTATCTGCTATTCATGATTATATAGAAATCTATCATGTTTCCTAGAGGGAACATGTTTTCATAGACTTTCAGTATACAAAAGTGTTTTGACAGACCTGTTCACCCACACTATCTCCATACTACATCCTCTTTAAGGTAAGGTGATGACCACTAAGTTCACTGCAGGATGGGGCTCACCATGAATTTATATGATGCTGTAGGGATGATGTTTTCCATTATTTCCTAATGATTCCTACTATCTGTTTACTTCTGCTTTCTGGTTATTTCCAATTGCATTTCATAGGCTTAATCCAAATAATTCACACATTTTTCTCTTTTTGAATTGCACTAGGTACATTATTTTATAAAATACATTAATAGATACGATTTTTCATGTTTTAATGTTCTTTTGCTTGACTGTGATGTTTACCACAGCTCAGTATTTAATATTACTCTCTATGGAGGAGACATTTGACTGCAACCTCCCGGAACAGTTGCTTTTTTCTTTTCTTCAGAGAAGACGTGAATGTCTGTCAGGAATGAATTTGCCCCTATAGCTTTTCCAGGACAAAAACATGAGGGAACTAGTAATGATATGCAACTAACCTTGCCAGGACTACAGAAAAGCATTGTCAGATATTAATCAAAATGATTAGGTAGGTTATAAAGATAATTGGTGGGGCCCAAGGAATTGTCAGCCTCTATACTTAAAAGAGATATACAGTCTCAGTTCAGTCAAAGTGAACAGGTGTTTTTTAAGCCACCTTTTTTTGCACACATGGAATAAGCTGTCTGCCTATCGTGATGACCTGTGAAAGCAGGAAGAGGGCAATGCAGAATCTATTTAATCATCAGAATGGAAGGAAAACATCACATTCTTAAGAATTTTCTACTTTTTTTTAAAGGGTAGTGTAATATTATGGGTAACACACTACCCAGAGATCTGCATTCAGTTCTCATCACTGCTATGGACTGCCTGCATGACTTTTGGCAAGTCACACTTATTTTATTTCATCATGTACCAAAATAAGTGTAACAAGAGGATATGGTGCCATGATGCTGTTGATAATCACTCTGTGCTTTACATTGAAACATTTGCAATGGAATATTGCCACTGTCCTATACAGAACAGCAGTGAAAATGATCCTGTACTGTGGCCTCCAACTGAAAGAGACAAGGGCTACTGTATATCAAACACCTCATATGAATGTTAGGTGGGTAGGTGGATGTGTGGAGCCTATAATTGCCATGGCTTTTGCAATTTTGGGTGGTATGTGCTTTTTGGGTGGTATGTGCTTTTTTGGGTGGTATGTGCATTTCATCTAAGCTCCATCCCTGTTCCACATAGCAGGACCTGTATATGTGTGCAAATACTAAACAGGTGAAATACTTTCTGTGTTAATTGCTTTAGGAAGGCAAAATCTCAGATCTTTACTGTTTTTCGTAAAGTCGTCCTTCTGTAGTATTGCTTTCTGAAATTAATATATATCTATAATTATTTGTAGTGTAGTTCTCTCCTTTAAAGAATGCTTTATTTTTGAGTTCTAATTTTTTTTTTCTGAATTTCCCTCTTCTTTCTCTGGAACAACTAAAGGGACTTAATGTAAACTGATGATTTGCCATCAGTTTGCCTGTGATTGGATGCCAGAGAATTTGGAGATAAATCATCTTCCTTGTTTTTCTTCTTATGAGATAAAATTGTGATGAGTAACATGCCAAAGCCTTCTGCACCAATGACCAAGGGTTTCATACATGGGTTTGTGAAGTATGTGGAAATATCTTTTCACTATCTAGTGTTTCATTTACTTTCCTTTACATTTAGTGAATGCATCCATCTGAAATGCTGAATGTAATGTGGAAACACATTTCTGTTGTTAGGAAATGTGGGAGGAGAAGTTAGAGTGGTTCCCTTGTGTCACTCTGTGGTAGAATTGCGGTATAAATCTCAGTATTCACTCTGGAACTGGAATTAGAATGCAGTAGTAGCTTCTGTTTTTTAAAAAGAATAGCATAAAATTGTATAGAGACATTTACACAGTAAAACTCATTCACGTCACAAAATTAAGTCACATTTTCCAAGCACATGAGAATTATTTCCATGGGAGCAAATTACAAATGCAAGAGGCTTTTTTTTGAGTCCATACTGGGAGTGCTGCTTGCAAGAAACAGGCTGTGGCTGAAAGAAGAGGAAATATAATACTAAATTAGGTTTGTATAAATGAGAACACAGGCAGCCTGCATGTTGTCTGATGTAACATTGCTTTGCAACCTCTCGAATTTTCATGAACAATAGGGGGAAAGTGTTTGCTGACGTTCACAATCTGCAATCCATCTCCTTCTCTCCTGAACTCTCCACCCATGCAGCTCATTTTTATCAGCCAGAACTAAAGACTTCATCCTGTGTCTTGACCCTTGTGCCTTGTGTTTAAGTAGGGAGCAGCAGCAGAGTTCTGCTCTTAATGTCTCAGCAGGGTCTAGAGTACAACAGGAGTAGGCTGAAGAGTTTCTGCCTGTAGAGCTGAAAGAGAACAGGTTGATGCTAAAAGGAGAAGCTGTAGATAGTGCAAATGCCATTTGGGTGCCAAGATTACATCTAGGTTCCCCATGTACCCCCTTCCCTCCCTGTCCAAGAACACAGGGTAGTTTTGTTCCATTTTTAAGTTTACTTATATTTTAGACTTTCTCAATGTCTGATACCTGTACCAGAGACTTTCCATTATTATTTTACTTATTTCCAGTTTTTTTTGAATTAGAATTGATTTTGTAGTTATATACTTCTTAATTAAAATAGATATACAATGAAAATATATATATTCTATTATTCTATTACTTTCCACACTTATCAGATAGCCAGTGCAGCCCATAGCTTTGCAGGAGGCTGAAGGCTAAGTTTTACCAGATTCTGTTACTCCTGTCTTGGTGGGGTAGCTAAGTAATTAAGTAGCCTCCTTACCTGAGGATTTTTCCAATATTTATGAGTTAGATTTGCTGGAAACAGTGCAAACACACTTGGTAGAAGCAATGTCTGGTGAATCCTTTGCTGAAGATCCACCAATGCCCTGCAGTGACTGTGTGAGGAGAGAGAACTGCCATGGTTCCTGCTTTAGGAGGCCAAATTAAGGAGAGAATGGGTCACAAGGCATTCAGGTTGCTGAGGTTCAGCTTTGTGTGGAAATGTTTTGTTTGAAAGCAGTGCCCGCCTGCAAGTTTGGATGTGGAAATCCAGATCCTGTGTAGTCCATAGTAATAACATCTCTGGGACTCAGGGATGCTCCAGCAGTGACTTGGCAAATTCTTAGGTAAAAGCCAGCAGTGCCATTTTCTGTAGGACAAAGAGATAAGGTCGAGAGGGAAGGACTCTGTAAAGTTGTGGCTGATATTGTCCTGAAGAAAGTGCATTGAGTTGACTCTAATGGTAAAGAGAATTCACAAATGACCAGGAAAGTGTCAAACAGTGGAGGAGGAAAGGCAGTAGTGAGATTCAGACAGATCTGTGATATTCCATGGTGAACAAAATTGCTGGACTGAATTTCAGGGATGCATGTTTGGGTTTTTTGTATTTCAGCCAAGGTCTGTGTCCCACTCCGTAATCTTCAGTTGTAGCGTTAAAGTACTTTGGCTGCATTGGGGCAGTGAATTCCTCTGGGAAATGAAGAATACCTTGCTGTATCCCCTTCTAATCATACATGGCAAGCATCCTTAATATCTCACATATTTTCCTGGCTGGTGTCCTCCTGATCTGCTATGAAAGAAATTAAGTAAGCCTCTTGATGTGCTGTGAGTGTGGAAAGAGAGTAAGCGCTGCTGCAGTACATCTGATATTCCCTACATGTACAAGCAGAAGTGAACCATGGCCTCGGTGTACCTGGAAGAAACATGGGCTTGTCTTTTGTTATGTTGAGGCCATGGCAAAGGTCGTTAGTCTGTTACATGGGAAAAAAGTTGTGATTGCTCACCAGTGACTTCACTGTTATGCTAAAAATGAATCCAATCACCTTTTTGATGAGGTGACCAAAAGACAAATAAGCTGAGCTGCCTTTTTTTTTTCTGTAATTTCTTCATACATATGTATGCAGAGTATAACTTCTGAAATAAGCCATTATGCAGTGCCTGACTTCGCAAAAACTCGTGATTTTTAAAGGGGCTGTTTGACATACAGCTTGCAGAGGTTAAAGAGTGAAAATGTATACACAGCCTGATTTATAAAACTCAGGACAAGTGTTTTTTCATAGTGGAGGCACAAATGTGCTGTTTGTTATTATGTATTATTTATATTCCAGTGGCACTTAGAAGCTGCAGAAAAAAGTGCTCTTCCAGGCTCTGTGTGCCCTAATATGGCCCCGAGTGCACCTGAAACAGCAGAACAAGTCAGCACTACACAGTGATGGTTTCTGGGTCTGAAGAAGTCAGTTTTGTAAATTAATGTAATTTGGAAGACATTTCAGTGTTTGTTCCTAGGAGCTGCTAGGTTTACAGAAGCTCTTTTGGCAGATGGGAACTTAACCCAATAAAAAATTGTAGTCAATACATATTTTCTTTAAACTTAGACTTGCATCCTGTTTGTTCATGATCTTTCCCTTACTCAGGTATTACCAGCAGTGGCCCACTGGTAAGTAGAGATACCTACAGAGCCACTCCTGAATTAGCCCAGATTTTTCAGAGCTTTGGCCAGTCTTACCTGGGCATGCCTGCAGTATACATATAATCACAGCCCAAGTTACAGCTTTAGTATGCTCCTGTATTTCGAACTCTTGCAGAATTTATGAGTTTGAAGAGTTAGTGGTTTTATGTTGTATCATAATTTTGTGCAAAAGGAGTCTCAGAAACCTTTACATACCAGTGCAAATGCAAGTTGAAAATGAAGGACTTTAGAGATTTTAGGAATTTATTCTTCCAGGTTACTGAAGTGGGTACTGATTTCATGTTGGTGCTGTGGACTGGGAGCATTGGGAAACCCTGTGCTGGAGCATGATTCAAGTGTTTCTCTTTGCACTACCCACTGCCTTGCCTTACCCACAGGGGGACTGGTCTGTGACTGCGGTAACAGTGAGAATGATGAACAGCATGGAAAAAACCTGTATCTAAAGAGTCTTGAAAATCTGGAATTAATTACCTTGCAAGGAGCCAAATGAGAATGAACTGACAAAAGTATGTTAAATAATGAATGCTGCAGAGAAGGTTTAAAGGTATGTCATGAACTTTTCATGGCAGAGGGTAGGGGGATATTTAATTAACTTAAAAGTTGGCAAATTCACACTGAGTGTAATTACAGTTTGGAATTAATTCTTCATTGAAAATTATTGAGGCCAAGCCTTCAGCCAAGATGTCAGCAAGTTTCAAAACAGGATTCCAGTTTTCTTTGGAAGGCAAAAGGTTCTCTGAGCTGTGGGAGTGGTTTTTGCAATGTTGCGCTCTGAGGTTTAAGCATGTCTCTAATAGCTTTTGATCTAATGACATTGTGAGGAGAAGGAGGATAGATTATTTACATTTTCTGTTTCAAACTTTTTACCTTACTATATCCTATAAGTAACTGATATGTGCTGAAAGATATGAAAGAGCATTGGAAGGGATCCAGTGTGACCATTCCTCTGTTTTCGACACTGGATGGGATCGAATGTGATCATTCCTGTGTTTCTTACATTCTTCCAACCATAAAAATTAATATCAACTACGTCTTCAGACATCCAAAACGTGATGTTATTAGAGAAGTGGCAAAAGCCATTAGTTGTCTTCAAGAAGACACAAAGGTACTGTATGTTTCCATCTTGTACAGGTTTTCAGATACCACTCATTATTTTAATTATATAAATAGGATAAATAAATTAGTTAATGAAAGCATCTGATTTTAGTTATGCAGTCCATATTTGAATTATAAAAATATTGTCGTGAAAACTGAGATGTTCAGATGGGGAGATTGACTTTGCAGTGCTGCCATGGTAAGAAGTCATGCAGTAGTGATGACACCAGATGGAAACAGTGAAGCATTCCGGTGGGGGCTGGACAGTGAAACTTGCACATTGTGTGCAGAGGGGGACAGTTGCAAGGTCTGATGTCAGCCTTGGCTGTGGAAAGCCTTAGCAGGACCATCTGATCCAGGAGGATGGTAGGATGAGTAATATCTGAGATTGCAGATGATTAATAAATGTAAATTAAAAAAAAAAGCTGGTGAGCCTTGTGAGCATTAAACACCAGGGGGGTGGTTAAAGACCGATGAGGTGCAGCTCCAGGGTCAGCAGGTCTGAGTGAGGCCAGCCAGTCCTCAGGTAGTGTGTGCAAACCCTGTCATGGACACCCATGACCTGAAGCAGAGCCAGGCAGCTGATTATTTGCAAGGCAGGAAAGAATGAAGATAGGAATGAAGATCACTGAAAATTTGATTCTGGCACAGCCTTACAGCATCAGAGTCCACTGGAAAGAAGAGAGAAATGAGTAAGCAAAATCAAGTCAGGGTAAGAAAGAAGCAGAAGAAAGTTAAAGCATGGTTTGTGCCTAGTGTTTCAGATTTATCAAGTTATTTCTTAAGCATTTCCTGG
Organism: Calyptomena viridis; assembly: GCA_013390005.1. Classification (NCBI taxonomy): domain Eukaryota; kingdom Metazoa; phylum Chordata; class Aves; order Passeriformes; family Eurylaimidae; genus Calyptomena; species Calyptomena viridis. The sequence continues at coordinate 610,118 of WEIV01024872.1, forward strand.
TCCACCAGCTGCTCTGACCGATGTATTTCTCTGCTAATAAGGACTTACAGTCAGAGGAGGTCTGTTTGATCTGCTGGTATAGGACAGCAAGCAAAGGTACACCTTCATCTGGTGCTTCATCCATGACTTCATCAGGTTTAAGTGGATGGTTGTCTGCCCACATTGGACACTTGGATCAGCAGCAAAATACCTAATTTCTTAATTTCTTAAAAGATGGCCACATTCCCAGACTCTGCGAGTCTTGTTTCCCAGCTAGGGCTTAATAACAGAGTATTAAATGAAGTCTCTTGTTGCTTTTCTGCATGTTAAGTCATCTTTATTGGCACTTCTAAAGTATAGCTTTATTATAAATGTAAAGGCAAATGTACTGCTGGGTTTTGTGAGATGTGTTACTGTGTTCCTTTGGTCCTCGGGCTGGCATGTTTGCTGATTTACCTACTGATCCACAAAATGAAGTAAGCCCCAAGGGGAATTCCTGCAAAACAGTAAATTAACAAGCATTTGTGATAACAATTAACTACTAAGACCAGAATAGTATCTATTTTGACATATTGATACAAACAGTCATTCATGGGCTTTCACAAAAATTTGTATTGCTAAGCCACCAGCCCTGTCTGTGAAAGCCAAACTCAAGTGCTGAAATTTGTCATCATGGGAAATGGCCTTTGCTAACGCCTGCTGTTAGAAAGACATTGCTGGTTTTGGCTTCTAGTACAGGTGAAAATGAACACTACTCAGTAAAATTTTGCTTGCTTTTAATTTATTAAATATAGCTATGATTTAATTCCAGCTTCTTTTTGAAAAGTACTGTATCTTACAGGAAAGAATGTAACAAAGATGTGAAATCAGTGGCTTCTTTTGGGTTGAAATACTTTATTATTTTTGAAATCTGAGGAAAAAGGCTACAGAAATCACAGAATAACCTCATTAACGTATGAAATAAATCATGAACTCAGAACCGAGGAAGAAAAGAATGTGTTTGCACATCTGGCTTACCACAGCAAATTTCTGTATCTTGATCAAGAGTAGTTGTAAGCTGGAAATGGAGAAAAATAAGGATGAGAGCATGGAGATCTGATTTTTCCAGCTGCATGGAAGTGTGTGCCTGGAACCTAGCAGAGACTTGCAGATTTCCAAGTGCCATATTTCACAGACACTGGAGGGTAATGCCTTCTATGAGAACAGCTGCTTTGTGCTAACATCAGTATGAGTTGTCACATTAGGTCTGTAATAATGTCACAGACCTTTAGAGCCTTCAGAGGTGCTACAGCAGGGAAAAAGTGGAATTTTCAAATATTGTGAAACCTGTGGAGAACAGGGACATCGATTCTGTCTTGAGGTAATTGAAGGTATGCAAGTATTTTTCCTTTCAAGTTGTTTTGCAGACTTAAGAGAGTAAGATCTGAGTCAGCCTTTGGGTAATAGGAGTCCTTGAGTCAAAGGATGCATATTTCCAGTGCTTTATAAACACTTTTCCCACATAACAGGAGAACAGTGAGATGCTTTTGGGCTTTTCTGTTCTTTTAGTAACATGCGTGGAATTGAGTTGAGAAATCAGATGATCCTAATTCATCTTGCTGTTTGAGGTCCTTGTGGAACAAAGTGGGAAAATGACATGAATGCATTTTAGGTGATTTCTTTTAAAAGTGGAATTTCAGTACTCTGGTTCATGTAGAAATATGCTAGCGACAGTTTTCACATGTAGTTTTTTAAATAGAAAAGATGAAGTGATCTCTGTATCTTATTAACAAGTATTGCAGTTCATGTATTGCAGAGGCCTTTAAATAGCTGCTCATTTTGTTATATCTGCTTGTTGGATCAAATATGCTGTCAACAAAATGAATTTTAACATATCAGCCTAAATTGCATTTGCAGACTGTAAAATAAGGATTAATTTTTTTGATTTCATGAGACCAGAGACAGATTTCATTTACTTTGCACTACCAGGACAGGCAGATTCTAATGTTTATATTTTGAGATAGATCAATTTACTCTGCATACATCTTCCTTAATTTTCAGGCCCAGATTTGGTTAAAAATTTGAACTGGGCTTTTTTTTAAATTGCAAATTAATTTCAGTGGATGTTTAGTTTTCTCAGTAGCAAAATAAATTCTTCCAGGAACTGTGCAGTTTGGGAAACCTTTATCTTTTTAGAAATAGTTTGGGTAGTTGTTATTATATATTAATAACAAGGGAAGAAAAATTTGCTGAAATAGGCAACTAGATGATATCATCACTGGAATGCTAAAAGCAAAACTGAAAGGGAGGGAGGTAAATTTAAACTTGGTAAAACACAACCTGAATTATCTTTGATAATTGCTATACAAGACTGGCCTGATCTCTTGCTTTATTAAGGTAGTTCACTGTTTTTTAGACAAATGATGTTCGTCTACCAAGACAGCCTGTGGTATAGGGTTAAATGGAAAAGAATTATTTCAAGTTGAAATGATGCAGATCTGTGAAAAAATTGCAAAAAAAGATAAAGATGATGCTGTAACAGCTTGGAATAAAAAAAAAAAAGGAGTATAGCTGAATTTAGTTCCAGATGTGACTCAGTTCTGTCCTGAGAATGTTTAACATGCTCTCCTCTAGTACAGGGGACTGGACTAAGTGACCCAGAAGTTGCCATGTACTTATCTGACACCTTTTAAACCCTCCTGAAGGATAAGGTTAGTAAAATGAGAGGTCAATTTTTCTTCAAGTGAAAGTGAGAAGTGAGGTTTATGAATATAAGTATAGTCCTTCTCTCCACAATGCTTCCTCGGGGAAGGCATCACTTTCATTTATTCCGTGAGCAGCCTCTGTGGTCTGTCTCACCAGTCAGCAGTTCACCACTGACCCTCATGGGGACAGAAGTAAAATTCAGATAGTGTGCTTTGGAGCTGGTGCCTAATTTACTAAAGTGAAATTCTGAGGCACAAAATTATGAACAGATTTCCTTGCAATGGCAGTGTCAGTATGTACGTACTACAGTGTTACAGTTCAGAAATTCCCAAGTGTGGTATTTTCTGTGTCTAGCAATAACACCAGAATTACTTTTAACTTGTGTGAGAGATAGAAGAGTAACACAATTTTGTGCCTGTTTGGGATTGTGTGGACTATGGGATATGGGTCAGAGGATGTTGATTAGGTTCATAAAATATGCCTGAATGCAACCTCTTGCTGAATGTAAGTGCTCTTCTGCTTAGTGAGACCTGTGTTCCCAGGTAAAATATCAAGGGTCCATCTCAATCATCTTAGCAGGAATGAAATTGAAAGCCAAAAAGAAATACTGTAGAAAGAGGTGTGGGTTTTTTGAAATTTATGTGATTTATTCTATGCTTTGCATCACCTCTAGCCTGTCTCTCAAAATAAAATTGGAGAAGATGCCTTCATGTATAAGAGCACATGTAAGAGCACAGAAAACTAAGCTTCCTTCTCTAGATGAGATGGGAAGCAACATCTCTCAAGTAGATCCATCGATAACCGTGGGCATTTTAAGAAGGGAACTGTAAATGAAGTAGTTTTGTTTTGCACAGAATAGTTACAAATCTGCTGAGACAGAGGATGTGAGTAACTATTCAATGTTTTTGCTAGAGTGCTCATCACTCAGAGCAAGGGTGTTCACTTTGATCTGCTGTTCTTGCAAAGCAGGATGTTGGACTGGATGTCTGAGGAGGTCATTTCCTTTTGGATACTTCTAAAATGAATATGTTTCTATACTTTACGGTTTGGTGGGGGGTTTTTTTGGTGGGTTTTTTTTTGTTTGGTTTGGTTTTTTTAAAGAAAACTGAAGTTATTTTACTCTTGTTGGAAAGCTTGGAAAAAGAACTGGAGAACTGAGGACTGGCATGGAGGTAAATGGTGTGGGTTGGGTTGGGTTGAGTTGTTGGGAGAATTGCTCATCAGAACTTGGAGATGTCTGGAAGCTTCCTCCAATATCACATGGCATGGCTCACCTTAATTACCCTTGGGCACTTTGAACTCATGATAGGATTTGCTCTCCACTGTTGGAAGTAGTATGGAACAACTTATTTACATGATTTAGTAATTAAGCACCATCATTTAAAGAAAAAAATATAGTACTGTCATGGAAGACATTTGTGGTCCCTTCATAAAAAATTACTTTTTTTCTTTAATTCTTCAAAGTCATGTGTGTCATGAAACAAAACATGGTGTACTAAAATTGTAGACCACATTATTGAGCTCAATGATCTCCCAAGTGATAAACTTTTAAAGACATTATGGTCACTCAACATAGTTGTCATGATAATTCAAGTCCCTGTTCACAACTACTTAAAACTCAGTATTCTTCCACAACCATTAGTGGCCTTCTAAGTGTTTGGAGAGGAGTATTCCTGCTTCATTTTTCTTGTGGTAGTTAAGATATCTGGGCTTTTCTGTCTTTGCATCCAGCTGTCAAAGTATGTGGAAATTTGCATTTGCATGAAGAGTCGTGTTGGGTTTTTTTTTTCCTTCCCAGAAGAGTTTCTATTTTTACAAAAACTGGGGGAAGAGATTTGGACATTTTGGCATTCTAATACTACAGTACAACTGCTCTAAATGTCTATTTTTAGAATCAATGTAGTGTCTTTAACCCACATTAGGGTAAAATAACATTATTCTAGATATTTCATGTAGAATCACTTCTATTATTAACTAGCATAACTAATATCAAACACAAGTCAAAAAGGGAGAATGCTGCAATTTATCAGGTAAAAGCTGTTCTTATTTTTTTCTTGGCATATGAAAATCTGAACTCCAAATTTCTGTTCTGAATTGAAATTAGGGAAGAGATCAGCAGTCATATTGTTGTGCATCAAAATATTGAAAGCAGAATTATGGATGAAGGATTTAGAAATCTGTTGACTTTTGGAAGATTTTCATTCTCTTCCAAGAAGATTCATCCCTTTGGACTTTTTTGGTTAAACATAGTAATGTCCAAAGTAGTGAAAAAATGGTTAACAGTACAAGGTTGCAAAAAGGAGAGTTATTTTGATAAGCTGCTTCCTAGAAAAGTGGCAAAAAATAAGAAATTTTGCTATTAATGAATTTTATCATTTTACTTAGCTATTGCAGGTTTTTCCTTTTGGAAAGTCTTTTGGATATATTTTTCTACCCAGAGCAGCAAATATGGATAGAGTCTGGTTTGGATAATGTATTCTCAATTTTGTTTCATACATCTATTATATGTTCCTCCTTTAGGATTCCTCCTCCTCCTCTTGTATTTTTTTTTCCAAGACATTTTCAGGACTGTGAAAAAATGGGGACACAAATTTGCAGTACTCAGCGCAGCATTTATGGAAATGTCTGATTTGCTCTGAACTGGAAATTCTAAATAATGATTACTGCTGTAATTATCTTTCTGTAGGGAACATTTCTATCTTGAAATATAAAGCCTGTCTATTAAATAACGTTTATCAGGAATGTTACCTTAGGCATAATTTTCAGAATTGTATTTTATTTTTATCTTGAGCAAGATCTGACTCTGCACCGTTTGTGTTAGAGACAGGGAGAATAACTAGAACAGGCAAATGCCTCATAGGCAACAGGAAAGCCAGTGGAGAGATGACAGATGAGCTTCCAGCAGCTGCAGAAAGGATATACACTTTAAGGGTGCCCCATAAGCCTTATAAAGCAATAAAGGAAGGAAAACAACATTATGAAGGGTCCTAACAGTCATAAAATTCCAAAAATGGCAAGGATTGCTTTCATTATATAAAGTGTTCGTTAAAGCTTTAAATAATGAAATAAACTCTTGACACTGAGAATGGAAACCTTCGCTGTTCCACCAGCCTCTGTTTACTTTACAATAATCCGGGCCATAAAGTAGTGCCACAGAAATTGTCTGTTCTGGGGGAGCTCCGGGGTGCCCGGGGACCACACAGTTCTCCGGCTTCAAAGGCACGGGGGCTCCAGCAGCACACCCTGCTCCTGGCTCAGTGCCACAGCCCTGGCAGCCACCACTGCTCCTCAGCTCGGCCAAGCTGGAGAAAGTCTGAGTCACAAAATCCCTAGGATTGTTTTAATTGGCTTCAATTAGGTGTTTCGGGGTTCCTTTTGGGGAGGGTTTTTTTCTCCCCCCCCTTTTTTCTTTCTTTTGAAGCCCGGGAGTATTTTGGGTGTTGGAAAAATGTGCTGAAGACTTTGGGACCAGAAAGTAAGTGGGGTAACTCATTGAGGGGTCTTCTGTGACTCAAAGTGGAGATACTATATAAAATTATTTACTGCTCACATACTTGTTTAAAAATGTAGAATTTTAATTAAAACTAAGAACTTGGCAGGTTATACAGCAGATGCTTAATTTGTCTGTCAAAAGAATGAGAAGAAAGTATTTATTTTGAACAGAAATACTTTAAAAATTTAGAAGACCTTGTATTTCTTATTTCAGCTGTGTTAAAATAGTTTACCTTGTCTGTTAATAACATGATCTGTTTAAATATTTTCTCCTGGTTTAGAACCCTCTTTAGAAAACATTATAAGCTTCTCCATGTACACGTGGAGCGCTCTTCCTTATCTGTCACTGAAATTCAGCCATTTTCTGCTTTGATGCAACAAACAGGAACAAAATGTATCCTTGGAGGGGGCTGGGAGGGAAGAAGTCATCTATAGGTGGGTAAAATTGTCATTGAAACTTTTAAGCTACAGTGTGCTCCCCTTAAAGGCACTTGAGTAGTTCTGTGATTTATGGCACTGGTTGCAGTGAAAGTGTGGAATCCCACTAATTTTTCTGCCCACTGACATAGTTTGCCATTTGTTTCTTCATCCTAGTTCTGAGTAGTCTTCTGAGCTGCTGCTGTGGTTAAACATAATTTTTAAAAGACATTGGAAAGAAAAATGACTTGTGATACATATTTTTGTGTTCTTGTACGTGTTATATGAGATATATTTGTGCAGTTTTGATATCTCTATACTTGCACCATCCAAAATGAAATCCTTTGTCTCTTGGCATATTTTTGGGAGACCAGACAGGGAGACTGTCTGCATCATGAGTGGGAGAAGTAAATGACTCACAGTTCTCTTTATGAGAAGCTTTGTTTCATTCAAATCCCTCTTGCCAAGATGCTGACACTGAATTTGAGTCATCAGCAATAAACAAGTCGTACAGAAAATTGAATCTGTAGAGGGCAGAAAATCATGGGCAAAGGAAAGACACTCACCAGCAAGCTCTGTGTTAGGCTGTGCTTGAGAGGAGTTATTGATTGCATTATTTCCCATGGTGGATTTTTCCATAAGTGCCTTAAACTAATTCAAAGTCCCAGCCTGAAATTTCATCTTAAAACATGCATGTGTAGTGAAAACAGCAGCATCAGTCAGGCTTTGAGATCACTGAATGCAAAATTGAGTTTTCACTGTGCTAATCAAGGTGATTTTGGTCCCTGGTTTTGTCAAGATGTTCTAGCTGTGCTATGTCCTAATGAGCTGAAATCAGTAAGAATTGTTGGCATCTTCCAGTAAAAAGGAAAGGTTTGGTGAAATTTATCTTCTGTTGGGTTTTGTTTAGGATTTTTTTCCCCTGTATAATGAAATAATCTTCAATAAATGTATTTCATATCTCATGGTAGCAGTTCATCAGGACTGGACATGTTTGTATTCAGGAAGTGATAATAGACCAGCTAATAGATATTTTAATTGAAAAGGAAACATTTGTACTACGTCAACTTAAGAATTTTACTTTTATGAAATTAGCCCAGCATCCTATTTGTCTGTGGTACCTGTGTTTCTAATCACTCAGATTCTAAAGTGCAAATGCTTTCAAGAAGGGTGGTAATGCACAGATATTTTTCATGTGGAAGTATTTTCCTCCACAAAACACTAAAAAGTCAATATTAATTACAAAGTGTCCCTTTTTTATTATTTTAATTTTAAGGTGTGATTCAGTGTAAGACATGACTCATGGAGGGGCCAGGAGAGGGGTAGGATAATGGGAACAACTTCAACATTTACAGGCATTTCTCACTTTTCAAAGTGTCTTGTATAATGCCGAGTATCCCAAGGGGCTTTCTATTACCTGGCATTCCATTCTTACTCATGACAAGTGTGTGCACTGTGATTATGTCACTCTGACCTACCTGCATCAGCTTTAGACCATTGTCTTTGTAATGAGGCAGAGATCCAAAATTGTTGACGGAAAGAGAAAAATCCAGTAAATTTTTCAAATAAAATGCAGGGTATAATACAAACAGTAACAGTTGTGATGAGCATAGTCGAATGAACTTCACTACAGAGTGGCTTTGCTAAATATAGCTGCAGAATATGTGTTTTCTGCGGGCGCTGGTGTCGGAGAGCATTGCCATCGGCAGCTTGGGAAGCTGCAGAAACAGGGGCACAAATCACAAATAAAAGAGATGGCAGCAGGATTACAGACTGCCAGAGCCCTGGTCCTGTACTCAGCTTGACCAGGCAACCTTGCTCCTTGGAGGGTTCGATGGTCTTTCATTTGTGCTGTCCCTTGCATTGCAAAAGTCGCATTTTCCCTATTGTGCCTGGAGAGATTCCGGAAAACTAGAAATAAGAAATGAACTTGTTTTGGTGAAAGAGGATCAGTGTACTGCATGCCTGTGGTTGAGCAGTCCTTGACAACCAATTTTAAATATGGGTGGAGGGTAAAATTTGCTCACTGTTGGTGAGCTCAGATCTCTCAGGCTTGTGCTTTGCTCTCCCCCCCTGACCCTCAGACACAGTACCCCCCCCGGGTATACACCTGTGGCCTCCTGTGGTGGAAACCTCTCATATCACCAGTGGAGGTGAGCAGGAAAAGAGCAACATGTCTGGGGGAAAAAAACCTGGAGACTTCTGATGCAAACAGGAGGCTGAGATCCTTGGGTGCAGTGAAGTGAATGCAGCCTGGGAGGAGGGAAGGGAGTGAGGAGAAAGGGAGCTGGGGGCGGGGATGAAGCTGAGAAGCAGCAGAACTGGACGGAGCACTCAGGAGCAGAGCCAGGGCCAGGGGGTGACAGACAGAGCAGAGGTCTGCAGGGAGCTGCCACCTTTCAGCTGTCTCACATTATGTGATGGTGTCTTGTCCCAGGGAGACCCATCCTCAGAGCACCCTGCAGCCACATGCTCCTGCTCCTGCATGTCCCTAGTGTATGGGCACATGCATCAACCCTCCACCCATGGCCTGGCCTTTTTCCTTTAGTCCACTGCCAGCCTCCTCCGCTGCTCATTCCAGCCTGCCTCCCAGGGCTGTTCTGTAAGCTTGGAAGCCTGCCTTGGAAATACCACACAAAAGTAGGCAAAGGTGTCATGAGGAGAAAGCTAGAGGGTGATGCAACAAGGAGATCTAAATTTGCAGGGGCTTTGAAGAGTGTGTTATTGTAGTGGGTAGAAAACCCAGCAAATGCTGTCTGCTCAAACAACATTGTAGGTGAGACCCTTTTCCCTCCTAGCATTGCTGACTTTTCAAGAGAAGGGTTAGTTAAAACCAGAAAGGTGCCATAAATCATCTCATCTTATGGCATGGAAGTGCAGTTCATGTAATCCTGTTGATACCCTCCAAAGGCAGGCCTAAATTCCATGTTGCACTGTGGAAGAATATGAGCTAGGTAGGGCTAACTGAAAACAGGTTTGCTTCTCAGATGATGGTTATAAAATTATTGCATTCATTTGCAAAGGAGGGAAGGACACAAAGGTCTTAATATTTTGCTGGGAAAACTGAGTCAATGGTGATTTAAAATACGAGTGAAGTTTAAGCTTAACTTTTGGTGAGCTGCGTTTAGTATATATTAAGAGCTTACACAGAGAGTTCAACATAGCTTTGAAATGCAGTAGTTTTGCCTATGCCATAATGAAATTTTAATGGTTCATGAGCTATTTTTTCTAATCTGGAATCATCTACCTGAAAAAAATACAAATGAGTACTAATACCATTAATCCTGATTATTAAATAAAGCATAGTACTACAGACTACATGATACAGTTGACTTCCTTCCACCTCAAAATCTTGATAGTGATGCTGTGATGGTGATGCAATGAAAATGGTGGTGATTTTGTATTTTGCTTTTGCATGTTCTTTATAATTGGTTACCTGGGCAATGATAGACATTATTATAGAAAGTTTAGTGATAATTCCAAATTAATTTTCTGTTTGCTTCTGGGAGTTGAAATATTTTAATATTAAATTGTCTCAAAAAATCATTTTATTGGTGATTTTTTGGTGGAGTCAGTGGTCTAGGGAAGGAGTCACTATTGTTTCTGCTCAGAATGATTCTTTTATGGTGAACTTCAAAAGAGTGAGTCTGGATACCAGTTTGAATGAAAATTTATTATTGATAAGAGATAATACTTGATTTTTGTTTTTTCCACTTTAGCATAAATGAAGTTGCTTTTTCTTGTCATTTCTTTCCAATAAGTACAATATAAGTTTATAAATTTAGTGGAAGAAACTTAAGACAGGAATGGGTGCAGGTTGAATGAACAATGTCTGGAATGTGTAGCTTGAAGTATTGATTTGCATGTGTATGAACTACCAAATGTGCGGAAAAGTAACCAATAGTTAAGCACCTGTTGTTAATAGTTTAGTGTCTAAAATGGCATTGCCAACTTGGACATACTACAGTGGAGCTGTGGTTCTCCTTAGGATATCTCTGTTCTCCTAAAAGAGCAATAGTAACATAAGAAAACAAAATTTTTACTTAAATTAAGATGTGTCTGGAATTCGTGAGAATGCAGTGTTGATGAGCATAGGAATTCAACAGTAATTTGTTTAGCAACAGTTTAAAAGAATAATTTGTTCATATTTTGTAATTTTCAAATAGAAGCAAACATTTTTTTTACTGAAACATTTTAATAAAAGGGGTATCTATTGTTGCTGTCTGGTTTGTGAGAAGTTGATTATTACAATGGAGAGGGAGCTTGTTTCACTACTTTGAACACATGCCAGAAATGTTCAAAATGGGAAGAAATGTGCTTGAAGAGTCAGTGGGTTTGAACTTTAAAGGCTTAAGACCTCTTGCCAAGTCAGCCACTTCTTCCCTGAGTAAATATGGGAATGTTATCATTTCAAGTGCTTCACTCTCGCTTTCCTCACTTAAAAACACAGATATTTTAGCTGACTTCTTTTGTAGAGCAGTGTGAGATATGGTAGTGAAGAGGATAGGTGTTATTTTAAGCACTGTTTTTTAACCAGGGACGAGAGGTTGGCTCAGGACACTGGCAGAGAGGTTTGGAGAATTTTGCCTCCTTATTGAGTACTGGAACCATTCCCAAGAAAAGGTGTTTCAGCGAGGAGCAACATTCAAAGATGTTTTAATGTGGTTATTGATTTCAGACCAGCCTAGAGGAAGCCCCATCTAGACACTGGTGCTAATTTAACATCCATTTACCAGAGTGGCTGGGATGGAAATGAGTATGTTGTTCTCTTGGCAAAGGGTGTCCTTAGGTAAAGGTTGAGCACAGGGATGGAAAAGCACGAACACACATATGTTGCTGTATCTAGCTGGACATTACTGCCAAAACCTCTCATCTTTTTGTGGTTTCTACCCTTCTAAGCCCTCAGCCTTTACAAACAGAACAGTCCAGTTGCAATTGAACTTTAGCTGCATGATGAGTATCACAATATCACATAGGCTTATTGAAAGGACAGGGAATATGGTGTTATTTAGGAAATTTAGGAAATACAAACATTTGTCTTCAAATTTTTTTTTTTGAGATTTAAGTGGAAAGCCAGACAAAGAGTGTTTATGGTACTATTTTCTAGTGGATCTGTGGTAGATTTGTTTTGGTTTGGTTTTGTTCCTCTCAGTACTGCTTAGAAGTTAGCTAAAATATTTATATTGCAGAAATGATATAGCAACAGTTTCAAGTCTTTTGTGCCTTACACGCTTGATTAGAAAAATCCCATTAATGATAGAAAATGCTAATCAGTGATGTGTTTTGCCAGCCACTATAGGCCCACACATTCTATATAGTTCATTGTTTATTAACCTAATGAAATTCATTGTAGCTTTTGAAAGCTTGTGTGACAGCACATCAAAATGGTTTTAAAACCCTGTGCCACTGGACTTGAGTGCTGGAATAAGTCGAGGCTAAGTATTTACTTGTCAGAATGGCCCTGGCATAAATTGAGTTTTTTCTGGGTGGAGCGATCATACTGTGCTTTTCATTTGTTCTTTATAATTGTCACGACAGATAAACGGTGCAGTGGTGGCTAAGCTGATGGTGATGCCATTAAGCAGCTAGACACTGACTTTATCCACATCTTATTGATTTTCCTTTTCTTTTTTTGGCAGGTGACATCACACAGAAAGGATATGAAAAGAAGAGATCAAAATTAATTGGGGCCTACCTGCCACAGCCTCCCGGTATGTATGTCTGTGCTTGCAATATATGAAGATGTCAAGTGTACTGATAGTTGCCACCATAAAAATCTGCATCTCTGAATAAATATATGTGGCAGAAACAAAGCTATTATTATGCAGATTAAGCTTATTCCATCCATTTTATGTGTATTTTTATATATATATATGTCTGCTTTGATGTGTGTGTACATTTTTTACATACGTTGGTATGAGTTTGGCAGTCATGTCTGGAAAATTAAATCAGCCCAGGCTTGTTAGAGAGGCATTGTTTGTTGGAAAGAATGCAAGAATGCACAGGAAAACTTGATGTCCTAACTCATTAACACCTCAGCCAAGTTAAGTTTTCTTAACAGAGACACACTCAAGAATGGAAGAGAACTTTGCATCTATGTACTTTCTTCCATTTTTGAATTTCCTATTCAAGTCTCACTTTTGAAGACACTAGAGAGACCAGCAACATCCCTAAAGTTCAGCTTGTCCTATGGCATGTGAGCAACTGACCTTTCATGCATACCTGGTCTCAGCATTGAGGTATGGGCTGCATGTACTTGCCCAAAAGGTATAAAAATATCTTGAAACTAAATTTAATAACGTGTTACTTAATAGAATTCGTTTCATATATATACGCATATAAGAACTTTCAGAGTTCTTTCACTCTTCTGAGGCACTGGATCATGAAGTTCAGTACGTAGTTGTAGGTATTGATGTAGACCTCTGTTCTGTCTTGGCCTCAGGGCAGCATGCCCACCCTCTCCTGGCATCTCTCCTGGAGGCTCCACTTGGGCTTGGCTGTCCTCTGAGCTCTGGTTTTTTTGAAGGCCTCAGAACTAGTTTCCTCCCTCTTTTACAAAATCTTTCCTTTATACTGGAACTGATGGGTTTTTATTTAAACTGCTCATGTGTGGAGGCACTGCTGTTGCATTGGGGGTCTCNCAGCATGCCCACCCTCTCCTGGCATCTCTCCTGGAGGCTCCACTTGGGCTTGGCTGTCCTCTGAGCTCTGGTTTTTTTGAAGGCCTCAGAACTAGTTTCCTCCCTCTTTTACAAAATCTTTCCTTTATACTGGAACTGATGGGTTTTTATTTAAACTGCTCATGTGTGGAGGCACTGCTGTTGCATTGGGGGTCTCGAGCAGCGAAATGATGAGGCGACAAAGCTTCCTGGAGCTCCTCAGGGCGATTCCCCTGGGCTTTTTATTAATCTACTTCTATACACTTTTTCTACCTATCATAGGTGCTCNGCGCTCCTCGGGGCTATCCCCCTGGTTTTTTTATTAATCTACTTCTATACACTTTTTCTACCTATCATAGGTGCTCTACAAAACATGTTCACACATAATTGGTCACTTGACCCGTGACAAATGTGGATTTGCACCATAAAACATAAACATTTATTTATTGGACAATAAATCAAAACATTCTTCCATTGCCTACAAGCTAGGACAGCACGTAGACAGCTCTCCTCCATCATCCTCAGGATCCAAGACATGTAGGTAATTTTTGCTGAATCATGGTCTTAAGGTCGTACTGCAGCTCCTGGTGTCTTTTAAGGACCCAGGTTAGTCAAATTCATATC
>WEIV01024872.1:626257-696137 GCA_013390005.1 Calyptomena viridis
AAATCTACAGAATTACAATACCAGAGGTGCAGTTTATTAAATTTCTGAGTATTTATCGGTCTGACCAGACTATCAGACATACAGTAGTCTTCACAGTTTGTTCTCATGAGACCTGCTTATGTTTACTGAGTTATGGAGAGACTGTTGCCTCACAGTAATCCTCAGTGCAGCAGTGCTTGGTACCAGTATATTCAGTTAATTTTGACTTTTGTTTCTTCACACAATCAAATAGAGCTGTTTCTCTAGAAAGCTGATAGTCTTCTGGTAAGACTGTCAATCCATGGCTGAAACATGCATATAATGATGAAACAGAGAACATGGAGAACTCTCACAAATTTACCTTTCAAGATCTCTATTATGGTATTAAAGTATTCCATTGTAAGGAGAAGCAGAGGGATCTCTGTAAGTCAGTTCTATAGTGGGATCCATTCAATAATTTGAAGAGGTCATGATTGAGGATGTGGCTGATTTAGGGCTGGTTTAAAGATGAAACAGAATGAGGTGGACATTTTCTGCTCAACCACTTCTCAGAAAATCCCATACTAGGAATGTGGGATGTGGGTAAGTGAAGGAAGATTATAATAGGATCAAGAGGAAAAATAATGAAATACTGTCCGCTGTTTTCTTGGAAATACATTGAGTTCACTTGTTTAGCTAATGGCTAAATGAATTATTTTAGTATAGTGGAAGACCTGCTTCTACTGTATTAAAGTATTTTCCTCTAGAAACAGATATTATTTGTGCTTGTGTCTTTGTACTTTTTGTTTGTTTTGTTGTGTTACTTTTTGGACAAAAATTGAAAAAGTTCAATTTTATACTCTCCTACAACTTTACTCATCTGAACAGCTTGAGGTCCCTGCTTACTAAGAAGGTGGAGATGATTCCTTTCCAAGAAGAAATAGGGTAACAAAAGATATGATGCCTTTTGTAAGCCTCTGTTAATATCTCAAGAATTACACACTTCACCAATGAGTCTTTTTTTTTTTTTTTGTAACCTGTTTTGATGGGGAATGCAAGAATTTATAATCTTTGATGGACTTGATCTTCCTATTAAAAGGAAATAGAGGTTTTAGAGATATTTTAAAACAGTATGGAAATGGACATAACTCTTTCACTGGGATTGGAGGCATCGGGAAAGGGCAGGATTTGCATTCTGTGACTGCGTTCAACAAACTAAAGGAAATCCAAAGGCGGTTCCCCTCTGTTGGGACATCCAGTCCTCTCGCTGCACCTTTGCTAACATTCCTAACGCCCATGTTGGCAGAGTGGAACATTGACCCACGTTGGCTCCGTGAGTGTCCTGTGGTGTCTGTGCGTGTGTGTGCGTGTGTGCTCTACTGCATGGGGGCAGCAGCTCCATTCGTTGCTGTAACAAATGTAAAAAAACTAAACGTGAATTAATTAGTTTTTTTCAACTTGTTACAGCAGCGAATGGAGCTGCCGCGGTACGGTGTAGACTGCAACACAGTGAAGGAGCTGCCAGAAGAATGCTCCGCACTGCCAACATTGGTGTCTGTGACATCCGGGAAGCGGCCGCTAGAGAGAGAGCAGCCAGCACAGCAGGAAACCGGCCTCTCTTTTATTTTCGTTTTGGTGAGCACAATGAATGTATCTTTTCCAGTCCATATCTGTATATACATGTGCCTCATCTGGAAGCCTCTGGTAGACACCTACATCAACATGATAGACGTGGGTCTGCCAGTTGCAAGGCAGGACAACCAAAGGACAACATCTGGAAGACCATCTGCCTGAAAGTGAAGTGATGGGAAGGGAAAAGGAATAGCTCTTCTTAGTAACATTTGAGCATATTAACACTTCTCTAGTTTCCATACCATGGATACTTTGAAGGAGGTTTCGTACAATGAGCTAGTGAAACACAGGAAGGCATGTGTTTCTAATCCCCTTTTTGGCACTGCCTTTTTACAGGGCTCTGAACAGGTCCAAGCTCACCAGATTCCGGAGGAAGCCATAAAAATCTAAGCACCCCTAATAGTGTGCTATTTTGAAGTAGAGCTCTCTGTCTGAGCTCTGCTGATACCCAAACCATTCAGAAGCAGACTGACTTTGAGGAACAGGAATCAGGCTGGTTGAGCAGACTGGAGAAAGAACATTGTGAAGGCTGCATCTCTTCAGTGTGCAGGCATGACCCCAGCTGTGCCTGTATAGCCATGCCCTTCCGTACCCATCCTTTAGTGGGGACCTGTGGCTAGTGACAGGCATTCTGCTTTTACTTCCTGGGTTTGTAGCAAGGCTGCAGAGGATTCACAGCCCCTAAAGATACCAGCTTTTCTCTTGTTAACTGTATGGGCACATGAAGGACATCACACTCCCAGGTGTGTGCTTGTCCACCAGGTAATCCAGATGTGGTGTAAGAGATGGATACAGGGAAGATAAAACTTGCAGTTCTGTCAAGACAAGACATACCTGTAAAAACATCATCTATTTCAGAAATCCTTCCCCACTCATTTTCAAACCAAGTTGCTATAAGATTATGGAGGACACCCATATTGGATTCTGACTGTGTTTATATTTCTCCTCTTATATGGGGCATCTGTAAGTCAGGTTCCCTCAGTCTGACATGATTAACTTTCTCTGCACTAGATTTTTGCAAAATGGGAATAATTAAGTATAAATTGCAATATCAAGTTTAACAGTATCATTGATATAAAAACATGTAAGTGCTAAATACAGGCAGTAGAAAGGTAGGCTATAGACATATATGAACACACATACATATAATGGTCTTTTTGTTATGCTCATTGGCATGCTGTCATTCTAGAAAGGGAGAGCTGTTAATTTTCAGGATTGAGATTAATGAAAGGTAAAGGTGGGCAGCCATGTGGTTGATACTCCTCTGAGTGAGGTAGTTCACTCTTAGGCTCCCTGTTTCTGACGGGACAATCCCAGCGTGCATATTGTCACATATGCTGTACAGCAAATATTCAATGAGTCTGACACACAGGGGATATGTGTGTCACATAAGGGATGTGCTGGATCTGCTGCACATCTGTAGGCTGACTCCACAGTGCATGCACAGTAGGTCTGACACATCCAGATGCTGCACAGACCGCACATATGCAAAGGACATTTGTACTGTTCCAGCCAGGCTGTCGAGCATCCAGAAATCCGGAACGGATGTGCTGTGTTTGGCAGTGTTAACAGGAGAAGGGGTAGGGGGAGCCCCCTTTTTCATTCCCATTGGATCTCCACCTGCTTTAAGTCAGGGAGGCAAAACTATGTCTTTATTTCCTCAAAATTCTTTCTCAGGATGCCAGTTTGTAGCTGGAGATGCTCTGTGCGCAGAGTAGTTTTTCTTTTCTTAGTGTGGCTGTGTGTCAGACATCTAAAAAAATAGTGAATTCAGACCTTTATATCTGAACATATATCCCAGTTCCTCTTGTGCGGTGACCTTTCTCTTCCTGCCTCTGTAGAGGAACCATGACAGCCAAGAGCTGAAAGAACAACCACTTAAACAGACATTTATTTCAGAATAGCTTTCTGAAGATTATCTTGATTCAATCAGTCAGTTCTGGGTGGGATAACGTCGACAGCTGCATGCACGCTATCAAGAGAAACCCTCCCTAGAAGAAAAATAACTAAATTACCTGCATTCCCCATAAGCTGTGTTTTTGCCCAATTTGCTTTCAGTCTTTTGCCAGGAAATTTGATTATTCATTCACAGAACAGAGACAATGTTGCTATCAATTAAGCTTTGCTTCTAACAGCTTAGACATGGGTGGTTCATTCTCTCTTAATCAAGTGCTGTGTCTACACTAGATTGCTTTCTGTAATTTCCCATCATTGGTACCACCAGTGTAGCTCTATTTGTAGTGTAACCATGTAGACCAGTCATCAGTGCTTTATTTATTATGACTAATAAATCTGTGAGATGCGGTGCTTAAAAGGCACCTGCTGCTCTTTTCACAGGCCTAAAGACACATCACTGCATCTCCTGCTGCTGGAGCCCCAACAGCAGCAGCTCGGGGACATTTCAAGCTACACAGTGCGGAGAAGATCATACATTTGCACAGAAGATCCCTTTACCTTATGAAGAAACAATTTTCTGTAGAATTACAGGAACAAATTTCCATAGCCTCTGTTATTAGCATGACACATATATTAATATATATCGGTAGTGTATGCATACATTTGCATATTTTTCTGTGTGTATGCATGCATGCATTTGCTTTCAACTATTCCTGCTGCTAACCCTTTGGGCACTCCAAGTAAACTTGGTGATTACAATTCCATTTTCTCTTCTACAGACATTATTTGAATTGCAGCAGTGTTTGGATTGCAAAGATTGCAAAGAAATGTTTAAACACAGGTTGATTCTGGAACTGAAAAAATATCGTTATGTATTCATTTTATTAATACCCTCAAGTATTCCTATCATATCTGCCTTACTAATGCTTAAAGATCTTATCAAGGAATAACCATGGTGGGGCATTTCAAAGCATGTATGTGTGTTGAGAACACGTGTCTCGTTGAAAGGCATATGCATTTGCATTACATGTGGACACATCCCTGATAACAGTATGACAGATGTTTCATGGATGAGAAACTATGGCGTGTAGACAAATGCTTAGTAAGTTTGGGGTTTAAAGAAGAATTCTTTTTTGAACTGATAAATGTCTTGCACAGCCTAGTTTGGTTATAAAGGAAGGCTCTGACAGCATCTCAGGACTACCCCTTGAGGTCATCACTTAAAGTGTGTTGGTTACTGCTTCATTTTTCCCATGTCAAGTGAGATCCCAGTTACCATTTTATCATTCTTTGTTTTTTTGATGGCATCTCTGTTTCCTTTCTTGGACCATAACCTCATAATATTAAACTTTGTTCAAACACAGAGCAAAAAATACCTTTCTTCACTTTTCATCCAATAGTAAGGCCAAAAAATGGTTGTAAGGGAAGAAATTAGTACATTTAATAATGTGGGCAGTGGTTTCAGCACTCAGCATTATATTTTTGGGGAGGGATGATATCTTTAGTACACATCAGATTTGAGGTGTTTTTCAAAGAATTTGAAGATTTCCAATTAAATACCTGTTGATGGTAATGGACATCATCTATGAAACACAAGAGCATAGGAGGAAACATGAAAGTGTTAGTCTAAAAATCTTGACAAATGGGTGAGAAAATATGGCTCAGTCAGAGATGAGTGATGGAGGGTAGAAAGGAAATACACCACTGAGGGCCTTAAAGCTTACGTGTGCTGGAGCAGAGGAGCCCACGGAGGTGTATGTGCCCCGTCAAAATGAGAAACTGTGGGAATTCACAATGCTGCCCAAATTTGTCTGCACTGTGAATTGATGAGCCCAGTGGTGAATGTGTTTGCTATGTGAATAGGTAGCCTCCTTTTGCATGTTGTCCTAAAAAAATCTTCAAATGTCACACTGAAGCTGTGAGACTGTCTAAAGAAAAATGGAAAACAAACATCACATGTGCACTGGAGCTGTAATGTGATGGTCCACCGTCACTGAGATAAAGGAGAGCAAAAAGAAGTCCATGGTATCCATGCTAAGCTTGAACTGAAAGCTAAAGCTTGGAAGGAAATGCTGGAAGGCAAAGTTGAGATTGGAATAAGGAATGAAGAAGATCAATGTGAACTATGTGCATTGTTTAAAATCAGGAGCAAGTGCAGGACTAAGCTCACCTGTGAAGGAAAAATTATTAATTAAAGAAATCTAATCAGAAATTCTGGTTTTTCCAGGTTTATCTAGTAGAAAGTGGCTCCACTTTCCTGTATGTCTTTGGTTAGAAGTATTGCATTGTAAATCTCCTTTGGCTTATCCACTGAATTCATTACTTACTTGTACACTTAATGGGAAGAGTGAAATGCCACGCTAAGCAACAAGTTCTGTGGGGACAGCGTGACATTTAACCTGTTTACAAAATACATGGTGTATTCACCACCTGGCTTTGATTTTAAAGCTGAGCCATCAGCCATTGCATAGAACCTCAGGAATACTGTGAAGGGAAGGTAAATACTGTTTCTTAAAACTGCACTGCAAGCACTGTTTGCCTTTCTTCCCAGTGGCCCTGGAGTTGTTGGGTTTATCCTACAGCTTTCTCTCCTGAGGGCACACACTGCAAGTTAGTTTTAGAACAATAAATGTAGCATGTGTGTAAGAATGCCTTCTGTTTCTTGTCAACTAGACATTTCGGCTTTTAAATATTTTTAGATTCAAAAATTTGACAGAGGCATAGGAATAAGAGATACATCAAAGCAGCTTGTCAGCTGTCATTAAGGACACAATTGTCCTTTGTTGGAGAAGGCAATGTAGCTATTTCCACACTATCGGCACATAGCACTGTAATTTAGCTGTAAGAAGAAGTAATGAAGAAGGGAGGAAGAAAGAAGTGAAGGCAAAAAAACCCCAAAACCAGGAGCTGCAGCATGCTTCCAGCTGACAGTTTTGTACCTTCCATGCACTTAAAGCTATCCAGTTTGCAGTGGTATTGCTTAAATAGCTTTACTGAGGCTCTTGCATTTTTAGCTAAAGACAGTCAAGACAGGACCCAGCTTGCAGATTAGAATTTGTAAATTGATATATCTGCATTAAGTTGTCTGCCTATGAACCTTATATTTAAGCTTCCATTCTTATGTGAAGAGACACAGTTAATTCAGTTGATGAAACCCAGAAAGCTTTTCAGTTTATTCCAAAGCAGATACCTCCACTGACCACCTGCATAGCTCTCAAGGCTTTGCTGGGTGTATGGAGTTGCCTGAAGATAGATGTCTAATACTGTTCAGGATTTCCTATGGTACTGGAGACATCTGCACAAAGCAAGCACAAGTAAAAAAGGACTGAAATGGGGCATATGCCATTCTGGTCAAGCCAAGTGTCGTAGTCCACAACATTTGAAAAGAAATTGGACACCTTTGTTTAGAATCCTGAGTCCTAGTCTAGGTCTCTGTTTTTCATAATGGGAGCTTAGTTTAAGCACTTTCTTGTGGACACTTAAATATAGGTGTCTTAATCTGTGAGCTGAATCCTGCATTACCAGCATTAGCTTGTATTAAGAACATGGCTGTTTCCTCCAGTGCATCTCTTAATGCTCATGTGTAATGTGGTCATCATAAAGGCTGATTTCTCAGCCTTTCATATAAAATAACTGTGTTCCAGGCATATATATTTTGCTAAAATTCTTCGTGGCTTGTGACGAGTTAATCACTAGAGCTAATTTTGCTTACCTGTTCAAGTCCTGCTTCAGCTGCAAGAGTGGGGTAGACCATGGTGTTATTAAGAATTATGCCAGTTTGATAGTTACTGTGATTGTGTCTGTGCATAGGGCACTGGTGTGGTAGCCTGTGACACTGTGGGTTTTTTTAAGAAAGCCATTCATTGCTCTCTTGTCTCCTGAAATTCAGGAATTGATCCAAGTATGGATTTTCAAAGCCCATTATGCCACTGCTTCACCCATTCACAAATGCATCTGGGTGAAGCTGCACTTGAACAAGCATTAGCACTTAACTCATGGACCCTGGTGCTGGCTGTGAAAGCTATCAATTTTTGGGGTTTAGTTATGTTCAGAAGTAGAAATGAAAAAAAAAAAGAAAGATGCTTCTTACTGAACTATACTGCTGGAGCCTTCCTGGAGGTGAACAATTCGGCTGTTAACACCGCTTTGCTATTTATGGCAACACTTCACTGATTTCATGGTACTCATTATTCTGCATGGCTTTTACTCCCACCCATCGCTCAGGAATGGCAGTGTGTAGGTTTTTGCTATTGTGTACTTTGTCTCACACCATCACTGGTGCCCTGTGAGGGGCTGCATGGGAAGCCAAGACATGAGTCCAGGCAATGCCAGCTAATTCCTTCTCTAGGCCCTTCAGTGGAGAACCATCATCCAGTTTCATGCTCTCTCTCCAAAGCAGGGCAGTGCTTTCTGTCTTTTCACATTGGAGACATGTAGTATGAAGAGGTTTCCCCACAGATGGCTCATGGAGAGCTTCTCCTCTGTATTTTAGAGCAGAATTAACTTCCTTATGTTAATTGGTGCTGTCAGTAAGCCAAGTTCATGTCCTGCTCCATACAGGTAGAGGCTTATTCACTGTTTTTATATACACGGCAAAGTGGGAAGTGGAGACATCAAATAATCCCTAGACCTCAAAAATGCAGAATACATTTTGATATCTGCATTTAGTTTTCTATAGCCTTAAATTACTACTGGTGCAGGTATTGGGGCTCTCTCTTGATTGTATGAAGAAAACGCATGTTACCGATAAGGTCAGAATTACATAAAAGAACAAATACATGAATGCAAAGTAGAAAGAAAGTAAACTAGCTAAAGCATCTCAGTTTTAAGAACAAGTAGCAGCATGATCTCCATAATGAACTGGAGGAAGAAGAGCCTTTGGCAGTGTCAGAGACTGCTGTGGGCCAGTTGGGTGTCCTGGTGTCTTCTGACACAGGATGGTCAGTGTTTGATGTCACTTTATATGCACTGTCTTTTTCACACCTGGAAAAAGATCTTTGTGCACTGCCCAGAGCTGCAAAAGAAGAGATTGAGACACTTGAGGTGTCTCACAGCCAGAAGAAGGAAACCACAGGCTTGAGTGTATTATATCCGATGACTTTCAGGTCTACCTGAAATATCTCTCTCCTACAGCAGCTGTGCACCTTTGAAACTGATGTTTTTCATCACAATTCAATTTCCCCTCAGTGTTTCTAAAGCCTATTGTGTGTGGTTTTGTTGTTTCAAAGATGCAGTTAATCCCCTTTTCCTGTATCATCACGATGTTGTACTGCAGTGACAACACCTCAATTATCTTTGTTTTTTTCCACATGCCATTGCCCTACACAAGTCATTTGCCATGGGAAATGTGGTACTGCTTTCTTCACAAAACCTGTCACACAGCAGCAGTGTTAGGTGTACAATTTTTGGATGTGCTCTTTTAGGATTGTTGTAAATATATTTGATTTCCAGAAATTATTTCATTCCTGCTAATGTGTATGGAGACTGGGATGAATGATGGTTCTTGGTTCCTCATACAGACTGAAACATAGGTTTTGGAAAAATTTCAATGAAAATTAATCTTATTGTTAACTATGCATTACTCATTTTTAGGGTGGCCAAATAAAGAAGGAAAATTTCCAAGTATAAAAATGAGGAGAAAGTATTCCTTTTGATTATTTCAATGATTCAGAAGTCAGGTTCACCTGCCTTAAAGAATATAAGGGCAAGTGAAATTAGACAGTACTATAGTGTGGAGATAGAGGAGTTAAATTAAGACATTTTGTTTGATTTAAGAGTGTGAATTATTAATCATAATCTGAGTAGAAGAAAATTTATGGATTCATTCTGTCTTTTAGGCGCCTATGAGATTTTACTCCAAGCATGGTTTTTAGCCAACCAGCCATTTCTCCACAAAATCAAAGCAGACTTGACATTGTTGATATTCCAAAGATTTAAAAGAGAAGCTGGATTTTGAGTGCAGTTTATTTTTCACAAAGAAATAAGTATACAATGCCAAGTTTTTTCAAAAGATACTTTTTAAAGAGCCTGTTGAAACCTAACTGAGACTGACTGAAGTCATCACAGTATTTTCAGTTAGTCTATATTCTACATAAAAATTATTGTTTCCACAAATGTAAACTCTTATCCCTCTCCAGTAAGCTGGCATTGAATAGTTCGGAAATAGTAGTGGAGAGTTTTTACATTGTGTTTTAATTGAAAAATATGAACATATTTCCAAGCATTGTTTTGTTGAATCCAATTTCATTGGATTTCACTGGACCAATTTATTAGTCATCCGTTTGAATCCTAGGTGCAAGAGGCCAGTTTTACTTCTGTTCTTACAGTTACACTTACACTTAGTGTGTAACTACTTAAAGGCAAAAAAAATCATAGGAAGAGATCAATTTAGTTTCTTCAGGTACTCCCTGCTCTTTATCCCTGTGCATCACAGCATCCAAGGGTCTGTACTTTGTTAGCTCAAAGCTGAATGCTTTGAACTTCCTGGGCTTATCTGCTCAGGTTCTTCTCTGGAAGAGAGCATGGTACCATATTATGCCACTATTACAAATGCAAGTTTGCTTTCTTTTCCTATTGTTCGTTTGCATTGTCCCGTGTAAGTAATTGCTTTCACTCTTCTCTGGAAGTTGTCAAAGAACGTCAGTTTCTAGAGGTGTTTATATGTGATGCTGCTGTTGCACCACTGCTGTAGTTTAAGAAGCCTTCAAAAAAATCCTATTAAAAAAAAAAGAAAGCAAATTCACTATGAGAAAGGGAAGAATAAAAAGTTTGAATCTTAAAATACTGGATGTTTAGGCCCAGATACTGAGATGCTACAGGTGTATATATTACAAGGCTACTTCTATTGTTTTGCTGGAACAGTTTACTCTTTTCAGCCTAGTTTGGTGCAGTTA
Source organism: Calyptomena viridis (assembly GCA_013390005.1). Classification (NCBI taxonomy): domain Eukaryota; kingdom Metazoa; phylum Chordata; class Aves; order Passeriformes; family Eurylaimidae; genus Calyptomena; species Calyptomena viridis. The sequence goes on from WEIV01024872.1 coordinate 636,637, forward strand.
TTGTTTACTTTCTGGCCCTTGGTAGCTAAAATGCCCATAGATATTACTATAGTTCCCACAGAAACTATTTTCCACAGGTTAGTATTGTGTTATCACCAGCTGATGTCATCCAACTAGATGAAGTTTTAGATGATACACACTGACTAAATTTTCTTATGAACCAATTTGCAAAAAAGTTGCAATATCCATTGCAATGGTGTCTGCCTTTATTTCCTAAATACTACTTTAGGAAAAGTAGTATTTCCTAGGGGGGAGTGGGGGTAGGAATCACCATTAATGCTGTCTGTATGCTCTTCTTATGTTGTCCATGATCCTGGAAAAAGTGTTTCTTAGAGACAATTGGGAAAATAACCACACCAGAAAAGCTGACCAGAGGCAAGTATTGCGTATTGACAAGACGTGCTTTAGGCACTAATGTTCATTTTTTACTTCTAGTGCGTGCTGAACTCCTCCTCACTATAAAGCTTCTAAAATTCAACCAGAATGAGCTATTTGGGTGTTTTTTTTATTAATGCAGGGGTGGACCAAGCATTACCACAAGAACGTCGGACTCCTGTTACTCCGTCCTCTTCCTCTCGATATCACCGTCGCAGGTCCTCAGGGTCGCGGGATGAGCGCTATAGATCGGGTAAGTACAACTGAACACCCCAGAATTGGAATGAAAATTTGAAATGTCTGGTTCTGTTCTCTGCTTTTTTGAAAAGAATTCTGCTGTAAGCTCATGTAGCTATATATGGGAAACATTCATTGTATGAATGCAGAGACATGTCCAAGCATGCAGGGGTGGAGTTATGAATCCAAAGTACATCTGGAATGGAATCTGGCAGTGAATTTGAAGGGCGGCAAGAAGGCCTTCTACAGGCACATGAGTGAAAAAAGGAAGACAAGGGAAAACATGGGCCTATTGCTGAATGGGGCAGGGGACCTGGTGACAAAGGGCTTTAAAGGCCAAGATAATTAACATCTTCTTTGCATCGGTCTGTACTGGTGAGACTTGTGTTCAGAAATCCAAGGCATCCGGGACCAGTGGGAAAGTCTTGAGCAATGAAAACCTACCCTCTGTGAAGGAGGATCAGGACAGGGAATATTGGAACAAACTGAATGAGTAGAAGTCCATGGAACACGATGCATTGGATCATTGACCAACACCATTGTGAGTCCACTCTCAACTCCTTGAAAAGTTGTATCAATTGAGGGATGTTCCTGGGGACTGAGAGCAAGCAAGATGCATTCCTGTTCTTTAAGAATGGGGAGAAATAGGATCTGGGAAACTACAGGCAAGCCGGACTCATCTCAGTCTCTGAGAAAGTGGTGGAGCAAATAATCCTGGAAAAGTTTTTTAAATGTATGAAGGACAAGGAACAGACTGTAAGTAGACAGCATTGATTTATAAAGTAGTCTTACTATATTGGTCAGTTCACGCTCAATCAACCTAGTAGCCTTCTACAATGAGATGACTGCCTTGGAGGCTGAGGGAAGAGCAGTGGATGTTGTATGCCTTGATTTTAGTGAGGCTTTTGACAGTATCTCTCCTAACATCCTCCTTGAGAAACTGGTGAAATATGGATTAGGTAAGTGGATAATAAGGTGAACTGAAGATTGGCTGAAGTATTTAGCTCAGAAAGTTATGATCAGTGGCACAAAGACCAGATGGACGCCAATCTCCAGAGACGTACTCAAGGGAGTGAATACTGGCCCCAGCACCTCTTAATAACTTCATTAATGACCTTGCTGGTGAGACAGAGAGGATTCTTCCCACATTGGCAGATGATACCAAATTGGAAGGAGTGGTTAATGTACCACATGTGTGTAATGCCATTCAGAGGGCTCTAGGAGGCCGGAGGAGGGGGCAAATGGGAATCTAGTGAAGTCTGACAAAGGGAAATGCAAAGTCCAGTGCCTGGGAAGGAATAACCCCATGCACTCAGACAGGCTGGGGACCCACCAGCTGGAAGGCAGCTTGGCAGCAAAGTCCTGGTGGACATGCATTAGGGAGGTGCTCTTATGGCAGAGAAGGCCAACAGCCTCTTGGGCTGCATTTGGAAAGATGCTGCCAGCAGGCTGAGGGAGGTGATCCTTCCCATCTTCCTCACCATCACTGGTGAGGCACACCTGGACTCTTAGAACCAGTGCTGGCCTCCCCAGTACAAGAGGGATATGGACATACTGGAGTGAGTCCAACAAAATTCCGGAAAGATGGTTGACAAATAGAGCTTGTGATATGTGAGGAGAGGTTGAAAGAGCTGGGATTGTACAGCCTGGAGAAGGCTCAGGGAGATCTTATCCATGTGTATGGGTACTTGATGAGGGAATTAAAGAAGGAGCCAGACTCTTCTCAGTGGTGTCCAGTGACAAGACAAGACGCAGTTTGCAAGAAATGAAATACAAAAAATTCCATATAAACCCAAGAAAAAAACTTTTTTACTCTAAGAGTGATCAAGCACTGACACAGGTTGACCAGAGAGGTTGTGGTGCTATTTTTGGAGCTATTTGAAAGCCCACTGGACTATAACCCTGTAGATAACCCTGCTTAGAGCAGGGATTTGGACTGGATGATCTCCAAAGATTCCTGCTGACCTACTCGAGTCTGTGGTTCTGCAACACAGCTGGATTTTACCGTAGTGATTCTAGTTTGGTGAATACCATGAGAAAAATATTTAATTTGAAGTATAGCAAGTTGGGAACATCATTATGGCCTAAATAGAATCACTGATTAAGGGAAGATAAAATTAATTTCAGAGCTGAACAAAAGGGTAAAAACTCATTTTCGAATGAATGGGATCTGACTCTTGTCATGATGCTGCTCCAGATATAACACAAAGTGAAAGAAGTGATTGGTTTATAGCTAGTTTATAATGGCTTCTCATAACAAGAAAGCCATTTAGGTGCTGGAACATGTCCATAGAAGGGCAATGAAGGGTCTAGAGCACGAGTTTTAAGAGGAACAGCTGAGGGAGGTGGGGTGTTCAACCTGGGGAAAAAGAGGCTCAGGTGAGACCTTATTGCTCTCTACAACCACCTGAAAGAAGGTTGCGATGAGGTGGGTGGTGGTGTCTTCTTCCAGGTAAAAAGAAGTAAGGCAAGAGAAAATGGCTTCATGTTGCACCAAGTGAGGTTTAGATTGGATAGTAGGAAAAATTTCTTCACTGCAGGAGTGATCAAGTATTGGAACAGACTGCCCAGGGAAGTGGTGGAACCAAGATCCCTGGAAGTGTTAAAAAGGCATATGGATGTGGCACTTGGGGATATGGTTTAGTGGGGAACATGGTGGTGCAGGGTTAATGGTTGGTCTTGATAATCTTATCTTTTTCAACCTTAACAATTCTGTGATTCTATGAAGGAAAAATGAGCTCTGAAATCTCTTCACTCTTACCTTTGAAAGCGTAAACCACGTACTTCACCTTAGCTGGATGAAGGTGTGCTTGGCTGTTGTTTCAACTACTATCAGGGACTGCTGCAGTATAAGCATCCTTCTCAGGTGCCAGCCAGAGGCTACAGCCTCATATGGTACTGCCTCTCTTGCAGCTGCAGAATAAGTTAGCTATAGACAGCTGTACACCTTTGTGGTAGAGAGACCCTTGAGAGTCAGAAGCCAGGGCCTGATGGTTATGGAGGGTGCCAAGGAACTGACTGTGGAAGCTCTGGATTGTGTTTGAAAGATGCATCTTTCTGAATGCAGTAAGACTCATTGTGCTGACACAACTGGAAAATTATAGAGAACTCCTTATTAAACCTTTTGTAGCATATCTCTATTCATTCCATTAGTCAAAGATCTTGACAGTGTTTTAAAGGAAAATTAAAAGAGAAATGTGGCAGAGAAAGTACATGTGTGTCCAGACCATTCTGATAAATTTTTAAAACTCCCTCTCCCCTCAAAAACCTTGGATTCATACTGTAGATGCTGCCAATTTTTTGTTGAATAATGGTTGTGGTATCTGCATAATAATTCCTTGATATATAAGCTCCTAGAAGCTTCTCCAACACTGCACTAAAAATGGTGTGATTTTTACCCTATGTTTTTAAATAGGTAAAAAAATACTACTCCTGAAGTTGTCTAATTTACGGGCGTGCAACACATGGTCTTCAAACATCCAAGCTGTGACTCCAGAGCAGTTCTGTTAAAAACATGTACATTTGACTGTGTGATGAAATCTGTCTGCTTGAGCTGTGCTTGCCTTTTGTAAACTAAGATGTTGAGTCAGTTTGGGGATGAGCAAAAGGAGTCACCATGCACATCTTCCCTATGTGTCTCCTGAGCCCCAAGGAGTGCTCTGAGTTGGTGTTGCTGCTCCTTGGTTTTAGTTGGTGCCTGCTGCCTTAAAAGGAAGACATTTGTTCAGTGAAATGGTCCTTATGGTCCTGCCGTAGGGATGGGGTGAGTTGTTGTAGTGATGTATATAAATAATAAAAATACAAACTTCGTTGCTGAGAGGAAAAGTAAGGAATTGAGTGTAAAATGTTATTAATGTAAGAATCTCACTTTTGGAGAGTCAGGACTATACTACAAATTCAGGTCTTTCTCGCTTTTCTGTAAATGTCCTCAATGTTAAAACTTAAAAGTCTGAAAGTATTTTAGGGACTTGTGGCAGGGCTTTGAATTCCTACATTGGTTGATATATAGCATAACTCCTCATCAAGTCATCAAGCTCTCCAGCAAATTGGTTTGAACAGCTCTTGCATTTTCACTCACTCAAGACAAAACTGTATGTAGCAAATGTCAGTGAAGGTAAATGTGAACATATATTTCAGTTTTGAAAAGTTACATAGATACAGTTATATAGATACAGTTCCTACCCTGAACTATGTTCTCCCCTTCTGTACATTGCCCCCTTGAGATCTGAAGTCTATTTCTTTTTTGGTCTCATAATTCATATTCTCTGTTGTAGGTTGCAAACATGCAAGTCAGATTTCATTCTGTTTATCTTGTTTTCAGATTCAGATTTGCTTCAGATGGAAGCCTTTGTTTTGCTTGTTGTTTTGCTGCACTTAATACTTCAGCATCTCTGTTCTGATCACATTGTGATTGTTAGATCCTAGCTGTTACCCAGTTTCAGTGTTTGTTATCATATTTGGCACATCTACTTGGAAAAGGCCCAAAACAAAATGAATGTGCAGTCTTTAACCAATAGGGAATTCATTCTAGGAAAACATTTCCCTTCCTTGGTGTTTTTGGACAATTTGTTTCAATTAACATCTGCAAACAAATCCTCTATTCCAACTCTGATCAAAGTCCTTTTCTGTCTTTCCTTGGTAAGGTTTTCCTAATTGGAAGTCTAAGATTCTGAAAGTCATCCAGCTCTCCTTCCATGCCTTTGCTTTTTACATAGATTGAGATGTCAGCAAAGATTGTTTAACGAACTCTCTTTGGAGACTCAAAATCATTGCTGCCACTTATATCACCTTCAACTTATGCTCTTTTATTATAGAAAATGTCAGACTGTGACATTTTAAATCCCTACCTATTTTCTTACTTTACTCTTTCTTCTTATTATTTCATTAATGTTGTAACAGAATTTTTAGCACTATAATTGTGAAAACCTGGTTTCTATGATTTTTATAGTCTAAATGAAATTGACTCTCAAGTTTTTGGAAGCCATTTTTTCCCTAGATGTTCCTGGTACATTTTGTGTTTTAAGATAATTCAATTTTAGAATTCATCCTCCATTGGAAATTTAGTCTAATTCTTTAAAACCAAAAAGGCTTAAAATTTCCTGGCTGCTTTATTTTATATAGGAAGGGATCCTGAAATCATTATGTTTCCAAACGTCAGATTTGATAATTTTTCAGATGTCTAAAGAAATAGATAATGCTATAAGTGTGGCAACTGAGTCACTGCAGGGTTAAGCTATATTATTTACTTGATACAAATGTGGCAAATAGTTTAGCTGATATAAGTCCAAAAGTATTTTTTGTTTGTTTACTACTAAATTTAAAAAAATCTCTTAGTATTTACTCACTTAGAAACAGTATTTGGAAAAGTTTGCCAAATGTAGATCATGGCAAAGTTTTGTCTCTTAGCAGCTGCCATTCCTTGCCCTGTGCTTGTACTATAACATTATCTGGGGGCTCAGGATGACACTGAAGCCAAATGTTGCTGTAGGCTGCATCAGTAACTTTTGCCAAGAGGCTTTTCTGGCTAGTGGATATTCAGGCAAGAAAAGCCAGTCAGGAAAGCTGGCTTGAACTGCACTTCTGGCTTGCATATGGAATGTCAGCATCGGACTTGATCTGGCCCAAGTGACAGGACTGCAAAATCAGGCACAGACGAGTCTGAGTTCATAGTGGTCATGTAGATGTAGCTGCAGTGGGACATACAGCTTTGTTTCCTTAGTGCCATTTAGAAACTAGGTTTCTCAGGTACTTCTGGAAGCTTCAAATCCATGGATTTGGTATGGTGTGTTGAGATAAGGAGATAGGAATTGTGTGATGGAGGAGGGAAGTGGTTAACCTGAATGGCTTAGCTTTCACACCCTTGCCATGCTGATCAAATGAGCTAACTCAGGTGAAGGCTGAGATTTTGGGAGGATGTTGTCCCTACATGCCCTCTGTACAGTCACTAGGGACCTGTTTGCTCCCTGGTTAGCACTGGCTACGTTCTGCTTCTGCTAATGTTGAAACCCCTCGTAGAAGGACCTGAAGCTTCTGCCACCATTATTTAAAATACCATCATATAGGCTGTCTAGCTTTCAGAACAACAGTCTTAAAGATTTGGTGCTTAAAATAGTGATCTGTACCACCTCTACAGTGTAGCCCTGAAGTAATTCCTCCTGCTCAAATTTGGCCCCTTGCCTGTGTCTGCCTGTTGCAGTGGCCTGAAGCAGAGCTGGGCTCTGCTGCCACATAAAGGCTGCAGTGCAGTACAGCAGCAGCTGCTGCTGTGGCATTGCCAAATGACATACCCCAAGGGTAACTGGGCAGGTCCTTGTGATCAGAAATATTTTCCTGGGTCATGATAAATCTCCTCCAGTTCTTTGTTTCTCAGTCAGTCATGGTCTGCAGGGTTCAGAGAGCAACTCTCATTCAGAGACTTTCAGCATCTGTTTTAACTCCTCTCCAGAGTGCAGGAATGTTATCCTCCCTCAGCTCGGTGTTCAACGCACAGAGAACTGAAACATCAGGTCCCTTCCAACTTCATTTCTCCAAAGGACACCCCGTGTCCTTTAGATGGTGCCAAAGCAAAATGCTGGAGCTCTTCTTCCCAATGCTGAAAGCCAGAGGACCTTCTCATGTGCCAGGACTTGGCTTTTACTCTTTCCACGCCTGCCAGTAAAAAACCAAAACTAACCAAAACCAGGAGGAATAACACAAACAATATGCACAAAGAAAAAAAAAACATTAAATGATAGGGAATGTGGTGTAATATGTTCAAAGGCACGTGTATGTGTTAGGAATGAGATAGAAGCTCTACTATTTCTACCACACCAGAATTCTCCTCTGATGACATTGAGAATAGGTGAGACAGGTTGGGCCAAGTTTATTAAGTCCCTTGTTTCTTATGAGCTCTGTAAGAGGCCTTGAAGATGACCAGAACACTGCTTGGAGCAAGTGTAATCCTTGAGAAAAATGAGACCATGAGCTCTAAAAATTTGAGTTTTCGAGATGTCAGAAATTATGTGGGAAGTGGCAGTGTAAGTGAAATGGCTCTGCCTATATGTCAAAGGGTTCATAGAATATGCTGAGTTGGAAGGGGCCCATCAGGATCATCAAGTCCAGCTCCTGGCCCAAGAATCACACCATGTGCCTGAGAGCATTAGCCAAACACTTCTTGAACTCAAGCAGGCTTAGTTCATGGTGTCCTAGAGGAAAGACCATCAAATGAGAGCATGTGTGCTGCATGGACTATGTGGACATATTTTAGAAGGCACAGCAGTTGGTGAGCATAGAGCTGGGAGCTGAGAAATGGAGTGTTTTGAGAAACACCTTTTGTGAAATCAGCATCTCTCAGCTAATAGCATGGAGGAAGGGCACTGTCTGTAAGGTGGTTGTGGTACCTGCCCTCTCAGCAGGGAGTACCTCCCTTCTCTCACTCTTCTGCTAGTTTTTCTCTCTACATTTCAGTTGTGAAGATGAGAAAGAAGAAATTAGTCTGGTACACCATTCTTGGAGGGCTGCCAGGCCCTGCCCCAGAGATCCCAGCACTGCAGGGAATAGCCCATTTTCCAAGCACAATCAGCAATTCTTTTAAAAGGCATCTTAATATAGGAGATTTTTGGAGGTACTGCCAAAACAAATGCATCCTAACTACAACTCTCACAGCTCAAATTCCTGAGCCACTTTTCCCACACTGGTGTCAACAGGGAAAAGAATGAACAGCTTATACTGATCATGATACTGTGGAACTTCAGAACAAATCTTCCCAGGCCAGGGTTGAGGTCATTTGAAATAAGGGAGCTAGCAATGAAAGAACATTCCCTGTAGACCCAAATCCTAGAGAAGATGGCTCCAGACTCAAGGTAGCTGAGCTGCTCTGCTCTGGGAGCTTCAGTACCTGCTTTGCCATGTATTTGTTCTCATTTACCATGAGGTAAGTGTGTATATGAGCCCTAACAAAGGTTGCTGGCATTTTGCATCTTTACAGCTTAACTGATGGTGATTTTAAAATATACGTGTGGCTTATATTTTGTGTTTTTGAAAGGACATTGAATATCTCACTCTGCAATCCTGCCAGAACTGACAAAAAAGAATTACACAATGAGACCAAAAGAGTTGTAGTGCATGGTAAAGGATGAAATGGGAAGATTTGAGGAATCATTTTTATTGAACCCTCATCATTTAGCATTTCTCCAAAGAATAACGGGAAAGGAAAAGATGATTGATGTGCTGTGTATCAAGACAGAACTGCATATAAGTATTCATATGGCTTGTCATAAAACAGTTTTTTAACCCTTGAGGTGATTAAGGGTTACTTGTAAGAGTTAATTTGAAATTGTTAACCTGGCTAGAAATGAACTGAATCAGAAATTAATTATTCTCCCATTCGATTAAGCTTACTTACGAAGTTAATTTCAAGCTACAATTCAATCAGGGCAAAAAAAAAGAGGTTGAAGGAAAACTTTGGTAAATACGTAATTTATATGACCACATCCTTACTTTTGACCTAGCAGAAAAATTTGTAAGGATAAACGTAGAACTCTTGAGGAAAATTATTTCAGGATGTCCAGAGAGAAACAAATAGAAAGTTGGTTTACTTCAGATTGCATAGTAAGGGAGCCTGAGATGAGATCACCCTGTGAAGCTGAATTCCAGATTGCATTACGAATGAGATAATAAATAAATGGAGGGATGGAAAGTATTAGTAGAGGCATGCATGTTGGTTTTTTATTTCATTTATGAGTAGAGTTAATATAGCTTTAAATCTCAGAGTTTTGAGAAAAATATTTTAAAGTATACTGTATTATAATACCTGAAGAATCCAAAGTAAGGCTAAAACTATGCCTTTCAGTGGAGTCATAAAGAGTTCATTCTGCTCTTTTTTTGTGTCCTCTGTTTCCAGCATGTAACCTCTGTGTTTCACAGCCTCCCTGTACATCTTTCCCAGATGGGTGTTCAGCTTTTCCCTTCCTTCCACCCAGAGTTATGGATTATCTCCACTGCCAGCCAAAGTGGGAGATGACAGCCATGCTTTTCTTCTTTAGAGTTAAGCTTTCTGACCACATGAGAACATACAAAGCATCTAGCTCCTACATGGGTGCACCGAGTGGAGACAGAAGGTGTTTGGGAGGGACTCAGCTGAATAATGCACAGCCCTTTGCGGAGTGCACAGAGCACAGTTTCCTGCACCAGTGGAGTTTGTTGGCTGCAGCATCCTTGAAGAGGCAAGCCTTTTTCAGTGACACATTCATGGGAGTACAGATCTTTTCTAAACCACTGACTTTTCATTGTCAAAAATTGTGCAGATCAAAAAATGTGGCCCTAAATTCATGAAAACACAGCAGAACTTTCCCTTGCATATCCACGTATCCCCAGCTCCCAGTAAAACCAGAGGCCTTGTATATATAGTTTAAACATCCCAAAGACTGAAACTTGCACACTTAAGTTGTTTTTTTGGAAGGTAAGGAACAGTTTATTTCTGCTAGTAATCTCCACAGCCCTCCTATAAATGAGAGTTGTCTTAGAGCAGCTGTTCTTGCATTCAGTTGAGTATTCACTGTGTTTGTCATGAATGCCATATTTCAGAATTAATAGCATACCTGCTTGCAGCTGGAGAGAAATTAGGTCTCACACTGTTTGGGCTATGTGCTTTCCTACCTTAATATCCAGAGAGATTGTGGAAGTATTGTGAGACTTATTCATTATAGCATCACCCACAACAAAGATCTGTTATTATATGGACTTGCTTACATTCACATTCCCGGGGGTGAGATGTTTTTCCAAGGACTGATCTATGCTGGATGAACACAGCAATTTTTATGAAATTGCTTGCCCTGTATTTGCCTGGAAATAACTCAGTGCTGTCAGGCCAGGACAATCAAAAGACAAAGCCCAACTGTAATCTCTTCTGATGATACCACATTTACCGTGTCTCACCCTATTTAGTATGTCCTGATTGCATTTCCAATAGATGTAGCTACCAAATTATCTCTACTCAGAGTATTTACAGGCCACATATTAGGAAATGAATTTTCAGTATATCCTTCGTTTCCATGGTAGCTCTAACAAAGGTCTGATTAAACTCATAAGAGACTTTCATGCTTTCAACTACTGGTTTCCTGTAAGACAGCAATTGTCAACGTTTTCTCTTTATAATTATTTAACATTCCATTGCTATACTTAACATTGTCTTATCTAGAATTTTCAGCCAAAATTCACCTTTGATAATGCTGTTTTCCTACATTATCAGGGGACTCCCTGTAGTAACTAGAAGTTGTTGTGATTATTCTGTTGCACTATGTGTTGATGCAAATAACTGCCCTTGCTTCCATTGCTTCTTCTGCCTGTTCTTCCAGCTGTTTTCCTTGCTGCCATCCCAGATGCTGACTTCCCTATGACAGACTTATTTGTGGGTTTACTCATTTGTTAAATGTCTGACTTCAGGGCTGATTCTCTACTGCAATATAAATAAGACATCATAACTATGTATTATATGTACATAAATAACTTATTAAAAATCTTTTGGCATTCTCAACTCATTAGAGCAGAACATCAGCCTTCTTGATCTAATACTATGTGATTCTGTGAGCAGGTCAGTTGTGTTTGTGGGCTATCCTGTAACAAACAAGGAGGCTAAACCTCCTCAGAGTCCTTGGGCCTGACCTACCCCCAGTTGCATCCTGATGTTACCAGGAAGTGGCTACTAAAGGCCAACTCAGAAAAACAAACAAACCAACCCAAATTCAGATTACAACTGGGTATGTCTCTGAGCAGTTTTATTCCTCCAGAGGTAAGTCCCCTGAAAGAAGGGATGGAAGTAGTACCATTACTTCAGAACAGGCAAACCAGGCTGCATGGCAGGGACTCTGTTAGGTAATCCTGCATCTGTACAGCAAAAAATCACTCAACATCTTGTTTTTCCATGTTTATGTTTCTTAAACAGCTGCTGATTGGACATCAAGGCTTTAAATTACTGGGAAACTTAAAACGTGAGCAAAACCAACAGAAGGAATATATTTTGTCAGGAACAGAGGTAGAAACAGAGTTCTACTATCTTGATTTTAGCAACACATGACTCCTGTCTACAGCCAGTCTAATTTCTTGTCTTAAAAAGAAACAGGGCTGTGTGATAAATTAGATGCAGGAGAACTACTTGACGACAACTGCAAGGCCTCGTTTAAGTACAAAAGATACTGGGTTTTTTCTGTCTGCTGAGGCATTTTATGCAAGGGGTGTGAGGAACTGTTTTATAATGTGGAATTTCTTAATGTAGCTGTTGCTTGCCGTGGGATGAACACTGTTTCATGATCCATGTAGAACTCATACCCAGATCCCTGATCCGTGAGGAGGTATCACTTTGCTTACAGTGTGATGAGTGTTTGACATGCCTGTGGAGCAAGTGCAGCTAATACTGAACAAAGGAAGCTGCTGAGGCATGTTAAACTTATATAGGAAAAAAATGTAATAACCCCTTCACCTCCAGGAAGAATGCAACTGTAATTTGTTGAATAGCTTTTTGTTTTTTTTAAAGAAAGAAGAGCTGAGCAAAAAGGAGCAAACTCATTCTGCTAAAAGCTGCAGAAGACTGTAGGAGGACTAGGAATTTGCAGCATATTTCAAATGTCTGAGTTACAATTCAGAACTTTCCAGGACACTGTATCTGGCCCAAGTAAGAAATGAGGCATCTCTGTTTGTAGGGTGTAAGGGGAAGGGCAAGTCAGGATTATGCTCCCTGCTATATGAGGATGCACTTTTCAGAAGAGTGCTCTTCTAGCAGCTGTAGGGAAACACGAGATAGTGCAGCACAGCTCCATATGTGGAGCAGGAAATGACTGACCTTGTTCATCACACAACAATTGCTTTTTTGCTTCAGGAAAGGAAGACTGATTTGCTTATGGAGACAGCTGAGCCTAGAAGGATCATACATACTCTCTTTCCCAAAGGAAATGACTAGGAGAGGGCAGCTTGTCATAGAGAGAAGTCACCACTTGTTCTAAGTATGCATATGTTTATGCAAGGAGGAGAGAAAGTATGTTCTTCAGAAAAGACTTCATTAAAAGTTCCAAAGAGACTTTTATTACCCCATTGCCAGTAAAAACCATCCAACTCAACTTCTGACTAAATAAAAAAATTTTATGTTCCCGCACAGAAAGGTCATCAACAGGAATTAGTTGTTAAAGAACACTGTGAACAAGGAGTCAAAAGCTTGAGCAGTCTGAAATAAACAGTGTTTGTTTCTTTATTTCTGGGCATGTTTATTTAACCTTTGACCACTTCCCACCTATCAGCTGTTAATACACTTATCTCCTTAACATCTTCTGCCACCCAGTTATCCCTTTTGAGAATGGATTGCTCTCTCCCACAGCACACATTTAAGATGAGCAGTGTCTCACCCCTCTGGCCGGCCACTGATGCTCCAGTGTCCCTCTGGTTTGTTGTGTTGGGGGATCCTGCTGGAGCAGTGTGTCAAAGCAGGCAGGATGTCACTTTGTTCCACAGAAACAGTGAGATGAGTTTGTTCCCTTTTCTATGGGCCAGTCAAATGCACTGGGTGTTGAACATACAGCTGTTGGATCACACAGAGAGATAAAGCTGGGAAAGACCATGGAGGACATGGTGTCCATAACATGCTGGTGCTGCACAGTAATGTCTGTTAGTGGGTTTGTTTTTTCCCTAAGCCTTTTCAGTTAAACAAGGGGCACAACATTGTGCCAAGTTATGAGATAAACCAGATGAAAAGAATGACTGCACTGGGCAGAGCACCTCCCAGGAAAGCTGGGCAATTCATCCTGCTGATGGAATGAAGAGTTTACCTCTATATGCGAGACAAGAGTTTCTGAGAGTGGCTGAAGCCATAGGTCATCACTCTGGGGGTCTGAACTTACTGACCGTCATTCTCAATGCCAGTTTTAATTTCTCTGCCTTTTGTTTTGAGGTGTCATCCTTTGTTTAATAGATCATTAGCTCTGTCAAGGGAAAATTTCTTTCCGCCACCTGCTTATTTTTACAGTTCCACTTACTTTCTATTTGACTTACTGACTTTGCTCCCAGAGGTACGTTTGGCCTCTTTATCCTGTCGTAGAAAGTAGAGAGAATAAACAAGTAAAAATACTTGAATGCAACAGGGAAAAGACTGGGGACAGAGCTGTTTTGTCTTCAGTTTGTTAAGTGTTACCAGGCAGCCCGTAAGAAGTATGTGTCAGATTGAGTGCTGAACACCAGGTTGATTGGTGTTAAGCAGTAAGCACAAGTTAAGCAATGAGCTTTCCCAAGTGTGTTGCTTTACTCTTTCCCATTTTTTGATTCCTTGAGTACAAACACACAAATTGGATTCAACATATGGTTGTCAACCTAAAACAGTGGAGGACAATAGCACTGTGCATTGGTTCCTACTACTGTAGGTAGAGGTGATGATATTCTACTCTGCTCTAGATTTTCTTTTGAGACATTATTTTGGAAAAGCCAGGTGGGAAGAGTATAAAGATTTTGTTATCTACAGGAGTGCTTTGAAGGATCAGGATCTGGAGTCATTTTATCCGTTGTAACAGCGTACTTACAATGTCACAGACTTGTACATGAAAGAACATTTCACCTAAAAGCATGTTTTTTCCATTTAGACCCAGGCCTTTCTCTGAAGGCTTGGGTGCAATTACATCGAGGTTTATCTGCGTTTGAAACTCTTCCAGAAGTTATTAAGAAGTTGGTTTTTTATAGTTTTTTTTTTAATTAAAGTATTTCTGTGTGGCATTTCTGGACACAGTTTTCATACTTGAATGGTGTTTTTCAGAAAAAAATTAACAAGAACTCTGTTTTAAAGCAGTACTCAATGACAATATGATGAATTCAGTTAGCCTGAGTATGGTAGATTGAGAAAGCAATTCAGACACTTCTATCAGATGTGCAAGACAGAGGCATCACCCTAGCAGAGAGTATTTGAAATTCTAATGTGATGTTCCTGTCGATGCTGTGTGTAGTAAGTGGAGAACACAAACTGGTTTTTGCTGATGGGATTTGGGGGGATAGCAGTTTCCTGTCCTGAGGGGACTTGGATATGTCTTTGTGCCTTCATTGTACTTTGTCCCACTGCGTGTCACAAATGTGGTTTCCTTCCTTTAATGAACAGTAAGTGTCCAGTTACTACTGTATAAGTTCATATTACAAGTGTCCTTGTATTTTTTTGGTAGCTGCTAGGGACATATTGTGGGCAAGCAGTGAGTTACCTACAATATGATAGACACCATAGCCCATCTTTCTCCAAGATAAAGGCAAAGAGCTACCACACTCCTGTTAAAATGATGAGGGACACCATTTGGTGAGGAATGTATGCTTCAGTTAGAATAAATCCATGCTTCATGAAAGTACAATAGAACCTTATTATTTGTATTTTAGTTAACATTCCTGGTACTACATCAGCAAAGTTGGCTTGTAGATCAAAAAAACAAAGCTAAAACCTAGAGAAAAGTAAAGCATGTGTATGCAAAGTGCATATCTGAAGCTGATATTTGGTGGGAACAACCCTACTTACATTTTCTATCTTGCTATGGTTACAGGATAGATGTAACCCACGAGTCATTCTCAGGTGTGGTTCTGAAGTATCAGTCTGGCTTCCCTTCACCTCCACCTGATTTTTTCAGTACTTTGCGTCTTAAGACTGTCAAAATAGGTTGAAGAGCATCTTCAGAACCCGTCAATAGGCTTTCATTCAAAAAGAAGACCATACAAACTATGTAGGCTGTTATTCATTCTTTACCTAATGCTTAGCCTTTCTTTGTATGCACAGAAGCATTTTGTTTAGCCAAGAGTTTTCTTCCTGGGAGAGAACATTGTGAAAAGACTTTTCATTCAAACTTGACTGCTTATACAGCCTTTTTTTCTCTCTTCATTGAAACCTGTAAGCTCTTGCTGATGGTCCCTGGACCATCTCTGGACTATCTGACCTCAGTGTTTTCTAGATCTGTGTCCTGTTTTTTTTGGTAGCCTCTATAGTCTGAATAATGCCTTTTGAATAGTTGACCTTGCAGGGAGTAGGTGTGCATGTTCCTTCTTCCCAGTCAGTTTCTCTTTTGTTTATTTGGAGTTTCTTGTCTTTTCCATTGTTTTGCTTTCCTGTGAGGTTTTGGGTTTGGGTTTTTTTTAGAAATCTATACTCTGGTTTATTGCACACTACCCCATTACAAATAAACATATCAAGCCTGTGCTTTACTAAGAAAACAATTCAATTCCTGGACTCCTGTAGACTCATTTGAAAATTAAAACCCTGCAGAGTGTTTTTAATTAAGCTGATGACTCTACCTTCTTGCATCAAAACAGCATCAAAAAAGAAATCAAAGAATTCTCAAGTTATGATTCAGCGTCCAGCTGTCACTAAGCATTTTAATGATTTTTCTGTCAGCTGTCCTCCTTTAAAAATTTTGGAATAATTTCTTCTCTCTCTTGACACTTAAACTAAAGAAGCAATCTTATATCCAGTAATATACAAAGAGTTGCTCCTGTGTTGATCAGCAAAATTTATTTTCTTCCAAAAATTGCTGTAGAGTGTAGTTTTGTTGGTTGGTCGATTTTAAAAGGGAAAACTCCTTTTTTACTACGTGATGTCTAATTGCTATTCTTTGAAGGAAAACTAAAAATTTTCCTTCTTTGATCGATAAGAAACAAACTATTAGTGAACACGTTCAGTCCTGTAAACGTTAGTGATGCTGATGTGGAGTGAACAGGTAGAAATTTATCTTGGGGACATGCTGTTAAGTGAAGACTTACATTGTTTATTTTCTTAGTCTGGTTCTTCTCTCATAAACTTTTCATCATGTTTTAATTATAAGAAAAACTTAAACTTTCTACTTTAAAATAATGACTTGACAGGAGAGAAATTGTTCTCTGGGTTGATGTTAACATTACACCCTTCCTTGGTTTTGGTCCATCAGATGAATGGCTCTTTTATCCTTTGAGAGTGGTTTTCCAGCTTTGCTGTTTGCTCTTCTTGCTTTGCTGTTGTGCTCATCCTCTTCATGATTTAAAACAAAAGAAAAAAACCTAAGCTCTCAGAAGCAGCTGATAATGCTCTTTTTCATATACTTTTCTCTCTCATACTTCTACTGAGAGGTGCTTAAACCCTAGCAGAAAATAGGGAACACCATTATTGGAAATGAGACACTGGAGCTTATCAGCAACTTATCAGCTAATGCTCCTTCCAGGTTGTTACTCACAACAAGTTACTTATACTGATGTGATCCAACAACACTTCTTTAAATAAAGATATATATACTAGAAGAATTTGGGAATGGGGGACCTGTTGCCATTTCTATTGTGAGATTTCACATACCTCTTACCCTTCAAGCAAATGCTCTTGTTCACTTAGTCTGTGTAACTTTTGTGTAAATTGGAAACCTCATTAATTTAACAAATGGTAAATGTTAATACACCACACTTCCACTGAAAAACAGTAATGGTTGCTGAAGTAACAGCTCTTGGTCAAAGAGGGGTTTGCTCCAGAGAAGCAATGCTCCTGCTCTTCAAATTCTGCAACACTGTTCTGGGAATATCATGCAGCTGAAAGGGCTTGTTTGTTGGTACAGCACTTTTCACTATAGCTGCTTGTCCTACAGTGAGGAGAACTCAGTCAGTTCCTCTGAGATCCTGTGCGTTCGTGGCTTTTCATCATTCGATGTGTGCTGTCAGCCCAGCTGGCACACACATGAACCTGCACGCAGGTGCGCTGGGTGCACAAAGAAACAGCTCAGTTTTGTCTGACTCTGCCTTGAAATCTCTTTGCTTCCAGATGTCCACACAGAAGCAGTCCAGGCAGCCCTTGCTAAACATAAAGAAAGGAAAATGGCAGTCCCCATGCCCTCAAAGCGACGTTCATTGGTGGTGCAAACATCAATGGATGCCTACACACCTCCAGGTGAGTATGTCTCTATTTTATGAGAATTTTTAAAATGGTTCCTTGTGGTGCTATGAACTAATAGTATATCTGCTTAGATAGTAATGGAAATATCATTTGACACACAATGTGAGCATAGTTTTTGAGTTATGTTTGAAGAGGAGAAGATGAACTGCATGGTGGAGAAGTCAGCATGGGCAGTTCACGTGATTGCTTTGCCCATGGTGGTACCTTGGCTTGCACTTGTTCTTTTGGTCTTATAAGGACCTAACTAAGGCCAGCTTGTCATATTTTATTGTAGTCAAAGTTCCTTTCAAGTTTCTGATTCATTCCCTAACACTACAATGTAACATCTTTACAATTAGTTGTGCCATTCCTTTTCAAGTTTATCATCTATCTACTAGACTGTTAAAATACCCCATATCTCATGCATTCCCATTATAAAGGAAGATTTTTATTTTTAATGCAATAATACACAAGGCATGACCTTAGTACAGGGAAGTTCTCTCAGTGTGTAGTTATAACTGACTTTCGGTATTACAGACTTTCCTCATTAAGTTTGCCTACCTTCCTGAGATTTTCTTAATGGCACTTTCTTTATATTTGTATTATGAACATGCCTTATTTCTATTAAGAAAACCCCAGAGCACTGCAAGTTAACAAGCTGTTTTTAATTACTAGATACTTCTTCTGGTTCAGAAGATGAAGGCTCCGTACAGGGCGACTCCCAGGGAACTCCCACCTCAAGTCAAGGGAGTATAAACATGGAACATTGGATCAGTCAAGCGATCCACGGCTCTACCACATCAACCACTTCCTCCTCCTCAACACAAAGTGGAGGCAGTGGTGCTGCACACAGACTAGCTGATGTTATGGCTCAAACACATATAGGTTAGTATGCAGACCTATTGAGTATGTCCAGTTTAACATGAATTTTGACTCTCACATTCACCTGTTGCTGCTATGTGAAGCCTTACAAAAATCTCTCCTGTGCTGCTCTTTTGCTTTTTTCTATTTTCATATATTATATAGAGATATAGTCCTATGTTCCTATTTTAGGAAGGGAGATAAAAAAGTAGTTTAGATTTGGGAGTAAATTTATGTTGTGGTAAACAGTGTCTAGCTGTTGTCTCCTAAATATCTTAAAAATGTACAATTGCATGACTTCCATTGCTTAGCACTATAAAGGTCTCTGTAGGATTCATTAGTAAGGAAAATCAGTGCATGCATCATTAGGGATTGCTTGCATATGAATTTCCCCCACTTCTGCACCACTTTAATTACATAGCTTGAGTGATTTTTGATAATTCTGTTAACAGTAGTCCTTTTAAATGTATTTTTTCTGCCCTTAATTGAATCTAGAATACTTGAACTGGGATATCTAGCTATTATACTCCATGGGAGAGACCATTACATACCTTCAAAGAAGGGAGCTGTTGTTATTAGTAGCTTGTTTATATCCTTTGAAAAGATCCTAGGAAGTCAAAGCTTTCTTTCCTTTAGGGCTAAGCTTCACAGACATTATTTCTGAATATTGTGCCATTGACATTAGTCTTCATTAACATAAAGCATTAACATGAGGCAGCTATTTGATTAGATATGTGGAAAGCAAGGCTTGTTTTTCTTCATTCTTCAGTTGTTTATCATACAAGGCATCTACTTTGGGTATTTTCCTATGGGGGTGTATATTGGGCTGTCTCACTGAAGATTTATTGGAGTCTATGTTGGAAGAGATAATGCAGTCTTACTACTGTTCTGCTACACATATGAATTCAGTTTCGTGTGATTGTTCCTTAATTGATCATTCCTTCTCGAGTATATGTAATGAGATATGTGAAAGCATCTTAAATGTTCCTGATTTTATGTGCTGGAAGAGTAGTTTGTGTCCCTTTCGTTTTTTGCCATAGTATAGCTTGATGCAACACCTGTATTTTTAGTAATCCTCTCACCATGGTCTGGAACTGCAGTCAGGGAAGAACTTGTATTGTATTCGTAAATTCATGCTAAATGAATAGCTGAGAACCTTGTTTTAGAAACTCATACACTTCTGAACACATTAATCATTGCATTTGATTATTTTCTGTGACTTCATCCTGAAATGCTAGAGGAAATTATAGCATAGAGAATTAAATTTATCCCAACTCTAAAAGGTTGCATTACTCACACACCAAGTCTTAATGTGTCTTTAAATATAGCTTCTTTATAATGTGACATTTCAGTAATTTTAAATCTGGCACAGTAAGTCTTCTTTTATAATCACTGAGTTTGTGGTAAATAATACAGCATTTATAGAGCTAAATTAAGATGGCAGTATTCTGCAGAAGATGAAAAATACTACTTATACTTGTTTTATTTTGCCTTGTTGACTAGAAAGATCTTGCCTTGAAGGAAGAGGTTGAGCTTACCTCAGTGTATGCATGTTTTCATTCATTCTAACAATAAAATACCTAAATTGTGTCTCTAGTTGAATACCAGTTGTGATATAGTAATGTAAAGGTCAGCTGGATACAAAATATGAGTGATACCTGCTAACAGATTGAGACTGTGATCTTATGGTTTCTGTCAGTCATTGTTGCTAAGATCACTGGATAAGTAAGAGAAACTGCACAGTTGATAACTAGAAAATGTAGTTCTTCATGGGTGAGCTGCATTCTATAAGAATTTGAAATTAAATTGCTCTTTTTTTTCTTTTCAATTCAAGGAGGTGGGTTTTGTATTTAAGTGTATTCTCAGGGGTAATAGATTTGAAGTATTCCCACAGATAGTCTTGCTCTTTCAGAGGCAGTGGGCCAGTAATGGTGGATGAATAATCCTATTTGGTAGGAGAGATTACAAGAGAGAAGAGTAATCCTATTCCTTGAAGCTCCTTGGCTACTGGAGACAGTTCTTGATCACAAAGGATGTATGCTACCATGGCTTGATGTTTGTTTGGTTCAGGGAGTTGTTCTTCAGAGACAGCAGCATACAAGAGAGAAATCAGCTGTAAATATAAAAGGACATACTGCCATACTCTGAAGATGCCAGTTTTGATAAATAGAAATTTAAGGTGCAACAGGAAAGACCTTTAATGATAAAAAAAAAGGCGCCCTCTATTCTGATATTCACTAAGATTTGCCCTCCAGAGTATATCACAGAATCAAAGGGAAATTTTTTCCAGTTTCAGTGCATTAATGCAATCCTGATAAGGGATTTGATAAAAAGCATTGGCTGTAATATAATCAGAGTTCAGCTTTGTGGATCATTTTGATAAATTGTGTAAGCTGTTATGTGCTTTTAATGTTATATTGTTCATTTAATTTGACTGCTGCTGCTGCTCTATTGTGGCCAAAATTCCAATTTGGGACCGATATCATGTAAATATTTATTTTCAGCTTTAAGGTGCTCAGGTGTCTGCATTAATCTAAAGGGAGAATCTTTAGTTTGCTGTATTTAGCCCAGTTGTGTTTGGTAATTCTTGAGTTAAGAGGTCAAACCAGTGACATCTGTAAAAAATGCCTAATGTTCTGACCCTTCTTTGGGTCAGTACTATATATATTTCTAAGATCTTATAAGTTTTCATCTGTTGTTATTACCTGGTTTGAATTTCTATTTATATAAAAATCAAGCATATCCCAAAGCTCACAAAGTTCATGCAGTGAAAGTTACATGGTGCTTGCCTGTGATCATAAATCTATATAAAGCTAATCATCTCACTACAAAATTTAGATCCTGTAAGTGCTTTTAATGTTTCTTTTATATGCTTCAAATATGTTTCTGTTTGAAAATCAAAGGTCTCTATCCACATTAAAGACTAGATAGATTTCTAATCAAGTAAATATAAAAACATGTGCCATAAATCATGGCTGATAGTTTTCAGACAACTTGAAAATTCTTGTGTTCTGAGGTGAAATGTTGACTTATAATACAGGAGACTAGTTTACAATACTGTCTGTCACCTGGACATCAGTACAAAAGAAACCCAGCTAATGGAAAAAGCCACAATTCTGGCTTTTTATTTCCCTTCCCTGACAACCAGAAGAGCTTGCTTATTTGGAGGGAAAAGCTGCAGTTTTGCAGGGATTCTTATTGAGTTCCTGGAGAATTTTCAAATACTTATGTGAACTTCCAAACTTGCACTAAAAGTATGCCTCCACTTCTTTGCTTCTCCTCACACATGGGGTTTTGTCAATGCACATGCTCTGTCCCTACAGAATCTGCTCTGCTTTGTTGGGTCTTTTCATGAAATGGGACAAATGATGTCACTCCAGTGGCAGAAAGGAAGAGAGCCTTAACTGGAAACAGCTGTTCTGTCTGTGATCTTCTAATGCAAGAATATTGGAAGAGATGGGAATAGGAGGTGACGCAAATATGTATGTTTGATGGAGGAAATGCTTTGAAGTCATTCAGCTGTCACAGTTTCTACATTTTAATGAACAGATGTGTCAGGATCATGATTCTTAACTAAACCTCAAACAATACTTCAAGTTACCTGACGTAAGACCAAGCAACTCTATACAAGCAACTCTATAGATCGTGTCTATAGTCAAAGCCTGGATTGACTGTTCTGTACAAAAAAGGCTACATTTCACATAACATAGCAATTATCCTTTTCTTTAGAAGTCATTCAGACCATATTCTTGTCTGTATCATTTTCATTTTTCCAAGCCTGACTCTGAGACATGAACCAACTGAGGATTTGTAAATCTAATGGATGAAACTTAGGGCTGTAGATATTGCCATGATAAGACATCTGTTAAACAGATATTATGAAGGAACTCAGAAAGACAAACCTTAATATTCTTCTGCTGGATAAAAGTTCTTAATGGAAATATAAAGATGAGCAGCCAGGGTGCTAGAACCCTACTCTTTGGCTGATCAGTGGTGGCCACCTTGGGAAGAGAGTTTCTTCAAGGTAATTTCAAGTGCCAGTGCTGTTTGTTCCAAAGAAAACCCTTTTACAAAAGAGCAGGATTCTTCTACTCTTATGTTCTTTCACCCTACTCAGCACCATGTGTAGCAAAGAAGAATTTGGTTTCAAAAGCATCTCTCCTCTTTGCTGTTTTGGATCATGTATCTTCTCTGCCAAACACTTAAAAAAAAATTAATCTCAATGCTACAACCTGGAGATACTTTAACTTTGCCTTTTAAAGTCTGAAAGATGGAAATACTTCACTAGAAAGATGTAAACAATTATAGCTAACTTTAAAAATACTTTCTCATGTTACTAATAGCTGACTAAGTGCAATTATTTTCTTAGTCATGGTCTCCTATATGCACAGCAAAGCTGTATTCTAAGGATAAAGATAAACATCAGCATTTTTCTTCGACTTGTTATTGAGTAATTCAATCATGATCTATAAAAAGCTTTTACCACTTAGCAAGAATAGACAAAAATTGTGCTGAGTCTAAAATAATTGATAATGGCAAAACATCTAAAATGAAGACATTATTTAAATAATTATCAGCATAAGCTTCCCTATTGAAACTCTTACACTTCAATTGGTCACTTAGAGCACCATATAAAGGTGTGTTTTTCAGTAAAGTGGTAACAATGGAAGTGATCAAAAGCAAAAGCTTCAGCTGGACATCTATAGAATGCAAGATGTTTTTGAGTTGCAGGATAAAAGCCGTCTTGGATTTTCCTCAACCAGACAGTATGATTGGGTGATGAGGTTGAATCCATATGGTGTTCATGAATATAAACATTAAATAACAACTGCAGACATTAATACCATGTCTTAATTTTTCATGATGAATGTCTGTCAAATGCTACCTTTAAATGGGGAATATGCATAATAAGCATCTATTATAGCATTCTTTTTATGTGTAGCATAAAAATCACTTTTCTGTCTTGATGGTGCATAAGTTTTATATTGAATGCGCAAGAATTACATTGATCCAAAGTTCAAGACTAATAAAAATGCTTTATAATTACATTTGAGATGAAATTTATTATAGAAGTTGGTGCTGTAATACCTATGGCACCACAATGCTTAAAGGACACGTTTAACAAAAAGCACATCTTGAAAATTGTATTGGAGCAAAATGATGTTTTTCCAGAATTTTTGTGGTTTTAAAGACTCTTGCCCTGTTGGAAAATGGGGTGCATTTGTCTTCACCTCAGCAGCAGCAGAATGAAGACTTACCTTCTTTTGTAACTCAGAGGCTGCTGGGGATCATTTATGTGAATTGAAAAAGAAGTTGTTATTTGCTCGTGGTGTTTATCTCCGTCTAATTTAATGCTGATAAAAAGCTGGAAAAAAATTATGAGGCAACCCATAAAAATAGTACAAATACGTAGGTAATACAGGCTTGGACTTTGAAAACATGGGAAAACAAACCGTGGTAGCATGCTGAGTTATCAGGCTATGAAAGAGAAAGATTAGCTCTATGGAATTGTTTAGCAGTGCTGGCATGAGTCAGACCAGATCGTGTTTGCCTTCTGGAAGGCAAGGCTTTGTTATGTGGAAGAATTGAAATATCTCTGTCTAAAAATAGTAGACAAGCAAGTGTCCACGCAGAATGCAAAGTTCATGTTTCTTTACATTTTATTTCTGTTTTCTGGATTCCAACCTTGATATGATTGATTTTTTTCCCTTTCTTAACTAAAATTGACATATTCGAAATACAGAGGTTATAAAAGTGATGTGCATTGGCATTTGCAAGTGACTGACAACATTGTGTTCTTTTTATTTAGAAAAACCAACACATTAATCCGTCAGAAGTGTATTTGTCAGAGTTTTTTCTGTCTGCAGATATCCACAAGTTTTAATTTGATATAAAATCAGATGTTGGTGGAGAATCTACAACTTAATTATATCATTTTTCTAGCCTATTGCTTATGTGATTGCAGATATATAGCCCTGTTCTAATCCATGGAAACTTTTTTATTAAAATTATGCTATACATTATATATGCTTTTGTATATCTGTGTGTATAAATATAGTGCTGTACATTCATTTTGTGCATTAACTTTAATGCCTTTACAGATGTTAGGAGGAAAAAAAGTTAATTCTATCCTTTCTTCTGCTTTTTGCTTTTCTGCCCTTTAACGCTAGAGGTACACATTTAAACCTTTTAACTTATTTTTCACAGAGAATCATTCTGCCCCTCCAGATGTTACCACTTACACCTCAGAACACTCAATACAAGTAGAAAGACCACAAGGATCAACAGCACGAGTGGCACCAAAGTATGGAAACGCTGAACTTATGGAGACTGGTGATGGTATGTCACAAAGCAAAACTGGTTTTTTTGAATATTGTAACCTTTTCAGTGGTTACTGTATGCATCTGCTCTCATTTTTTCATTGTTTTGTTTGGTTTTTTCTGGGCACTTTTCACTTATAAACATGTACAAAGTTGCAGCACCTTTACAGTCCTAAAATAAACTGATATCAATGAAGACAACATAGAGAAATATTTCTTAATCAGCAGAGCTAACTCCCTGTAGAAATTGTTTGGCAAAAGAAAACAGTGAATCTGTAGATTTACAGATAGCTGTAACCATACAACTAGTCTGTTTTTTAAATGGCAAAGAATGTGACATGCTAGGATGGCTACACCTTGAAAAGTGATGTTTGGTGTTGGGTTTTTTTTTGAAAAACAGTTATTTGTAAACCCTTCCTTATTTACTGCTCCTCTTTTCTAAAACTTACAAAACAATATTTCAGCACAGTGTGGAATTGTTGACCAAGTGTATCTCCTCTAAACTTGGTGTGTTCAACTCTAAACACCTCTTGGTAAAAGTTTTGGAGCCAACCTTATGGAAGGGTAAGAAGTTGAAATTCTTGTAATGCAGTGACAGAAAGCTGTTAGTTCAGGAACAGATGGCATGAACATTGCACTCAACTAGAGAAAAGGAAGGGGGAGGTGATTGATGGGACTATATTATAAAAAAGCCCCTTGCCCCACACTCCTGCTCAGAACTGTGTTTTTCAAAGTGCTGCATGGGCAGACACATTCCCTTTGGAGATTCCTGGCTGGTGGGATTGGCTGTAGGGATGTTCAGAGGATACAGGGTCATGCTGAAGTAACACAAAAATGTGAACCATGTTTAAGGTGGATACTGGACAGATGTCCACTACAGTGTAAAGAACAACCCAGAATAAATGATGGGGCAGAGCCTACAACACACACTCCTCACAGAGCTGCAGTCTAGTCAGACAATGTAGGTATGATCAATGATCATGGGGAGGGCCAATGCCTATCTTCTCATTGACCATTGCTGAGAGAGTTCTCTCAGGGTACTGACATTTTCTAGAGGGAGGGTTTTTTCACTGTGCTTCTCTCCTTCAGTCTGTGTGCTGTTTCCCCTCTGATTTTGCAACCTCACTTTGACATTGTTGTATTGTTTTTATTTAAACTAGGTATCGTTGTTCCTTTTTGCTTAAATGTCTTAATGTTAAATACTTGAGTCACAGTATGGCATGAAACTCTAAGTTGTGGTGGCCTTGCAGTCCTAGATTTTTTCTTACCCCACTTAACGTCTGGTGGCATTCAGCATAGCAGTCAACTGATGTCTCCATTGATCCCTGTCCTGCAGGAGTACCAGTGAGCAGCAGAGTGTCAGCAAAGATTCAGCAGCTGGTCAATACACTAAAACGGCCCAAACGACCACCATTACGAGAGTTCTTTGTAGATGACTTTGAGGAATTGTTAGAAGGTAAAATGACTGTTTTTCAAAAGGTTTGGGGATCTCTTATTAAAACTCTGTAAAATGTTTGTCTCCTACATTGACTTTCTAGAAGTTCTCCCTATATTGGCAAGTACCAAAAGGCCCTGGTATTCAGTGGAATCTGTACTGAGATTGGACATAGTGCTGTAGATGCAAAAGTCTTTGTAATTTGCTCAGCTCCTGATTCTGCTTGAAAGAAATGACAGAATAGAGTGGAGGGAAGATTTGCTTTGAGAACATTCAGCTGTGGGTTGCAGCCAATGCTTTAGAACACCAATCTGACAAAAACTCTTAGTGAGGAAGCATGTTAAATGTTTTACACATCCTTTGTGTAACAGTGAGGTATCAAAAAATGAACTAATTGTAAGATTAGAAACAAGGATTAAGTCAATAATATATTGGAATATATTTTAAAGAGGCTAGTGGTTTGAGAATTAAGATTTACCATGATGTGGAAATTTAAATAGTCTTCGTAGAGTTTATAAGAAAGCATGTAACAGAACATGACTTAAATCAATCTGTTACTTGTTAAAATACATTTTTTCAGTAGTTTTGCAGTTCATCTCATTACTGCATTTTTGCCAGGAAAAAGTATTCTCCACCTCTCTCTAGGAATAAAGAAAGGTTGATTATTTTGAAAATAAATATATGCATGCTGCCTCAGCAGTGTCCTTCGCTGCTTGTAGAGCTAGTGTAGGGACAAGCATGTGCATTCCTGAGGTGTTTCAGTTGCTTGACCTATTTTAAAGTTAATTATTCCATTATATTTCTCTGTTGCTTCTCAATACCTTCTGATATATTATTGTTTTCAGAATATTTTGCAAAGGTAACTTATTCTCTTGATTACACAGGTGTACACAAGGTATAGAATTTACATGGTAACTGTATATCTTTTCATAATCATAAGTTCAACAGCCAGATCCAAACCAGCCAAAGCCAGAGGGAGCTCAGATGTTGGCTATGCGTGGGGAACAATTAGGTGTGGTTACAAATTGGCCGCCTTCTCTGGAAGCAGCTTTGCAGCGATGGGGGACCATCTCACCGAAAGCTCCTTGCCTAACCACTATGGATACTAATGGAAAACCACTGTATATTCTCACTTATGGTGAGCACCCTTCAAACTATTTGTGCTTTTATGTGTTCTATACAGTGTGTGTGTACAGTAAATGCATAAGTATACAGTGAAAAAAGACCTGTAATGATGCATCTGTTCAGTTTCTAAGTAGGGTAAGACAGTCCTGAAGCTGTTGGTGTCCAGGTACGGGTAGCTGAGATGTTATAGTATGATTTATTTCACTGCAAGGAAAAGAGCTGAGTAGATACACCCATGGAATAACAGATTGTAAATTAAAACCACCTTTTAAATAGAAATACATTCTGGGGCAGATTTTCCTGAAGATTAATGTCTAAATCCATTGCCCCTTGATATCGCCCAGGCTTTGTTCTGCAAAACCAGAGCCTGGTGTACAAAATTCATCAGCTTCCTGAAGAAGTTAAAATAGGATTTTTTGTCTTATTCTATTGACACTGTAGTAACTGTGATTTGAATTATTCCTCCTGATATGTAGTTGTACAGCCAGCAATTGTATCTCCTTGAAATAGATTTGCCAGGATATATTTCTGTGTGATCTTTGGTATGTTGATGTAGTTCAATATGTACTGCCTGACAATCTATTACAACCAGGGAAGGCCAAATAAAAATAAACATAAGTATATCTCTGACAAGTAACTCCCATATTGCTGCTAATTTTGTGATGTTCAGGAGACATTCGGGAGATGTTCAAAGGAATTTTTATGAATAGCTGTCAGACTCTGAAAGCAAGTTGGAACATTTCCACATCCTATTGATATGGATATGAAAAAATATTTTGCTTTTTTTTTATTTCTACTTTCTCAGGGACCTCAAGTTCTGTGCAGAGAATGTTGTTACATGCTGTGACATAGAGGTCTATCTGTTTTGCTCAGTGCTGAACATTGCTTTCCATTCAGGAGTCAGACTCAGTGAAGGTCCCTGGCCAAAACGATGTCTGCTTCAAGTTTGGCATTGCAAATAAAGGCCTTTAAAGCATAACAGAACCTTTGCAACTGAGGGTCATGCATGAAACATTTTCCCTTCAGGTACCCTAGAGTTAAGAAGTTACTTAATTTAGGGGCAAACATATGATTCACCGTTGATGAATGTTTTTCTTCCTTAAGGACATTTTCTTGGAACTAGGGAAGAATTTTAAAGTTTGCAATTACATGTTTGCAGAAGAGAAATTCATGTCATCTACTGAATGCCCTAAATAAATTGGACAGGAAAGGAAATTAAGACGTTACTGAAAATCAGACCATTTTTCTGAATTTGGGATTCTGTCCAGAGAGCCAGAGCATATGTCTTGCTTTGCCTGAGGCTGTAGGGTGAGCAAATCAACCCGAGGAACTCATCTGTGTGGTTCACAGAGTCACCTAGCCTTCTCTGCCTTAAGATAACTCTTTCCTCTTCTAATGGTTTGAATTCTGAGAAAAATAGGACTAAAATTCTTGTTTTCACACTTGTTACTGCGTTACAGTTTTGCTATTGCCTTTCAGTAGTTTTCTGGTGTCGGAAAAAAACCCATCTCTTTCTTTTTCCTTCATTTTAGAAATAAAAGAAATTACAAACCAAAACATTTCATAGATTTACTGAATTCTTCTCTGGTAGCTGCATTTCAAGCTGACATTCTTTTTCATAGGAAAAGTCCATTCACTATGCCATAACGCTTTTCTTAAATGACGACTGTTTTTGAAATGTCCTTAACATTACAGCCCCCTGCCATTTTACTGGTGGCCTTATGAATGATTTTGCTGTCGCTAGTCCACCTTTTGTATCTGCAATATTTTCTAGCAATTGCAGGCATGGCCTTTTTTAAAGTTGAACATTAATAGACATTAAGCCTTGAACTCAGCAAAGACCCTCCTACTCATGAATTTTTATCCCTGTGCATGGTTCCACTGGCACCAAGAGTAATAAACTTTTGAAAGATGAGCCTAACCACAATCCTACAACATGGTATTAACGTGACACTGAATTTCCTCATATGCATGCTGTGATTAGGTGACTAAAACTTTAAAATCTCAACAATGAGGACGTTCAGTAGCCTCTGATTTTGTACCTCACAGTTATTTTCAGGGTTTTTTTCCAATTTAAAGGAACACCATTACCAGGAATTTTCATGTTTTACAAATATTCAAGAGTTTTAAGAATAATTCTATTTTTCCACAGTTTCAGTATTTGACATGTTGTCAACATGGTCACTATACATCTCCTCTTGAATATTTTGCCTCTCTTTACTGTTTATGCTTCAGTCTCTTCTCATGGAAGTCTTCATGAAAATCCTTTTCCTTTATCCTCCAGCTTTCCGATTGACAGGAGGCTTCTACATAGTGTCTTTTGATCCCTACTTTTTTCATAGTCAGCATCTTCTCCAGTTTCTTGTCTTTGCATGGATGAATTGCAGGTTTGCCTGCTTATTCCAGACTTCTTTCCATCTTTCCAAAATGGATTCCAGGATTATGTCTGTAGCTGGCAGCTAGATCACAGCCCATCTGAGTAGGAGTTCTAATTCCCTTAACATCAACCATATTTATCTCCTCTTTAGTAGATTGTTGTAGACAGTATTGCCTTCCCACTCATCTACAGGGCTGTAACTAGAGTATCATACACACCCCTGCCATTATTCATTTTAATTCTGTGTCCAAACCTCACAGGTTATTTTAAGAGCAAGTCTTTTCAAATGCAAACCTTTTGCTGCATCTACACGGTGAAATCTCATCACATCTGCCCCCTTGGTCTTGATTCTTACACCAGGCTCTCTTTGGCCTAAAAAAATTGCAGTGTTGGCCTTTTGCATCTCTCTGGGATGCTTTTACCTTTGCCCTTGGTGGCCTTGCATGCTGAAAAAGAGCTCTCTGAGAGTCCACAAAATTCTCCTTCTCCAAAGTCTTCATCACAACTCCTTTGCTGCCCAACATGTCCAGAGACATCTGTGAGTGGTCGGACCAGTGGCCAAGCTATGGGATGCAGTGGGAACAGTGGTAGGTTGGTGTTGTAAGACCACATTGTGTGATTTACTGGAATGAATTTCTCTACCAAACAGTGGCTGATGTGGACATGTGTTAGCATGGCTTTATAGTGGTGATTGCTTTAGATTGTGAAGTGCTGTTGGGCCATAAGGGAAACTAGTTTAAAGAAGTTACTCTTTCAGCTGTTGCTTAAAATTGTCCCTGCCTTCCCATTTCTCTGCAGGAATTCATCTAATTTGTAATGCCTTATATATATCTCCTGTGTCTTTTCCAGCATGTTTTTTGAGCTCTTTGTCTTCATACAGTGTCAGGACTGGTTTTGTCCATGTGTCTGAGATTACTAGAGATAGAAGAAATGTATAACTGCACTTGTAGACTTCATCTTTTTTTTCAAGAAAGTGTTTGAAGCTGTTTTCCTCAATTCTTGAAGTTCTTCTCGGTGCCCCAGTCGTAATCTTTATTTAATGTACTCAAAACTCTTAAATCCTTTCTAGTGAATGAAACACTACGAATATTACTTATTTCTAAAATATTTTGTTCCTCTGGGAACTTGTTTAAGTGGAGAACATCTTATTTAAGTTATTCTCAATCCCTTTATAAATCAAATCACTGAATATGCATAAATTGAAATGTCTGAGATATGGGAAGGAAATATGTCTTTATCAGTTTTTATGTGAGTCTGAACTCTGACTAGAAACCTTATATGTGCTTTGAGGAAAAGGAAGACAGTTGCTGGCTCAAAGTTAATCAGAGAAGTCAGGCATCTGGTTTTGGTATTAATAATGAAGTGCTTAGTGATTTCTTAGAGGAGAAATGTGAATAAAAGACGGTTAAATCCTATATCATTCTTATGCTATCATAGTTACTTTTCTTACTTAAAATGATCAGAAAAGCTGGGGGGAAAGTAAAAAGCTGAAAGTAATTTATGAATGAGGAAATTTGGAGCTTTCTTATTGTAACCATTATTAAAAACAACAAAATGAGTACCAGTTAACTTCGGTTAACTGGTTGAAGATTTGAAGAATCTTACTTCCTTTATCTAACAATTTCTGTAATGAGATTTTTTAAAAAACACTTTTGGTTGCTCCAACATAGTGTTTCCTACATCACAGGCCCACTGGAGATAGCAAGGCTAGTAAAAAAGTGCAGAGAAGACTCTCTGGGCAGAGGACCATTTTTCATTTATCCATTTGGAGAAAGAAATGCTTGAAAATCTTTTTTTCAACTGAATTGTTGATTTTAAAAATAACCTTAATGCAACATTTTGAGGCCAAAGTAATTCTGTCTTAGCAAAAGTGATGTCGATTATCCCGGAGATATCCTGGCATGCCTGAAAGTTAACAGCAGGCTGAAAATAGCCAAGCCCAAGCCATTCTGCACCTGGTGTGCAACCTCCATCTCTCCCTGTCTTTTCTGGGACAATCTCCTCAGCCAGGAATTTCACAATTATCAGGAGGAAAGAGATGGATTCAAGACTCTTCTGAACAAGTAGTTACATAACTGGACTGTCTTATCTCTGAAATAACTCGGTGATCACAGAGGTATGGATAGTTATGGTTTAAATCCCTAGACAGATATCAATCTTATGATTGTTTAGTATTTTAAACCTTTATTTCTTTAATAAAAAGACAGAAAATTACTGTATTATATCATTCAGACTGCAATATCAAGCACTGTAATAGCAAGGTTACCTCTATTCTGAGTATGTCTGGAGTATTTTATTCTCTGTAACAGAACATTTTTGTTCTTTTTATTGTGATTTTCTTATCCCAAATGTCAACAACTTCATTTGCTGCTCGAGATGAATATAAAGAATTTATGAAGAAAGGGTTAACAGAACAGTAAAATTGGGACTATCACTTTGCAAAGCAGAAAAAGAGCCCCTTTACCTCCATAGCATTAGGAAGTTTGCTGTTTACACCAGATTTAATAAATACTGTTGTTTCTATTTAATGTAAGGAATGTCGTACTGTGATATTGAGAAAATGAATATTTGACAAAATTATTTGCAGTTAAACTTTGGCAGTCTCGCAGTTGCTGAGCACGGAGATTGGTAAGCGACCACTGGTTTGGTTTTGTTGAGCTAGTGCTGTGTGGTTCTGGAAAGCATCCTGAAGATGATAAGGAAGTTCATTGTGGTTTGTTTTTTCTCTGAGTTTTCTCCTTTATACAGCTTTTTCCTTAAAACCTTCTTTACATTCAACACAAACATTAAGTCCTTTTACAGATTTGCAAAGGAAGAGGAAGGGGATTTACTTCATTGCCATGTGGAAATCATTTATTTCTTGTTAACAGATCCCTTTTTGTGTGGTTTTTAACACCTTGTGCTTTCCTTTACCCTGATAATGTGTTGCTTAACCAGATGAGACTGGGTATTAACTAACTACACTTGCTAAATTTTAGTTGGTAAAAGATACTGCCCTCTGAATAGACTGTTAAAAAAGAGCAGGACTGAATACAAGTGAAATGCAAAATATACCATTGCTGGTGTAGCGTTGCTACTGCTCAACTAAATGGAAATTCCAGAGGCAAGAGAAGAGGTACTTGTCCCACATTGCTGTTAACAGTGTTTGTCACAGCTGCCAGAAAGTGAGATGTTGTTTTCAGTTCTGTCCTACTGAGCATATCTGCATATGTGATGTCTGCCAGATATGGCTCAGATTCAGAGGCATAGTAGTACTTGCTGTTACTCACTGGGCAGTGGGAACACTCCACTTAGTTTGCAAGTGTGTGAAGAACCTTGAAGCCCTCCCTGCATAAACATGCTGCTAGGGCGAGAGAGTCTGGCAGCAGCGCTCTGGGCAAGTGACAGAAGTGGTTAAGGGAGGTGCAGTCATCTTTAGAAGATTTATTTCAGTAAATGCTAAAGCAATTATAAGTTAGGCAGTGATAGATGCAGAGAAAAGCTTAATTTCATACCATTTTGTAGAGTTATACAAGATCTTGGAAAGCAGCAACATAATTAGAAGCTCAGTGTGAGGTAGGAACTAGGTTATAAATTATAATAGGGACAAGGTGTATGTTAACTGTCTGTTGTTGGTGTTTTGTTTTCCAAAATCAGCTGGAAAATCTCCCATGTACACCTACCAGTCTGCTTTGTTTGGGAAATAGTTTTGTGACCTGAAAACTGAGGGTTAATTCAGGCCTTAAACATCTAGTGCCCTGTGGATATATGACTGACAGTCCTGGCACAGGGTGTGCAGAGCCTGGGCCCCTTCTGGAGGATGCCCTTATGCCTTAAGCACCACTGAACACCTCCGTAGACATACAAATTCTTCATTTTTAAATGCACGAAAGTAGCTGTTAATGTTGGGCTAGTGAGATGAGAGCCTGGAAGACACGAATCCTGTCCTGATGCAGCGAGTAGTGTTGTTCAGAGGGACTCCACTGCAGTGAGGATGTGGGCAGGAATGTGAAGAGGAGGAAGGCTCACAGGGTCAGGTGCTTATGGCAGGGAAGCAGCAGTGCTGACCAGGCTCCTGCTCCAGCAGCAAGTACTCTGCCAGCTGCAGAAAGGGCTGAGGGCAGCTCCCTGCTGCAGTTGCATGGCTGGAAAGGAGAAGCTCTGACACTAAGCTGGAACACGAGCTGGTCCACTCATGACCATATAAAACTGTTACTTGAGTTTCCTACGTCTGCCCCCCTGTCTTCAAGCCAACTCATTAGAAGAGGAATGGTGGTGTGTTTATCCGAGGAGGGCTGGTGCTTCACTGAACTCTGTCTGAGGACAATGGGATGTATCCCCAGTGGCTGCTAACAGCCAGATTTCCGCTGGAGCCCGTGTAGCAAAGATGGTTTATCCCGCCCGCGGATCTGCCCGGTGGTGCTAAGCCCTGTCTCAGAGCAAAAGCCTTGGATGGAGCACAGCTGGCCTCCTCGCCAGGCCTGCCACTCCCACGACACAGATGTGGCACAGTATGGAGGTCACAGCAAGGTCGCAGCATCGGGATTTATGGGAGAGGTTTTAGCAATCAGCTTTTTCTCAGCAACGTCTAATCTCTCAAGTTCGCAAAGAAAGAATTACTCTGAATTGCAACCTAGGCAGAATCAAGGAAGGAAACACTTCAAAGATTTCCGTCTTTATAACATCCTCCATTCCTGAGGACTTTTATCCTGCAGGCGTTGAATCCTTTGTGTTTCTCAGTGATGTCAGAGGGGGCAAACAGCCAAGGTGGCAAAATAAACCCATGGTTCAGTCTACCCCTTGGTCAGAAACTTGTGTCCCGTCCAGCAGCCACTTATCTGGCCCTGATCATCCATACATTCCTGGCTCCGGCTTCTGGATTACTGCTCCTTTTGTGGCCCTCTTTTAATTTACTTTTTTGGAACACAGTTATATACCCTGCAAGAAAAATTACAGGCTTCCTGTTGAACATGATTCAGTTCAAGATCTGCCTGGACTTTGCTCTGCCTGCTCGTGATGGTGCCTGGGGGTCTCTGCCTGCCCCTGGCAGCCCCTGCCCGCACTGGAGCAGAGTTGGCAGCAGCTAGGGGCAGGCAGAGCCCTCAAGGTTTGGAGTGATGTTATAGAGCTTGTAATGTCCTTATATTCCAGCTCCTTCCCAGCTGAATGCAAACTAGCTACTTCACTCCAGTTTTCCACAGTTTCATATCCATAGACTCATGCATGCCCAGTTACCCCAGCTACTTAACATAGTTTGGTATCACATCAGTAAATAGAGAAGGAAAGGGCTGTGGTGACAAAAAATTCAAGTCTTTTCTGACCACTAGTAGATATTAAGGGCATTTTTTTGTGCAATCTAAGGTGTACAAACAGAAAGGGAAGGAATTAGGAAGGCAGCCTTATACGCTATATGTTTCAGAAACTGAAATAAAATTTTGGGTATAAAGTAGCATCATGACAAAATGTATTTAAAAATTTGTTTATTTAAATTTACTAGAAAGCACTCCTTCAAATTTTCTTAGTGTTTGAGAGAACTTAATTTAGCCAAATCTCTTAGGCAGAGATGATTGTACACAGAGATGATTGTACATTCTGAAAGAATGCACCTACTTAATGTAATATGAATAGGCCTTAGATTTTAAAGAAAATATTGTAAGATGGCACATTTGATAGCTTAAAAATGAGTGTCACAAATGCAAATGTAAGGCTTGTAACAGATTTAATCTCTATAGCTCAGACAGAACTTTACACAGCACCTCCTTATGTATCTTGGAAAAGGAATTAAAAATTCAATGTTCATTTCAAGCTTGAAAGTGTTTTGTGTAAAGATGGTTCTCTTTTGCAATTCAGAACTTTTGCCAGGCTTTTGATTTCCATTCTCCAATTTTCTGTATCATTATTAATTGCTCTTTTAAGTTTGTTGCCACTGAAACTTTAATGTTGGAAAACTAAGCAAAAGAATAGTTGCTTTTCTAAGGCATCCTTTTTATCCTAGTCACTTGTCAAGTTCAAGTGTTAACTGTAGCAGCAGGGATGCTTTCAAAGACCTTTTTTCCATCAAATGCAAGTAGTTCTGCCATAGCACTGTGGGGGTTAAGCCTGTAGATACTCCTGTATCTGTACTGAGTTTCCAGAGGAACAGAATTGAGTTGTGTTTCTTTCTGAGCATGAAGAAAGTTCAACATGCAAATACTGGAGTAATTAAAAATAAATGATAAACTTTGCAAAAGACAGTTTGATGATACAGTATTACTGTTTTCATAAGAAATAACTGCATTTCATACTTTCTCTGTAACAAGCAGCAGTGACCCTTCCTATTTTCTAGAAGTGGAAAAAAAGAAAATCTGGCCTTCTCATCATACTTTATATTTGCATCAGATTTGCATTTAAAAATAATTCAATAGTATTGCATTTTATAGCCAGGATGTGGAGGAACTTATTATAGAAACTGCTTGGCTTAGTTATAAATAGCAATACTGCATGTTCGGGAGCCTGAACTGCTGAACTCCACAGGTAATCTGTTGTCAGAACCTATTATTGTTTCAGTTATTGGTGGGCATGAATTAAAGATTTGTTACTGTCAGACTGAATACTGCTTAAAGGCAGTACCTGGGGGCCAGCCAAGCACAAGGGCTGTTGAGCTCAGTCTTGTTCAGATGGAAGTAACAAGGTCTCTAAACAAAGGCCGAAGAGCAGAGGTGCCAATCACTTGAAGGATTAATGAAAGGCATGTGTTATGGGCAATGAGGTCTTGATGAGATAATTTTTCTTTATAGATTATTGGGGTGAGGACTTGATAAGCACTAGCTAGGAATGGTGCTGGGAAGATGAAGCAGGGGAGAAGAGAGACAGTAAGGAGGAGTCTTCACCTGGGGCAAGTGAAATGAAATTGAGAGAAGGGAGGGCATGGGAGCAGGTAAGAAGAAAATGCTAAGTTAAATGAAAGAATGCCCAAAAGTGAAGCAGACATATGGATGTGCTAAGGTTCAGAGGGTCCCTGCTGCTCCAGTGTGCCCCTTTTGCTGTGGGGTGTTTTTTAATTTTTGGGGTTTTCTTTCCTTTGTCTCTGCTTCTTGAAATGCCTTTCCTTTTTCCCTTGGTGACTTGGGGTGAGAGAAGTTCCACTGGGAAACCTGAGTGTCACCTCAGAGCTGAACTTGTCCAACTTGCTACAGCAGAGGTGTTAGGCTGATGTCTGGACTTGATGTTGCAACCCCTTCTAACAGTTTACTTTTGGAGTCAAGATACAATTTTCTCCAAAGTAAGAAACTTCCATCATAAAGAAAAC
Organism: Calyptomena viridis; assembly: GCA_013390005.1. Taxonomy (NCBI): domain Eukaryota; kingdom Metazoa; phylum Chordata; class Aves; order Passeriformes; family Eurylaimidae; genus Calyptomena; species Calyptomena viridis. The sequence goes on from WEIV01024872.1 coordinate 673,498, forward strand.
TATTCCTACTTTTCCTGGTTTTTTTTAAGTGCTGCTGTCTTGACAAAAGAAGTTCGAAGAAAACTTCTGATAAGTATTTTAATATTTCCACTAGCCTCAGTAGTGGTGTCATATTTAGTTGGAAAACTAATATAAATGTTCCTACTATGTGTTTTCCACTTCTCAGGCATTCTTTCTCTCTAATAATCTTGTAAAACATAAAAGTTTTTAAATTAATTTCAAAAATTTTGTGTTAATAGGAAAACTTTGGACCAGAAGTATGAAGGTTGCTTACAATATACTACATAAATTAGGCACAAAACAAGAACCAATGGTACGACCTGGAGACAGGGTGAGTATCTCAATGATTTTTAATTCCTAGTGGTTCAAGTCCAATGTTGACAAAGACAGAATGAGGTATTGGGGTGGTCAGAGGAAATTAGTGAAGTATTGGTGGGGGGGAACTGAAATCTGCTGTTTATTTGAAAGAAGACTGAGCATTCAGACAGATGTTTAGAACTACATAATAAATAACCTGAGCTGGTGCTCCCTGAATAGTAACTTGAAGTTGTGATAACATCAACAATAAACATTCCCATAGAAAGCGATTTTTGGACATAGCACACCAGTCTGTTTAGCAAAAGCTTGCTTATGTAGCCTGGAGGTGTCATGTGGATGAAAAACCTACTTACTAATGACTTTGTAGTTGTTGAGATGTCAAAAACAAGAGAAGCATTGTGGAGGACGAAGACAAGCAAAGTAAGCACATTTTGGCAGCCAGTTAAATAAATAAATGACGTTGACTGGTAACACAGAGAATATTTCCATTCCTGGATCCTGACTCTGGTACAGCTACTGCTAGAGGCTGAATCTAAGTGATTGGATAAAGCCCACAGAGAGCAAGAGTTGCAGAGGTAGCACTTGAACATGTCAAATGAAGAATATCCTATGGTTTTGCTAACAATGTACTTACAAACCTACCCCTTTGTCTGCCAAGGCTGGCTGAGCCTGCTGCCCATTTTCTCTACCGGTGTGCATAGAAAATTCCACAGGTCCCATTCCAGTTTGGCTTTAAGCTGTGGAATGGATATTCCAGAACAAATTTGTCAGAAATGCAAATTTCAGTCCTGCCCTAGTGCTTAGAGTTGTGAGTGTGGGATTAATTCTTCCCCCCCAGGATCTGATAGCAGTACTTAAACTGTTGGTTCACTTGATCCTCTTGTGCCACACGTGAGAAGCACACGTGTCTTAGGGCTTCAAAAATGAGAGCATGCAATAAGGCTTCCCAGAAGGAAAATAGAAGGAAAAAAAAAGAAAAATAAATGTGTCAGTCCTTCCTGTATTTCTTTTTGAAATTAATCATAAAGAAATTTGCTAAAGGATCTCTAGATCCTTAATCTAAACTGCTTTCTACAATGGCATTCAGCCAGGACTAGGATCTGAAGAATCTTTTTTACTTGACTTACAAGTGTGTCTCTAAGCAACAGCAGAAACAGCAAGTTGTTCCGGAGGACACATCAAAATAGTCCACCCAGAAAGCTCCAAAAGGAATAAAGTTCACATGTGGGCAGTGTGCATCTCTCCTTATCTGTTGTTTGCTGCCTGCCTGTCTTCATAGTCATTTTCTGCAGCACTCACTGGCATCTCCTAACATTAAGAAAGGATTTGTGGATAATTCAGGCTGAAAGCTGGAAGTTTAGCTAGTGCAGGACATGTAAAGAATAAATTGCAGCTCTTCTAAAATAAGTCCACCTAGATTAGAGTGAAACAAATGTTTATATCTGAGTGCTGAAAGCATATGCTTTGTGTTGTAAAAACATCTTGCCTAGCATCCCTGTGTAACAGCAACGTGATCATTTGAAGCAACTGCACGTTGAAGATGAGGTGTTACTGCACTTCTGATGCTCTAGGCTGTGATTCTGGCTGTTATGCCCCTATTGTAATAACATAAAAGCTTTCTGACCTCTTTGAAGGTGAGTTTTTATTCTAATGTAATGTATTTTGTGTGACAACAGTTAAAGGTAGTTTTTGCATACTAAATAAAATGAAGGCATGTATTTCAGGTCTTTTCTAAATGAGAATGTAATTCTTTCCTTATATTAATATTATATAAAATATTTTATTTTTTCCCTTTAAAAGCATCTTCTTCAATACAATCTTTATTTTTCATGACTACCGTTACCTCACCTCTTATGTTCTTTGTCTGAGCCAAAAAAAAAATGAACGTGCCTGCATTTCATTCCCTGCTTCTGATATTATTATACATGACAAACTGCATTTGCCTTCTGTAGTAACTTCAGAAATTTAGCCTTTTGCCAGCCCAGACAACTTCCTGACAATTAAGCTTGCCCTCTGAAATATCTACTAAATAAATAGATTTTCATATCTTAATATACACTGTATGATTTGTTTTCCTTCAACCTTATCCCTTTTTGCTTTTACACACATTATTTATTTATTTGGTACAAGTCTGTTAGTGATTAATGTTTTTTGGAGAGGAAGTTAATGCCTCGTTCCCACTGGACTTCAGTGAGATTTTTTTCACCTCTGTCAGCTCCTTTGCAAAGATTCCTATCCAAACCTTCACTGCCTTTATGTAAGCAGAGACCAATGCAAAACCCAACAACCTTCAAAGTATCTTTTGAGATCTTTCAGGTGTTTGTTGGGCTCAGCAAACTCTACCATCCTCTCCGTGCACCTGTCAAATCCCTGTATTTCCAGTTCCCCCGGGGCTGTTTATGGTATTTGCCTGTAGAATGCATAGGGTAAGCTCTGCACAGCCATATCCAGCACTTGGATTGCTTAATGTGCAAGTGTGCAGACAGAGTAGCAATGTATTTGCTGTGAATCTAAACAGTTAGGAACTTAGAATCTTTGGCTTAAGAATGAGATATTTTGTGCCCAACTTGGACTAGGTTGGTTAGATTTCTTCTAGTTTGAAGAAATGAAGTTAATATATGGAAGGCAATTATCCTAACTAAATGCTGGAAACACAATCTCCAGTAACTGAACCTTATAGCATATATGAACACATCATGATTCTACTTCAACAAAACTCCTAGGGATGTCAGAGCAGTTAAAACTCAAGAGCTATTAAGTAGTTTTAGCAAATTTCAAGATGCTGTAATGAAAGACTCTGGTCCTGTGTATGTGAGCCCAAAGGAACTGGGTTTGAAATCATTCGCCATGCCTTTGGCATGCCACTTTGGTTGACTGTGCAGGATAGTTACCAGCTGTGTGACAGCTGTTTAAGGCAAAAGCTGAGAACATCCATTTGACTGAACCAAAACTGTAGACAGGATCCAGCCACTGAGGTCACTCACCAGTAAGCGAGAGCAGTAGTATTCTCTGCCCTTGCAAGGAGAGCTGTGGACTCTTTAAGTTGCTTGATCCTCACCAAGACTGGGCACCTTCACCTCTCCTTCCCCTTTGCCTGTGGAGGATCTCAGACATTGTCTGCAGTGCCTGCAGGACTAAGCTGCACAGTTCAGCACGCTGGGGGAAGGAGGGCACCTAGTGAGCATAGTGGTGATTTGCTATGATTGGCTTTGGCATTCTTTTATCTAAGTAATTTCCCAACCCCAGCCCTGAAGCTGTGAAGTTCAACAAATCCACACCTAGGCTGGCATGTGTTATCACCAGCTCTGGATGTGACGTTTGCTTCTAGGTATCAGTTATTTGTGTGCACACAGTACACAGAAACTTCTACACTTGGACAACAGTCCAATCCTAAAATGAAGCTGTTTTATGTGGTAAAGCATAGTGAAACAAAACAATGTGTTAATGATTGACATAATGACGTAGTCAATCTGAGTAATCTGAATTGGTCACATGTCCACTTCAGTTTCAGTAACTTCAAGCAAATTATTACGTTAAAATTTAAAATTCTATTAAATCCATTTACTTGGTTATTTAACACTGATTAAGCAGTTAGTTGATTGAGAACCAGATGAAAGGTATTGTCAATGTGGGAAACAAGACAGCATGAAAACATTTAACTACATCCTAAGTGAAAATGTTTGTAAAAGGAATATTTATCAGAATAAATTCCTTCTGATTCCTCATTTATCTGTATTTAGACATTTGAATAGTTGTCTTAGAAGTGCTCTAATAATCATAACAATCCAAAGGGAAGCATGGAAACTTCAATTATCATTATTTTACACCTAGGATAAAATATTTTTAATGTACATCTCTCTCTTTCAGGTAACGCTTGTGTTTCCTAACAATGACCCTGCTGCTTTCATGGTGGCATTTTATGGCTGCCTGCTTGCGGAAGTTGTCCCTGTCCCTATTGAAGTGCCACTTACAAGAAAGGTAAGGAACTGAATTTCTTCCCTATACTGCATTCTTAAACTTACATCAGAATAAATCACAACTGAACATAGCTTTTGAGTACATTTTTGTGAATCCTGAATCTGAGGATACAAAGATAGTTATGTGTGGTGAATTATATATAGTTCCTTCTTTTCTGTGATGGAAAATCTGAAGATGTGCTTGCAATTTCAGCAAATACAAGTCTGCCTGGAAAAGGAGAGGAAAATTTTGCAAGAGAACAGTTCTGCCAGTCCTAGATGGATTGTCTTTGTAGCCTTTCAAAACATTTTGGTGTTGGCCACTGACAAAGAATCATTGGCAACAACTGCTGATTTTCCACCTGTCCCTGCAACCCAAGCTATGCCACTAGTGCTCTGTGTGCTACTTCAAAGCAGTTATGGAAATGCTTTCTCCTGTGTCTCTATGATGTATCCCAAAGCTCCTGTCACCACAGTCTCGTCTGCCAAGAGTGGTACTTGAACAAATTAGGTTCAAGAATTCTTGCCACAGAATATGCTTTCATAGAGAAAACTGACCACTGCTAATCAAAAGCCTTTTACATCCAGTGTTGGTTCAGAGATTCAACCACGTGTTCTAGAGTAGTGTTAGGAGACAGATAGAGCATTTCCAGCCAGGAAAAGTGTCAGGGAGCAATGAAGGGAGGGGGCTCAATGGTATAGGTGAGCCATAGCTGGGATACTTACACCAATGCTACTGAACTTGCATTTTTTTTCTGGGAATGTATGTCTTCAAAGCTGTAAATAATAGCAAAATGTATTTATTCATTGCAAGTTTTTTTTGTCATAGCCCCTTAATTTACCATGGCTGGCCACTCCCACATAAAAACGATTATAATCACTTTTTTATTAGCTACACTAATAATGCCTTGTTTTAATTATTTGGTCTGGATTTGTCCAAACAAAGAGTGTTCTTTAATCCTTACAAGCTTTCTTTTTTAAACTAAATTCTTTTGGAAAATGTTGGCTGAATACATGAAGTGTTTCCAAGGAAAGGGCTGGGGGAACATATTCCTTTGCTCACATTTTCAATTTTTCAGTTGTCAAGGACTTTTCTTTGAAATGCTACAGTTTTACAGCACCCTGAAGCAGAAGCTCAAATCTTTGTTTCGTGAACAGGTACCCTGCCTTTCAAATAAATGAAAACGATTTTAAGCCCTCACAAAGACTTTGCAGTTTGCATACTTCACATTGCAAATTAACAGCTCAAAATATCTTGAGATTCCTTCCTAACTGAACATGTTTGAACCTTCCTCACTTCAAAGAAGCTGAGTTGATCTCCTCATTTCTCCATTATGATCATACATGCCCTGGCCAACATCTATGGTGAGCTCCTGCCACAATGAAATCAGAAGCTGGCGAGGAGAGAAGGGGTGAGAGCTGGAGGAAGGGGCTGTTTGATGAACTGGTGAAGGAAGAGATAGAGATGACGAGGCCTCAGCTTCAACCCCCAGCATTTCCACAACAATAAACTGTGATGGTTTTACCCACTAAAACCACTCTCTCACTCCTGTCTGCAACTGGACAGAGAAGAGAAAATATAGCGAAGAATTCATGGATTGAGATAAGGACCGTGAGAGATCCCTTAACAGTCACCATCACAGGCAAACCAGACTCCAAGTGGTGATATTAATTAAATGTATTACTAAAAGAATCAGAACTTGAGAATGAGAAGTAAATCAAATCTTAAAGACACCTTCCACCCACCACCCTCCTTCTAAGTTCTACCTCCTCCCCCACAGTGGTGCAGGGAAACAGGGAATGGGGGTTATGGTCATTTGTTGTTTCTGCCACTGCTCAGAGAGAGGAGTCCTTCCCCTGCATCCCGTGGGGTCCCTCACACGGGATACAGTCGTTCATAAACTGGTCCAGTGTGAGTCCATCCCATGGGCAACAGTTCTTCAGACACTGCTGCCACGTGGGTCACTTTTCCATGGGATGCAGTCCTTGAGACACAGGGTACCCCACAGGCTACAAGTCCTACCAGGAAAGCAATTCCTACCAGGAAAACCTGCTCCAGTGTAGGCTCTTCTCCCCATGGGTCAGCAGGTCCCTGCCAGGACCCTTCTCCAACATGGGCCTCCCAGGGGATCACAGCCTCCTTCCAGCATCCACCTGCTCCAGCATAGGCTCCTCCACTGGCTGCAGGTGAATCTGCACCCCTGTGGTCCCCCATGGGCTGCAGGGGCACAGCTGCTCCACCATGGTCTCCACCACAGGCTGCAGGGGAACCTCGACTCCAGTGCCTGGAGCACCTCCTGCCCCTCCTTGTCCACTGACCTTGGTGTCTGCATTGTTGTTCACATGTTCTCACTCTGCTCTTCTCTGGTTGCAATCTTCATGTGCACACTTTTTTTCTTCCTTCTTAAATAAGTTATCACAGAGGTGTTACTGTCACTTCTGATTGGCCTGGCCTTGGCCAGCAGTGGGTCTGTCCTGGAGGCAGGGGGCATTGGCTCTGCCGGACATGGGGGCAGCTTCCAGCAGCTTCTCAAAGAAGCCTTCCCTGTAGCCCCCCCTGCTATCAAGACCTAGCCACAGAAACCCAGTGCAGTGGATCAGGCAACAAAAGGTCATGATCCAGCTCAGCAGACATGAGGGTGGCTGAGCAGAAGGAAGGACTCTGGGAACCAAGGGAAAGAAGAGACAAGAGTTGCCCCAGCTTAAACTGGCTTATACTGGAGGAACGATGCAAGTGAGCTGGAAAGGCCATGCAAGTGGAGAAGATGGGGCCTCAACCACTGTCCCTGCTTTGGGGAATAAGGTTGTACTATTTGATTTGAAAAATGTATTTGAGAGCACTGAGAGGTGGCCATGACTATAAAACAAGGATGATGATTTATGTAGAAATATGTAGTAAATACATCGCATTTAGATTGGGTCGTCATTTTGCTTTGACATCTGAATGCAGTACCTTAAGACAGTTTGAGGCAGTTGCTTAACACAGTGCATTATTTAGATATAAACTAGAGATTTTGTGTGTGTCAACAAAATAAGGCGAGCAGAACATGTGTGTTTTAATATCTTACAGAGTGCTCAAATGGGTAAGTCTGCTTTCATTCTTGGATAAAAAAGAAGCAACATGGCTTTGAGGGTTGAACAATCTAATATGTCTTTCCCTGTTACTATTTTCTGAGGTTTCATGATATTAAAGTACATGGATAGGTGTAAATTTGATTTGGAACATCTGATACCACATCCATCCAGCTGTCCAAGGAAATACTGTATGTCAAATGTATAACCTACCCTAATTTGTCTAAACCGTATGGGTGTTTGATTTTTTTAAAAATATGTGTGTATAAGTGGATATATGAATATACACTTACACATGCATGTATATATATTTATATGAAAGAATATATACAGACTGAGACTGCTTATCTTTTGCTGTAATGTTTAAATATTAAATTAATAAAACAATAACAGACCTGTCAGTTAAGAAAGCAGCATCATTTATAATCTAGAAATAAAACTATGCAATCTCACAGCATATACTATTGCAAATATTTTTGCATTTGTTTATATGAAAGGGCAACTGGAGTGGAAACAATGAGATGAAAATCATGTTCTGACTAGTCCCAGAAGGAATACCTCGGTGTGGTCAAATGGCAGTGGATTGCTTCTGGCATCCATGGGAAGATGTCATTCATGTCATCCTACAATGGCCTAGACTTTTATGTTCTTTTATGCTTTCACATTATTTATCCTCTTTTCCACATGCTTCAAGTACATTCTGGCATCTTTTGAGTTGCTTTTTGGAAGACAGAAATGTGAACTAACACATAGACCAACAATTATATTATAGGCTTACAGATTAATAAACTGACACAAGATGAGTTATTTCAGGGAGTTATATTAGGAGAACATTTTTAATATTAAAAATTTGTATTAGCAGCTTTAATACTGTTCTGCATTTTCATAAAGAAGAGTTTTTCACAGCTCTGTGCAAAATTTTGTCCCTGGCATTTTAAAACTGAGCAGTAATGTTTGCAGTCAGATAGACTTTTGGCTTACAGGTTGCTCTGCAGACATCTATATTGATATGGAAGTAAAGGCTTTTGCTTTACCAGCACACAGAGTTTGTGTTCATTCCCTTTTCTTCATAGCATGACTTTTATCTTTTTAAGATTTTGACAGGATTTTTTGCCACTTCATTGTTAGATTAAGGTCCATCTCTCCTTGCTCTTTCCTTCTGTATCCCAGCTTTGTGTTGACAGAATACTTAGAATACCCTCAGGACTTCAGGAGAGCTGTCTGACCTGGCATCTGAGATGGGTTGCCATACAGCATTTTCCAATTTTATTCCCAGAGTGCTTCCTGGTATTTGGCAAAGACCTGGAAACTGGAATTCATGCAGCAGGGTTTTGGCTCTTTAGACTTGGGGCATCAGATCTGAAATAAAAAACTGAGATCCCAGGGATTTTTCAAGTATATCCCAACTAAAGCTTTACTCTAAAAGCAGCACTCAGGGGTTCCATGGTCATTGCAGTGATAGCACAAGCAGCATGTTTTATTTCTCCTTCTTTCCCCATATTAATATCACTGAAATAGCTTTATCATCAATACTCACCAAAATTGTTATGTCTAATCCTCATTCCTTGACTTATTAACTGTGTTCTTTCAGAATATTGTCCCTCTCTCCAAACGTGCTCATTTCCCAAACATTAGCAAGTAATGTCCTATACAATATCTCTTCTTTCAGAACTGTCACTTTTATTAATCTTATCTGAAGTTGGAGTATTACAAACTGTCTCATTGTATGTGTGATGTGAATTGCAAACTATATGTCATAGAATGTGCCATCAAAGTAGAAGACGAAGAGTTTCAACATGTTGAGTTCAGTTCAAACAACGATTTACTGTCCCCTATGAAAAGATCTAAAAATATGGTTTTGATTTCTTTTTCTTTAGATTTTTTAGGTCAATGTTTTTTTCCATTTGATGGGTGTCATGCAAGTTGTTATTATTCTGCTCTGATACAGTCAGGGGAGCTAATCAGTTTTAATCTGAAAATAAGATTTTTGTCTTCCAAGCACATTCATAGATACACTCAGTCACATGCTGTGACCATATGAACAAAGCAATCCCTCATAGATCTTTATAGGCTCCTTATTGTAGGCAGAATTTGCAGCAGAGTGAGACATGAAAGCATGTAAAAATGAATTTCTCACTCAAAATGCTATTTCCTAGCCCCTTGGATTTAATGCCAAGTGTGCTTACCAGATATTTCTGTGCTCTTCCAGACACTGGCTCTGACAGTGTGATTGGAAGAATGTGCATGTGTATTGTCATAGGAAATCTGGAGATACCCACTCCAGGACACTTGGGCTTTTTTAAAGGATGCTTCATACAAGGTAAAAACTCTTTTTCAGGATCTCTTTTTATTAAATCCTGAAAAGTTATTAAAGCTTTAACAGTAGCCAGAGAGATCTAACTCTTTCAAGACAGTGAGATTGTTTCAGTCATGTCTTTCTTTGAGGGAAGAATTCTATTCCTAGGGAAATACACCTTGACATCTTTCCTAGTGTTTCAGAATCTGAGATAAAATGAGCTTTGCTTCCTCTTAGCTTTAGTCATTGTTGGGCTGTAGTGTGCCAGAAACACTGGAGCTCTACATACTATTGAACATCTTTTGACAATGCTTCTCTTTCTCCTCTGGATTTAAAATATGCATAGAATGTTATATATTTTCTTTTCAGTGACAGTCTTCCAGTCCCTCTGAAGAACGTAAGTTCCCTCAGCCCCATGTGAGCCCCTGATGCCTGTCCATCCAGCTTCATATACTTTGGCAGTGGAGCACTAGGCAGAAGTCCTCACTCAGTTTGCCACAGTCAATCTCAGATCCTTTAGAGTCTGTGTTTTCTCATTATGTTTTCAATTTTAGAAAACAATCATTTCCTAGAGAGCCTGTCACATTTCGTGCAGTGTCTCCTGCCAAAAATAACCATTTTCTTGCTTTTTCATTAGGACTTCTGGACATTAAGACTGCTCATAGTTGCAGCTTTGACATGCAAATTGCAGGCAGATTCCAAAGACGTTGTCTGAAGAGACAACTAATTTCTTCATCTTAAAGGTGGTTATGGAGATTGCATCTGCATTGTGATTAATTTTTATTAGGGTCTTTGATATCTCTGTTTTAAAAGTAGAGGGTTTCCTCGATGCCTTTTCACTTTTAGCTCAGAACTGGTGATATTTGGCCTTTGCGTCGTCTTGTTACCCTACTTGGTTTTTACCAGCAAATTTTTGTTAGGGTAAGGGCACTGGAGTTCAAATAAGCATTGTAACAGAAAACAAGATTAGTTCAGTCAGTGATGCTCCACCGTATAATTCTCATTTTGAAAACAGTCTGGGATTTGCAAGTGAACAGGAGTAACCTTTATCAGGCGAACCTTTGCACAGGCTGTCTCTTCCTTCCTTCCTTATTAGATAAGAACATGCACTCTCACTCACAAAGACAGAATCATAATTGTTTTCCTTCACACAGATAGTCAGACAAAGCATTATAGAAATGACATTAACAGCATGCTGAAATGCAGCCACACGTGCAATTTTTTTATCCTGACAATGAATTATCAGTCTCTGCAGCAGGAAGAAGATGATTTGCCTCCAGGTACTGGTGAAAACCTTTAGGGAACCTTTAATAAAAATCTTTAGAGAACTTTGAATTGCTGCCTACAGCAGAGAGGATTTCCGGCTCGCTTCGTCTGAAAGATTGATCTCTCTAGGTGTGCACAGACATAGTCTGAATCTATGCACACCTCATTTTTCGTACCTCAACAAGTGCTGTGCCTTCAAGAAATGTAAAATAATAGTTCCAAAGTCAGCAGTTGGTCTCAAACCTCATACTACAACACCTCACCTCTGTGTTTTGCCTTCTGTCTGCATTACTTGTCATTTCAAACTGTGAATTTTGGAGGATTTGACAATGAGCATCGCTGGCAAGTCTCTCCCTATCTGTGGTTGGGACTCCATTGAGTTGTTTCACCTGATTCCCCCTGGCTTCCTGAGGTTTTTCCTACCCCTACAAAATTCAGCAAAATAAAGTGTTTGTGACAAGAGGGGAGTTGCCAAAGTGGTAGATTAGCATAAATTACCAAAATAACAAGTAATAGCAGAAGAAAACTAGTGTGTCCTAAAAATCTATTCCCTTTACAGGCAGGAGAGTAATCTTATTTAAGAGGGGAGGATTTTTTTTTTTGCAGAAGATTATTTAGTTATGGTTTTTTCTACTTACAAAGTAGTTTTCAGCATGCAGCCCTTCATTTCACATTACTCAAAAGGCAGGCCAATAGCTTGTCTCTGAAATCTGAAATAATCAATGCCTTTAAAGTCAGTACCCTTTTTTCATGGCCCACATGGGAGCTTTGACTGCTTCAGGCAAAGGACTGCATTTTTAACTCAAACTTCTTTCTTCAAACATACAAGTTTTGCCCAAGGTCTTCACTGCCCTGGGTCTGTCATGCTGAGATACAAGGAACAGCAAAGGCTGTTTACGCCATGGTTGAGTGTGTAGATACGGTTGTGGTGTGTCTGTGGAATGTATAAAGGTTTCAGATCTTCCATTTACTGGCTGCCAGCCCAGTATCTCAACAATTTCTTCTGTGGGGCCTGCAGATATCACAGGAGCACCTGCATGGGAAAAGGGATGTTGACCCCTTCTTCATGTCTCTGTTCTCTGCAGCACGTTTAGCTTCCAAGTCAGGATTAAGCCACCAGAAGAAGGCAGAAAGTGGTGGTAATTAATTAGGAGGTATATGAGACTGAGACTAAAGGTGGAATTGGTGGATACCAAGTAGGAGACTGCCAGAAAACTTCATTGTGTTCATACTGCAAAATCTTCAACCCCTATGGCCCTTGAGAACAGTGACTTTCACAGCACCTCAGCTTCAGCACCTTGATTTGCCTTTTTCTTGTAAGGCAGGATTTAGTGTGGCCACCAAAGCATGGTGTAGAATTTTAAAGTCTGTAAAACACACTAGATACTGTCTACATCCAGTGAAATTCTTCCATAGTGTCATATCACATAACTGTCTAGTCATGTTTTCCTTACAATTGAAAGAATAACTGTACAGAAAAGAATGGGCTGAAGATTTTAATGCTATTTCAGATAAGGTTGTACTGATGTAACACAGTCTGTCATTAGAAACTGTGATGGGTGCGTAGATTGTATTTAGCAATCTGTATGTGTGTGTGAACTATTACAAATGAATAAATAACATTTATGTGGACATGCTCTAAGCTGATTGGTATGGCACGAAGTGAAAGTGTACTCATTCTTTCTTAAGTTGTCTAAAAAACTCCGCTGTTAATACAAGTTTCCTTTTCCTGTTGTTTAGTTTTGCTATGAGAAGAACTTGACAGATGATTTCTTACCCGATGCATCCCCCAGGGCTGTGGTATGCTGATGGTCTAAGGTCCACACTTGCTACTAGTTTACTTATGTTCGATTTCTTAATGGAATTTGTTAGGTTAAATTCTGCTTATAAAGTTCTGCATTGCGTGGAATTTTGTTGCTTGAGAACTGGCATTTTCTTGATACAACAGTGAAATGGATTTCTCCTTGCCCAAGGAGTGATGTTCTCCATGGAGCACTCCTGCTCTCCTCTTCCTGCCATTCCTCCTGAGGGAACCCCAAGGAGATCCATCTCTCCTGCACTGTTCAGGCACACATTTCCTTCCTTTGAGCAGACTCCAGGAGTGGAGACACCAGGTCTCATCCTCATGTGCAATCAGGATTAGATCTGGCCAGGTGCTTGCCCCACAGGTTTGACAACACAGATGTGGACCAGCTAACACAAGAGTCAGTGAGACAGTAATGCCTGATAAAGCCCTTTATGTCCTGGAATCCCCTCTGGTGCAGGTATGGTGGGGTCAACAACATGCTCCCCAAAATGTTCTTCATGGATACACCAGTATTACTCTCTCATTGTTCTAAGGGTACTCTCATTGTCTGGTTTTATATTGGAAAAAATTATACTCAAGTTTAAAAAGCCTTTCTGAAAAGGTACCTTTTCTTTTTTTCCTATTTTTGTGTGCATTCTGGTTATAGTAAGCAAAAGCAATTGCAGTAATTCTGGATGGAAGGAGTTATATAGCATAGACTTGACAGATCAGTTTATTGTCCCACATTGCTTTCTCAGCTATTAAAGTTCTGATAATTACTGCTATATACATATTTTGAGGTGATATGGAAAACAAGTAAGGTTTTGATTTTTTTTCTGATATCATTGCTTCTCCATTGGATTTGACTGCATAAAAATTTCATTAAAAATTAGTCAGATGGGCTCTGGGGCTTTCATCATACACTTGCTTTAAATAAATCATTCATGATAAGGCAACTGTATTTCTGTATTTCTGGTTGTTTCCATGGTTAAATGTGCTTGCATGGTTGATGTGAAAGATATTTTAATTTGATCTTTTAAGACACTCTAGGCTATTTTCTGTAGAATCATTCTGTAAAGAAAAGGTTAATAATTCTGTGTGCATTTACAATGTAGGGTTTTGGTCTGTTGAAGAGCGTAGTGAATAGATATAAAGTTCATAAAAGAATCATAACAAGATACTATACATAAAGCAGATATAATGCTGTAGAAGCACAGCATAACTTAAAGAACAGCTTTGGCCTAGACTTGACAATGGTCACATGACTTCTTAGCCTCAGTGCCTATATCCCCTTGATGAAAGTAAAATGTAATGAGCTTATTCTAATGGGCACTTGACTATATGTAGAGCTCCTGAAATGTGTCTGTAAGTGCTCAATGAAATGGTTATTGACAAATCAGGTTAGATCAGCATAAATGAGGATACTGTCACCACTGTATGCCCATATGCCCATAGCATCTTAATGGTTGAAAGCTTTCTCCAGGTGTAAGCATCTATAATCCGTATTATTTCCTAGAATTGTCACAGAATCACAGAATGGTTGAGGTTGGCAGAGATGTCTGAAGGTCACCTAATCCATCTCCCCTGCTCAAACAAGACCATCTAGAGCAGGTTGCCCAGGATTATGTCCATGTGGCTTTTGGATATTTCCAAGTATAGAAAATCCACAACCTCTCTGGGCACCCTCTGCCAGTCACCCTCACACTAAAAAGTATTTCTTGATGCTCAGAGGGAACTTACTCTGTTTTGGTGTGTGTCCATTGCCTCTGGTCATGTCACTGGGCACCATTGGAAAGAACTTGGCTCTGTCTTCTTTACAGCCTCCCTTCAGGTGTTTGTACACACTGATGAGATGCCCACTAAGTCTTCTGTTCTCCAGATTGAGTGGCCTCAGCTCTCAGTCTTTCCTTATAGTAAAGTTGCTCCAGTCCCTTAATTATCATAGTGGCCCTTTGCTGACTCTCTCCAGTAGCTCCAGGTCTTCTACTTGGAAGCCCAGAACTGGTCCCAGCACTAGAGATGTGCCTCGCTAGTGCTGAGGGAAAGGATCACCTCTCTCAGTCTGCTGACAATGCTTTGCCTCACACATCTCAGGATGCCATTTGCCTTCTTTGTGCCAGGGCACATTGCTGGCTCACATTCAACTTTTTACCCACCAGGACCCTCAGGTCCTTTACCACAAAGCTGTTCTCCAGCTGGTGCTGCTGCAGAGGGTTGTTCCTCCCCAGGTGCAGGACTTTGAATTTGCCTTTGTTGAACTTCATGAAGGCCCTGCCATCCTATTTCTCCAGTGATTCCTCTGGATTGAACAGCATTCTGGCACTCCTCCCAGCTACTCACCATCATTTCTGAAGAGATGCAAGAGCAGCTGCCATCTGATGGCTTTCATTCTCTTTATGATTTATGTTGCTGTAGACAAGAGTATGTCTAGGTTGTGGGATTCCTTTGTCAATGTATAGATGACTTTTGATAATCAGCTAAAAGGAAAACAGCTTAAAGGAAAGCGACTGTTTTCCTATCAAGATAATGCACCCAAGGACAAAAATTATGTTGGCCTGTAATCACTTCTAATCAATTCTGTGTATTTTGTCATCTCTTAGGATGCAGGAAGTCAACAAATAGGCTTTTTGCTTGGGAGCTGTGGAGTTACTGTGGCCTTGACCAGTGATGCATGCCATAAAGGACTGCCTAAAAGCCCCACAGGGGAGATACCACAGTTTAAAGGTAATCTAACCTTTGCTTAGTGTGGCTATCACTGTGATTCACTACAACAGTCATTGCACTTGTTTAGTGGTTGTGTGTGAGGATCAGACCCGTGATGAAACACTTGCCACAGGAGCAGCTGTGGCTGCTGGGACATCATTGCCCTGGTATGTCACCGCTGGTGGCAGTGGGCTGCAGAGAGGTACCAGTGCTCCCAGTCCAGTTCTCTGATGGCTGAACTGGGCTACTGAGATTATCTATGACCACAAGTGAAATTAAACCAACAGACTTTGGGACTGTAGTAGAGGAGAAGCATTCACATGAGTCACTCCTATAGGTAAGTGTAGGGACAGTGGCAGGGGAGTGGTAATGAAACTTTGGGTCAATAACACCTTAAACTGTCCAGCCATTTCCTCAGGGATTGTCTGAGAAGACCATGATAGCCATGTTAAGAAAGCAGTTCTGGAAAATCTTCTTTTCCTTACTACACTGAAGTTCAAAAAGCACCAATGTTTAGGTTGTGGTGACACAGGTGTTTGGGGAAAAAAATTCTGTCAGGGAGGACTTTTGTCTTGTCTTATGCAGCAGAAGCTTGACAAAAGCTGACTTTTGTTTGTACCTCAGGCTGGCCGAAGCTGCTGTGGTTTGTCACAGAGTCTAAACACCTCTCCAAGCCTCCTCGTGACTGGTTCCCACACATCAAGGATGCAAACAATGACACAGCTTACATTGAGGTGAGTTAATGAAGATACATCTTCTCCTCAAATCATTACATATAGCACTTCTGGATTAGGTAAACATCATTATTCATTCACTAGTCACAGAAGCAAAGAACATCCTGGTTTAGCTTGTTAATAAGTAATACTTTCTAATAAATTAGACTGATACTGGTTTCAGAAAAGTTAATGGAATGTTAAATTGCATTTTGGGTGTTTCTAACATTAACATTTTTATGTCATCTATGTGGCTGCTGCAATATTATATTAAATTTGCCTTGACCAATCTTGGTCTTGTTCACACTGTGGACTTGCCCACTAGCCTTGGGATGGATAGATGACTAGTTTCACAGTGAAACTTCAGTTCTCATATCACAACCTCCAGACCCTTTGAAAGAGAAAGAACTTGCTCAAATGCTTGCCTGTCACTTACTGCTTTGCTGACTCACACTACCCTCAAAAGGCCAGCATCAGGAAGGAAAAGTAAACAATGCTGTTAAATTTAATATTCCTCCCTTTTTTTCCCATCTTTTTCTTCTACTTCTGCATAGATTCAAATGCCTTGAATTTAGTGGTGTTAGTATTGAATTTAAATGATTCTTAAAAGGAGCTATGTTCAAGTGAATGGTCAGAACGCTGAGCTAGAGAAGCAGAGATATCTTCATTCTCAATCTTGCTGATGATCTTCCTCATGGAGAGAGATGTTAATGTTTAATTTACTAATCGCCACTGATAGTTTTCAGACTCTTGCATAAAGTAAAAAAAAATTATTGCAGTCATGCCCACCTCTTTTTTCTGCTGCTTTCTCATGAGTCTCATATTTTCTCATCCTTCGATGAGCTTGTGTCTTTCAGACTTTATACATATAGATTATTCTCACAGCATCCAGCAAGGATTCTGCAATCAGCACTTATTCCATGCCTTACAAAATGCAGAATGGAGAAGCTCAGGTTTATTGGTTGACCTATAAAATCTAACATGTAAACACTGAATAGACTGAACTAGGTTATTCTCTGCTAAACCTACCGGGTCCATTAGTCATTAACATGGTCAGAATTGTTAGAATTATTTTTCCATAATGCCTGTTTTTTTTAACAACAGATGGATTTCAGATATCAAGTCTGGGAAGCTAAAGTCAAAAAAAGAAAGCCTATCTGAAAAAAAGTGTCTTTTAACAAAGAAATGCCTCCAAAATTCCTCGATACTGCTGCCTTCTTAAAATAGAGTCATTAGACATGTCCATCATTCACCTGCAGAGGAAACTTTAAATGTAGCTATTAAATAATGGAAATGGGGCAATTACTGCACATTGACTTTCCCTGCTCATTTCTTTTTAGTACAAAACATGTAAAGATGGAAGTGTGCTTGGGGTGACTGTGACAAGGATTGCACTGCTGACACACTGCCAAGCTCTGACCCAGGCATGTGGATACACAGAAGGTATGGATTGTACTTCACATGCATCATCCTTAAAATTGACTATGAATTGTAATTTGTTTCTCATCAGGTTCCTATCTTATGCTTTGCATAGATCTGTGCCAAAGGCTTTCAAATTTCAAAACTTAATTTTTTTTCCATTTGTTTTAGGAAATATGTACATGTTTAAAATATCTGTAGGAGAGGTACAAATCATATCCTAGCCAATACAAATCCTGCAGTGGAAATTTACTGTGAAAGTTAACCTTTGAGGTCATCAGTCATGTTATAGTGAAGCTTCCTTCCTTTGAGTGACTTTGCCTTGGGTCAATGCCATGTCCTAAAAAATAAACTCTGCTTTGTTTTTGTTGGACAGCTGAAACAATTGTGAATGTATTAGATTTCAAAAAGGATGTTGGTTTATGGCATGGAATTCTTACAGTAAGTATGTTTTTTTATTCTCTGTGAGTATTTGAAAATAAACTAACCTAATATGCTTACTGCTGTCACAAACTGGGATGTACTACAGTTTCTTCTAATACAGTAATTTCTGCTTTGAAAGCTAAATAAATGTGACTTAAACTTCTACTGAAGCACTTACCCATAATGATCATGGCAAAGATCTCAATGCATTTTTATGCATTATGTCAAGTATTCCAGCCCCATTCTTGCCATGTTATTCTTCTCTTGCTGATGCATGATTTTGAGATCAAACTTTTTACCATAAACAAATTAATTTATTGCTTGTCTCTGTAAAGATATGATCCAATGGCATAGCTCTGTTGTCAATGACTAGCTTTGCTGTCAAAACTCCCACCAACAAATAGTCTTGCTAACATTAAAACATTTCTGATACCCTTATATTACATTAATTGTCCACTTGCTGTTTCAATGTCTTCACCACTTCTAAAGGTGCTGTTGCAATCAGTGACTGACAAAATGCTTACTATTCACTGACCATTTTAAGAACAGATGTAAAGTTTTGAAGGAGCACTGTTTGGGGGGTGTCCCATGATATTTGGGGGTCCCTATGATTTCCAGCAATTTGGAGATCCCTCTGATTCCCAGTCATCTTATATACTTTTGTTATGCAGTCTTATACTGTTCTTAGTACCAAAGAGCAGTAGTAACATTTCTCAAGCAGAAACAAACTTATAGGCTTACTGCCCATAACTATCTTATATTAAAAAACCATCTTCATCACTACAGTTGAAAGCAAGTGTCTAATAGAGCTTTTCTGTGCCTTTCTTTGCTATTAATCTTGGTCTGAACGTCATTTTTTTCATTCTTAGTCTGTAAGTGCTTTTCCTGTACCAATGCTTTTGCCAGACTGAAAAGAGAACAAGTGTTTAGATGACTAATCCACTGGGACACTTAACCTTTCTTAAGCCTAGGCTTTCCAAACCAAATACTGTATTTAACCTGAGCTGCCATGAGGGGAGGTGTGTTGCCCTCAGAAGATATTTCTAAATGGTAACTGCAGTAAAGCAGCAGCTCATTTACAGGCTGTTTTTTTAACACTGAAAAATCACTGATGCGATTGAGAGGCTCAGACTGAGAGGTCAGTTTTGGATCTGTCATTGGTTTCACTCAGCTGCTTTTTTCTAAACTTCCTGGAACTTCTCACGGCCTTCTTGAAAATACTGGAATTAGTTCACCTGAGAAGGAACTAAAGCCTCCTTCATTCATTTTCTGTTAAAATAAACTGATCTCTGCTTAGTCTGCCACTCAGATTTCTCTGTCTACTGTGTTTTAAATAATTTGTGCCCTACTACCATTGGTAGGTTTTCAGTCTTCCCAGAGATGGATTTCTTTAGACAGATATGTTGCTGTACTTGTCCTTTTGAGTGTGGAGTTCAGATATACAGAAGTTTAGCAGCATAGGGATAATATTAACCTACATAGCACACATGTAAACATTGTTCATCCTTTTTTTTTTTCATTTTTTCTACTTAGAGTGAACCTTTCTGAATATAAACAGAAAGAAAATGTTTCATTTTTTTCAGTACTACTTGGAAGTTACGATCTAATTATTCTAAGTCTTTAGTCCTTGATTCAAACATTGGAAAATAGATGTCAGTTTCATCTTCATGTAGGTGGCTAGACAGGAAAAGGTGAATGCCAGCATTGACAATAAAATAAGCATAGAGTTATTTGCTTAGGTGCCCCTGCCCATAACACAATAAAAATAATTACCACAATTGTTGTATAAAACCCATTTATCTTATTTGATTTCAGAGTGTCATGAACATGATGCATGTTATAAGTATTCCATACTCCTTAATGAAAGTGAATCCACTGTCATGGATACAAAAAGTCTGTCAATACAAAGGTAAGGAACAAGAATATATAGGTTTGCTTGATAGTCACAATCAAAAGTACAAATTGATAATACAGATGTATATCTTTTATATGGTGTATTAGTAATTTTCTCATTCTTATTGCAGCAAAAGTTGCCTGTGTAAAATCCAGAGACATGCACTGGGCCTTGGTGGCACATCGAGATCAGAGAGACATCAACCTTTCCTCGCTGCGTATGCTGATAGTGGCTGATGGTGCAAACCCATGTAAGCTGTGCTGCTGCAGTCCTGGGGAAAACAGGAAGGGGTTTATGTCTTTCATTTAAAGTTTCAACCTTCATCTGTCTTAGCTAAAATATTTCCAAAGTATAGGTTTTATCTACTGCACACTATATGACATTTATGGAAACAGTAATTAAATTTGGATTTTTTCAAAGTATATTTTTCTTTATCTAATCCTGAGGCAAAGTTGATATACCACATAATATAAGTTGCAGTAAATTCTGTTTTGTTTAACATGGCAGTCATGTATAAAGGCTGAAGCTATAAGGACCTGAAACAATAAAGACCTTAACCAATAGAAAAGATCAGAACCTTTCCTCTGAATGATGGTGCTCAGATGCAGAAGTAACTGAGAATTTTAGGGAAATACTTATGCTACTCTAGAGAAACACATCTGAGTTACTTCGTGACAATGAATAGCATAAACTGTTTCTCTATGTTATTTAAGATACCAGTGTTTAGGTGTTCTGCTTGTTTGTAGTAATTTGCTTTGAATTTCTGAATTGAATCTTTAATTTCCCTCATCCTAAAGACGAAAACTGTATTGAAATTTATACTGTAAATCTAGCAGTAAAGGCTTTCCTACATAAGCATAGTGAAAAAGACTATCTTCGAAAATTAGTCTTTGTTCTCTGTATGCATACACAACTGCATATACATATATATAGTTGTAGCAGCTATGACTTATTTCCCAGAGGACATGGATCCCTTTTAAATTATTTCTCCTGAAAAGTCTATATATTAAATAGTAAGTTTGCATTTTGAGAAATCAAACTAGTTTTCACCTCTGATTGATTTGGGTTTTTTTTTCTTTATCCCAGGGTCTATTTCTTCCTGTGATGCATTTCTCAATGTCTTCCAAAGCAAAGGTCTAAGACAGGAGGTCATTTGTCCCTGTGCTAGTTCACCAGAAGCTCTCACTGTGGCTATTCGAAGGTACTGTGTTACACCAGTGGAAATAGACCCACTGTAGAATATATGTGGTAAATTGAAAAGAAATGAAAAAAATAATTCTAGTATGAATCTGTAAATTTAACTTCTGTATGAAATACTCAGTTTAAAGTTTGTTTATGTCCAAAGAAGACATACAGGAAGAATTTTAAGAGTAATAATTTAACTTCAGAGTACCTCATAGTTTCAATTTCTGTAACTTTATCTAATTTTAAATTAGATAGATTGAAATGCAAGAGCAAGTTCTGTAAATAAAAGTGGAAAAATGCCGCTGTGAGCATAAAATTAATTAAAATGTGGGAATTAAGTGGAATTGCCATCGAGCAAAATCATACTTTAAAGTAGTCTGTTTAAAGAGAAATATGACATTCTGCAGATTGATTTTTGCTCACTGGAACTTTTTAACCATTCATAGACTCTCAATAACCATCTGGAAATACTCTTTGAGTTCTGGGAGTTCGTACCTAGAAATAAAATGGATAAATTCTACTAAAACTGTTAAGCCTTATGTATACAGAATCACAGAATTGTTTAGGTTGGGAAAGACCTCTAAGATCATCAAGTCCAACCATTAACTCAGCACTGCCAAGTCCACCACTAAACGACACATCTACATGTCTTCTAAATACCTCCACAGATGGTGCATAGTAAATGGCATAACTGTTAACTGTTTTGGCAGGGTTTTCCAAAAGTAGGCACTTTGGTTTTAAGTTCATATTTCTGCAGCCATTTATAATTGTTCCACATGTTAGAACATGCAGTATTAAAGTGTAAAGCACTATAATAGCATTAAGTAAAATACTTCCTGCCACAAAGTTTAAAATACACTGTTCAAGTGAAATTTAACTAGATTTTCAATTAGCTTTCCAACGGAACATTACAGGAAGAAATACATGAGGCCAAGAGTGTGGTTGACTTTCAGCCACTTCATTATTAGTTTAAAACATCTGAAAGCAATCCATCAGGGACTTATCCTATGCAAGTTAGTCATCTTTCTGTGAACTATAGGATCTCAGAGAGCCCTTCGTTCAGCTGCACCAGCCAGTTCTACCCTTTATAGCAAGAAGTACCAGATGTTTTTCCCTTGTGATGGGCTTCCCTGTCATAGGCTGTGCAGGCCTTTGCTCCCTTGGAACAAGCTCTTGTTTGTAAGTGCAGAGAGGAGGTGGATGGCCATGGGACGTCACTTGTGCTGACCACTGAGCAGGGTTTGCATTTCCTGTGCTAGCCCTTGAAAATCTGCCCCAAACCACAGGGTGTGAAGTGGGAGAAGTTCATAATGCAATGCCTGGCATGCCCTTTCTAGACTTAAGCTCTGTGCCTATAGCCCTCTGAAGCACTAGAAATTCATTTTCAAATTAACTAGCATGGAGAGCTTACCAAAATAAATTATTAGCGCATAAAATTGTAGATAATTCAAAGAAAACAAAAGGCACTTTTATCTTCAATGCCTTGCTGTGTAATTACAGAGCAGTTCTCACTACGGTGACTATTACTGAACACATATCTCGTTTTTTGAAGTCTGTTTAATGGTAAGATAATGCTAGCTGAACTTGGGAGATGTAATATTTTTCATTT